>OX336389.2:301478478-301929651 GCA_946902985.2 Meconema thalassinum
TCACACATAATAATATGATAGCATCTTCAATCTAGAGCAATGAACAGCTGATAGAAATATATATTCACGATAAGCATTCTTATTCTCAATAAAAATAAGTCCTCGCCCCTAGCACAGCACACATAACCTATCATCGAGGGATAAGACTGATGCTCACTAATATCTTCAATTAAGTTGAGAAAATGACTTTAAATGTACTACAGTAGAGAGCGAGGTTAGCCAATACATTTTGGGAAGTCTTGTGTACAAAATGAATGATACAAATATCAAGATCACTGCGCTGGTAGAATCATTGTTCTCACTGAACATTACATTTAGATATTAGAATTACTGGTATTCATTATAAATAGCAGATCACCACCAAGAAAACAGTGGAGCACCTATTGTGATCCAGCATTCTGTCTCCTCTCTGCTTCTTCAGTTGAACTATCAATTCCCGCGATCGTGCAGTTTCGGTCCGCATACCCAATTTTGAATTGGAATTCAGCTGTATCACTGGATATTATGTTCCGAGAATAAACGTAGCACCAAATGCACCTGAATCCATGACATAGGGTATTGTAATTCCATAATTGTATGCAGTGATTTTAATCCATATACCCCTGCATGGGGTTGTGTTGCCAAACATCGTGGTGGATCAGATTATAAATATAGTGGACACACAATGTTTCTACATTACTAACCCACTGCAGCTCAGCTCAAGAATTCGATACGAGAGTCAAGCAAGAAAGCTGGTTAAAGTCTGCCATTCTATAAAATAAGGCTCTTGGCTCATGATCGCGAGATTGACGGTCACGTAAAACTACAAACTTTCTTCCTACTTCCTTCTAATTAAGGATTGCCCTAGCAGTAATGTATGGCAATGGATAAAGCGCTTAGTTAAAAAAAAAGATTATTGTTCTCTTAATACTACTAATGATTCCTCCAGGTTAGAACAGATTATGGGGCAAAGTGGTCTGCTAAGTACAGATCTTCTCCCAGTAGTGTGTTATGAGATAACAAGGCCCGAAAGATATGTACTAACATTTCAATTTCCTTGGATTAATGTATAATTGCTGTACAGAGCTCAGGCGATACAGCTCCAGTAATTAATGGTGGGCGGGAAGTAACTAGGTATTATTATATGGCTGTTAAATGTTTAATATTGATGGAATAATATTGGAAATAGCAGAGACATACAGAACATTAAACAGGATAGTGATTTTCATGCCTTTTAGTACCGACGGTGGCCGCGAGTGGCGGTACACTCAACAATAACAAAAATGGCCGATGGCCTGGCAGTAAGAGAACGAGCACAGATTGCTTCGCGCTGTGTGGAATTCGATCGTTCTTTGTCAATAGGGACAATTGCCATTACAGGGTGGTAGAGGATCCTGGAGTTACGGTGGAGAAGATGGAGTGTCGTCCAAAAGTGACCGTGTGGTGTGGAATAACGGCTACAAATACCATCGGCCCATATCTCTCGCGTGACACAATTAACAATTCAGGATTACGTTAGGCTGGATGGGAAAATACCACCGGCATTATCTTCATGCGCACTGTCTCACTTTGCAAATGTCGTGCGGAACTGGTAGGATGAGAAGTTTCCAGGACGTTGGCTGGGGAGACGTGGGGCTCATGAATGGGCTGCAAGAAGTCCAGACCTGACACCCTGTGATTTTTGTGGGGGGGATGGGCAAAGAGGAGGAGTACCGGACGATACCTCGCACATTGGACGAATTGGAAGCATGGATTCGGTATGTTCTTACCAACGTCCCACACAACTTCCTCCAGAAAGCTGTGGATTCCATTCCAGGTCGTTGGACGAAATTGGTCGACGTCACAGGTGCCTACATCAAAATGTAATGGAATTCTATGGTATACAATCATATTCCCATATAACAGTGTACATAGTGTATTAATAAAAATAAATTACTCTGCAAACATAAAAGTTATACGTTAATTTCAATACCTAGTTACTTCCCGCCCACCCTGTACTCTACTGAGTGCTGTGATACTTGCCGTAATAGGCTCCTGAAAATTACTCTTGCGAATTATAAAGGGAATCTGTATTCAGAAGCAGACACCTTCATCTATAACTATGGTACCCTTCAATCACTCCTCCTATTCTGAAGCCAGGGAAGGAAGCTGTGTCCCATTACACTACCTTATTGATGAACCTTCAATTTGTATTAGTAAATCAGTTGAGACAATGGTAAGGAAGCAACCGGAACAGTCTTTGGAATCTAATATCTTACTAAAAAAAAACAGTACACACTTGGTAATCACACACTTCTCAATTCCAACATACAATCGGAGTTCAAAGTAAGTAACATTTAATAACCCTGTTCTTGAATCTCCGCCACTCATGATAAAGTTCAGGTTTTGGTTCAAAATAACTCTGGGTGATTGGTCTGACGAACAACTTCGTCCATTGTATATAGGGTGATTCATAATTCCTATTACAATCTTCTGGGTGTTGCAGAGGGGATTTAGTTGATCACAGTTTGAATAGGAACCCCTGTCCAGATATTTATCGTTTCGATACCAAATCGGTTTGAAGATCACTTACATTTTACATCGTCCGCTTCATGGAACGCAAATAAAATTGGCTGACAATGAGGGCAACCTCTGCAGTCCCTTGATGTGATACAGTACGTACAGTATGTCTTCTGCTTACAAACTCTACCGTAGTGATAGTGAGCTCGCTTTGACAGAAGTTGTGATCCAGTCAGGGCGCAGTACAGGACGAGACCGCAGTCCAATGCTATCGTGTCGTCTGTTCGTTTACAAACGGTAGTAGCAGTGAGTCCTCTTTGACAGCAGTTTAGAGCCAGTTATTCAGCAGTACAGGGTGGTGACATGCACTTTTGAATAGTACAACAAGATGTTACTAATGTACGTCGAACCTGGACGTAATGATCGATCTACACAACGCATAGGCTATGCCATGAACTTACCATTTTTGTGAGACTACAACAAAGGCTGCGAGAAACTGGTACGATCCAACCGAGGAGGGCTGATTGTGGTGCTCCACAGGCGCGTTGCACTGTCGACTTTGAAGAGGACGTCCTTCATCACGTAGAAGAGGACCCGTCGACGAGTACGCGAAACATTAACGATGCCGTGATTGGATCCCAATCGAGCGTCTGGCGTGATTTGCGCGACCATCAACTGCACCCTTTCCACCCACAGAAAGTTCAAGCAATGGGCCCGGCAGATTTCGTGCCACGTGGCAACTTCTGTGCTTGGTTTCTACACCAGTGTATTAACACACCCTACTTTCCGCGTCACGTTCATTTCGTCGATGAAGCTAAATTCTCCAGGGAAGCTGATTTGAGCTGTCGAAACAGTAACATTTGGGCTGAAGAAAATCCGCATGTCACACAGCCACGTAAATTTCACCAACGGTTTGGCATCATTGTATGGGCTGGTATCCTTGATGGTCATGTGATTGGGCCACACCTTCTTCCGTACCACCTAACGGGTCCGAGGTACTTGATCATCCTGCAAGAAGTACTGGTAGAGTTATGTAAAGATTTGCCATTGGCATTACGTCAGCAAAGGTGGTACAAAAATGATGGCGCACCAGCGCACTTTGTACATTCAGTCCACGAACATCTCGACCAAACATTCGGGGAAAGTTGGATAAGTCGAGGTGATGCAATTTCGTGGCCACCACGATTGCCAGATTTATCTCCCCTCGAATTTTTCCTATGGGGCCACATGAAGAACCTTTTTTATGAGACTCCTGTCGTGTCGGAAGAAGATCTTGTTGCACAGCAGCACACATTGTTGATCACACACCAGGTCTCGTGGGGCGTGTGTATGACAACATGCTTCGCAGGTACACATTGTGTAATGAACAGCAGGGTCGCCACGTGGAACAACTCTTGTAGTGCATACGTGTCTCTAGTGAAGTGGGAGATGTGTATTCGAGTCAAACTGATTTGTTATCGAAACGATACATGTCCGGTCATGGGTCCCTAATCATAATGTTATCTACATAGCCCCCTCCACAATCCCTAGAAGTTTGTAATGGGAATTACGAATCACGCTGTATACAAGTTTCTCCACTCCCGAACACTATACTACATTTACAAGGACTGAGATGCATCACAAAAGTGCTACCGCACGGTGCACTATTCAGCACTTTACTTTACTCTACTTTTACGAGGGACTAGGAAAACGTCATCCCTCCCTATGCATCCATTCAGCGGTATGCCTGTGTTTATTGCCTATACAGCACAACACATTCAGTGGAATTGGCCCAGCGTCACTTCGCTCAAGGTATGACAACTCTGGTTGACTGACTTTTTATTCAAGTCTTAGAAAAAATTCCCGGAGAATATAAATCTCTAATATTCTGCATAGAGTAATTCAAATTTCCGTTAACTAACTCAATCGTTGAGAAACAATATCCTTGAAAACTCTCAAACTATAATCCTAGGGCTCGTATACGATCGGTATTAAGTAGATTTTACCAGTATGTTTTATCATAGTGGCTATAGTGTAACCAAATTCAGTATAGGACAATACTGGAACTTCCTGATTTAACATGGCAAAAATGGGAGATATTTTCTAGTGGTGTGACCTGGAACCAACTCTAAATTCATATATCAATGGAGGTTTGAATGCAGAAATAAAAATATTATGTCTGGAGAAATAGTATTATTAGCATTTATACCTCAGGTTAGCTGAAGCACATCTGGGTGGATAAAAGAAGAATTACTTAGCAGGATATTTATTCATTCATTCATTCCATTTAGGTATTCATTCAACCCATCATTCATTCATTCCATCAATTATTTGGGGAGCGTGATGGCGCAGTGGCTTAGCTGCTCGTCTTTCACCCGGACGGCCGGGGTTTGAATCGCGGTGAGAACGGGGTGGATGTTTCGCCCTGAAAAACCACGTGGCGTCAGGAATGGCATCCGGCCAAAACCAAAATGAGCCTGGTTGGCTCCGGCGACCCGAATTAATTGGGAAAAGCCGAAGAAATAAAATCCATCAATTATTTATTTATTTATTGATTCATTCATGCATTTATTTATTTATTTGTTATGGATTTATTAATTTATTCATTCATTCATTTATTTATTTATTCATTTATTTATTTATTTATTTACTTATTTATTTGCGAGAGTTAGAAATATATTGAGGATATGAAATGCAGTGTCGTGAATGGGCTTGTCTATCATTCATGCGTTGGTCTACAGTTGTCGCTTTATCATTTTACTACAAGAATCGGGGGAATGTAATCGATATTAATATTTAAGAGATATTTACGTAAGATTTGAGCAGGAGTTTGACATACCCTTGGCTGCAAAATTGGAGATTTCTGAAGTCGCTGAGATTGAAATGATTTGAGCAGAACTTATGGATTTTATTTAAGCGTAAAGGGCTTTCTTTCTTGTATATTTTACCCAAGTCTCTCGTCAGGCATTTTAAAGCCACAGGTCACATACTGTATACAACAACACATTGTATTCAGGTTCAGCTGCTCTACTAAAAAGAAGCAATAGAATTGTATATTATATCACTTAAAATATGAGTCGCGTGACTGAGAAGTATAGGGAGTACTACAATAACTTTGTTTCTGGAAGAACATTCAGTAAACATAATAGGCCTACTTACATATTTTTGTCGCAAGGGAAACGGGAGATTGACCGTCAATTCTTCTGCACTTCATAATCATTTATTTCATACACAACTCATATCGTTTCACTCATGTCGAGAGGAGATATCAACTCACAATTATTAATTGCTGAAAATAAGTAATTCCAAACACGTAAACAACATCAACACAAAAGTCGTTAACTTAAGCACACGCTCTTATGGTGATCGCCAGGTTGCACCGCTAGATAGTGTCGTGTTCTCTCTCTTGACATCCGGCTGTCTGTCCGCTATTAACTCTATTGTATTTGGTGCAACTTAAGGAAACTAATCTTTATAAAGTACCGTTGCCTTAAAATTTGTTACGTGCAATGATCTCGGCTCTCACCTGTGTACTTCTCTGAGGGCAATCGAAAAACCACTGAACACAAGACAACTTGAGTGTGACATTTCTATTGAGACGTGCTTTTAATTCCAGCTTTCTTGGTGTGACACGCTATTACAACTAGGCCGGACCACTTACACATTTCACCTTCTCCCCCTTGAATGCTCCACAAAATAGCGAATAAACCCCCCACCGTGGGCCTCCTAAAACTATCTCTCTCCTCTACAGCAACATCTGTTCCTTCACCAAAAAGCGACCCCTCCTCAAATACACCATCGCTTTACACTCCCCAGACGCAGTCCTCCTAAACGAATCCTTCCTCCGTCCCCACCTAGCAGCCAATGTGATAGGCATCATCATGCATCGTGCGGATCACCCCCGTGACATCGGATACGGTGGTGTTGCTCTCCTCCACAAGCCACGCATCCCCATCTGTATCCATGTCCCACCCCCTCCCCTCTCTTTTCCCGAAATCTTCGTTGCCACTCTCTATTACCCTTCTCGCAACCTCCGTTTCGCCGCTATTTACACCCGTCCAAAACACTCCTTCCCACGGGAGTTTCTCGCCCATCTCCACGCCACCTTTCCCCACTTCCTCATACTCGTCGATCTAAACATTCACTCCCGATCAGCGGCGGACATAGCGGATATCAACCTTTTCCTGCAATCCATCGAGTCTTCTTTAGTCACCATCCCCAAACCAACCCGCCCCATCTCAAACTCCACACAAGATGCTGTAATTGCCCACAACCACCTAGCCCACCTTCTCACCATCCACATCCTACTAAGCATCGGCAGCGACCACCTCCCCGTCCTAGCCACCATACACATCTCCTCTTCCCCCGTCAATCCCATCCCTCCCGTCCTCCGTCAAAACTTCCAAAAAGCCAATTGGCCCGCTTACCGAGACCAAATCACCGACTCCCTACAACACCCACTCCCTTACCTAACATCCACGGCCACAGTGGACGCTAATGCCCAAACCCTAGAATCCACCCTCACCAACGTTGCTTCCACACACTTTCCCTCACCCCATACCCTCCCTCCCGACCCTCTTTGCCCCCTAAGGCCCTCCCTCTCCTCCGCCTATCTCACAGATATCTGGAGCACTACAAACTCACTCGCGAGCGCCATTTCCTCACCCTACATCGCCAGCTCCTACGCCAGATACTTTCCTACCTCCGAGCCTTCTACCGCCGAAACTCGGTAGCTGTTTGTAACACCCTACAACAGAAACGATCCTACCTAGCCACCTTCTGGAAGAAACTTCACTCACTGGTCGTTCCCCAACCCCATCCTACCCTATCATTTATCGAGGTACTGCCCCAACAGACTTGCCCGCCAAACTCGAAATCTTCGCCCAGCGCTTCGAGAAAGTCTTCGACTCCGTTTGCAATTTCAACCTGCAGCACATCGACGACGATGACATTGTCTCCATCCCAAATCGCCCATACCTCCATCCCCACCCTCTACTGTGCCCGTTTAGACCGGAGTCCGCACGACCACATATGCATTTTACCAATAATCAGTCAGCACGAGAGTCAAAATATCCCGGAGCGCCAGATGGGTTAAAGCAAATCGCAAAAACGACATCAAATTAAAAAAATGCTTTACTGATTTTTGGCTCAATGCAACAATAAGGATAGAAGGAGATTTAATTGGGAGAAACACATCTGGTAAAATTATCTCAGTTTATTTAAAGTTAAAACCTGACTGCAAGGATGCTCAAAGCAGCATCATCCACGTGTGGCGATCCACACTCTTATTTACACACAATATACAGAAATCTTCCAAACACATTTGACAATCTTTCTGAAAACACAAGTCCGATTAATAGTCCTGTGGACTGTGTTCCAAAATTATTAATATTTAATTCCAGTTCAAAATTAATTGTCTATACTGGAAATAACGTAGATCACTGTTTGACTATTTACATGGTATTAACACTCGTAGAATAAATGTTTATAGAATTTCTTAAACTTTCACTTGTTTTTCCAGTTTCAAAAATATATCGTCGAAAATATTATTATCATCGTAGCAACACAAATTATTAACACATATTAATAACATCTGAAAAGTATTTGACCTTGAGCATAGCATCGAAGAACTGTGCGAAGCACAACAACAATTAATCGTCCTTCTGACATTAAACATTCGAGAAGTGACTCGATTATGAACTTCAAGTTCCAAACAAAATATATGATTTCTGAATCATCAGCTTGATCTATAAATGGTTGAACCATTCAACTATTAGATTTTCCACTTGTAATCATTATTATAAAAATATTTATATTTATGGCCATTTTTAGCAACTTTCACAACTTGCAATTCTTCGACAGAATGCGGAAATTAGAATTGTAGTTTGATAATGAATTCATTTAGTTCATGGCACTAGGATTTGAAAATATCCTTCAAATTATTCGTGGTTAAAGAATTATTTTTAATTGGCAGTGGCCCATTCTATTATTTGTGTAAGAACACAATATTACAACAACAACGGCAAAGGTCTTCCTCTGAAGAAGAATAAACTACTATCATGACAAATCCGGGTTCTAGCAAAATCAAAGTCTAAATGGAATTCGTAAACAAGGTTGAAATAAGAACTGATGGTTTCAAGAAATAACCTTCGGGTCATTCATCCGACGAAATGTGTAGTTCCAATACTCCTACTATAAACCTGAGCCATCGAACCTGCTATTTGATTGATGCTCGAAAAAACCTCTTCATTCCTGCGACTTAACATGCGCACCTGGGAATGGCATTTCAACTACTCCACATATAAATTTTCTTCCCAAAATTTATACAATAAATCAAGCCTCTGCTTGTTATCAACACTGGAAGATTAATAAACTGACAAGTTTATTTTATTTTACCATTCAGTTCAACCCGTGAATTTACCATACTTATGAAAAGCTTTATTTCACCTTCGAGTGTATTTAAGTCATGATTTTATATAAATACAACAATATCCTATTTGATACAAATATCATTGCTTCCCGTTTCATGCCTCTCCGTGTTATCTGAAAAATATACTTTGCTCATAGCAAATATCAACTGTTCAACCAGAACTGAAATGTTGGTTGAATGCGGGCTTGCGCTAACCACTCTCCTTCGGAAAATCTCCTGTTCCAAACTAGAAATGTTTAAACTACTTCATAGGCTCTTTCTCAATACATATGATTATTAGAAAATATAATATCCAAGAATTATTTAGAAAAATTATGAAAATTATTATTATTATTATTAGTGGATTATTATTATTATTTGTTATATCATTTTAAATATGTTTAATTATCATCTCATTATGTGAGAATCCACATGTTCGAATCTTCGAATATGGAAAAAATATCCATTCCTCAACAAAAATAAATTTTAACTTTTACAGTTACATCGGGGGTTTTCCGTGGTTTCCTTAAAATATGAAAAATTCAAATAAATCTTCGAAATGCTCGGTCATCGATCCTAAACTGTTCTGAGTGCTGAAAATGCTCAGAATAACTCTAATAAGTCTTGCGTAAATCATTACAAGCTTTAAATACGACGAAAAAAATGTGTTGGTCATCTGCAGAAAAATAGTTTGTTCCAATTAGCTAGGCATAATATAATTCAAATGTGGCTTACATTTCTTGATGGTCTTGAAGCGTAGTAAACCTGGTCTGTACCAGATTTATCCATAGACATGCCCTATCGGACGAGCATGTATAATCCTTGTATCGGCCGCCATTGTAGACCCACAATTCGTCTAGTCAGACATAGTGGTAGTATCTTTCGACGTTTGAATAAACTGTTGTTCCATTTTAATATGAGCTTCTATCAAAGCCATAACAGTTTGTTGAAATAGGGTCAGATCTAAGTGATCTCTTCTTAGATATGTCAGTTGTAACATAACTCACTGTAATCTCATCAGTACAAGAAAAACATTGACAGTCTAAGCAATTAACGGCTGTTCTGAAGATCGTTCCCTGGGCATGGTTTATTAATATCACCATCTGCCATGCGCTAGACAACCTGCAGTTTCCCTTGCGTAGACTAATGAACGCCACCGTTATAGACTAGTCTTCAGTGTACTGACAGATCGAAGTGGTTAACTAGTTACAAATAATGAAAAACTGACTGAAAATGGATTTAAACATCCAAGTATTAAGTTACTACTGGACTGTGACAAAATACTATTTTCTAGACAAAGTCTAGCATATGTCCTTTTGGAAATATAAATATTTCCACCAATGTCTGTAGAAATCAATCACCTCAGTGATTCTCCTCACCAGAAACTTACTAAGTTCCAACTCGTTTGCGCAGCACTTCTCGTGACTATCACGATTTGAAAAGATCGTCTGCGTAGTTTCGGCATCCATGTGCCTTGGCTCAGCGTAGACGCAACTTGCTTGCCAAGTGCTTGTGTTAGAATGAGCTAACCATGCCTGCTCCAGCTGGCTTTTATTCAAAACGGTCAGGGTCACGCGTCATCACCTGATATCTAGAAATCCTCATATCTCTTGAATCCCTGGTCCGATTTACTTGATACTAATTGCGTTCTCTATCATTTGGCCGTGCCAGTAATCTGATCCCAGTCTCAAGTCTCTACTCCATGGTTAACTATTTAATCAATAAATAGCCTCCACCTCTGCTATTACTCGCTACGTCACTTGACATCCAACTATCGGTAAAATTCTTCTAAATGCTTCTCGAAGCAATGTAGCGCGATATTCAAATATCTGAACTTTCAAAAGCGGCTACAGCCTTTCCCTTGATATCTAGGTGTCTGAAACTTGGAATACCCATTCCTAGATTTGGGCACACTACATCCCCCCATTCAACACCCAATCTGCGAACCTATTGCACCTATCGATCTTCAACTCGCCCTCTCCCAAACTAAAAACACTGTTCCCGGTCCCGACCAAATTCACTACGTCTTTATTAAAGAAGCCCCTCCAAGCTTTCTGCAGCTCCTAGCCACCCTCTACAACTACCTCCTCCTAACCGGCTTCTATCCCACAGCGTGGGACAAGGCTACTCTTTCCCAAACCCCACAAATTACCCTCCAACATGTCCTCCTATCGTCCCGTCTGCCCAACAACCGTCCTCTCCAAACACTTCGAGAAAATCCGTGTACGTCGCACCCACCTCCATCTTTCCCGCCACAACCTCCTCCCTCTTTCTCAATGTGGTTTCCAACCAATTCTTTCCGCCCATGACCAGCTACAGCGCCTCACCACCCTCATAGCTGATAACCTGAATCGGTTCCGTCCAACCCTCCTCCTTACCTTCGATTTCCAAAGCGCCTTTGATACAGTCTGGCACGCTGCCCTCCTACTGAAACTTCACTACTTCCTCCTCCCTCTCAACTTCATCCGCCTCATCCGCAATTTTCTCAGCCCCCGTACCGCTCGCATCTCCATTCATCACACTCTCTCTTGATCCTTCCCCCTGAACCAAGGCGTCCCCCAAGTTTCAGTCCTCTCACCTCTTCTCCGCCGCCATCAATCGTCTTGTTCAATCCGATCTCAACAGTTTCACGGCCTGGTGCGACCAACCCGTTGGCATCTAACATTGAACACAGACAAAACCCATGCTGTCCTCATTCGCCCTCGTCGCCACGCCAACGCACCTTCTCGAAATCCCGCGTTAATCAACCTCCAAATACACGACCATCGTCTCCGCACTGGCCCATCTCTCCGCTATCTTGGGGTGGAGTTCTACGAGCACTTTACTTTCAGATCCCACCTCCGAGCTCTCACAGCCTTCGCACAGCATCGCTCTCGACTACTCACCTGCCTACTTGGCACCTCCTGGGGTCTTCACACAGCTACAGTTTTCTACACCTACAAGGCACTAATCCGATCGTATATCACCTATGGGCACGTAGACTAGTATAGGCCGGCTGTGCCGCCAGTCGCTTCCGTCCTCATATTACAATGGAGCGCCGTATTTCTCGCATCTCTCTTCGACTCTCTCCGATACATCCAAGCAAGGACTTGTACAGACAAATGCCCCTGCCAGCCATCACCACCTACATCCACCTCCTCCAACTTTGATACCTTCAACGCGTTCGACGCACTCACAACCTCATATTTCAACAGCTTGGAGCTATCCCTGCCCGCGTTCCTTTCTACACCAAACTTGGCCTTACACACCTAAAATCCCTCATCCCAGCCCCCAACTAATCATCCCCCCACCGCATCTCCTCATCCAAAACATGACATCACGTCGCCACTCCTAAAACACATACCTATATATATTTCCTGACGATGGCAAGTTCTCGCCTATCGTCTGATGTATAATTCCTCCCCCCCCCCCCCAACTCTCAGTCATCAACTCATTCTCCCCACTTCATTCTGAACCTTAAATCGACCACATTCAACCTCCAGAATTGAAATCATCTTCATCATATCACTACACCAAATTATTATCATCCCCACTTTCATCACAATTCATCCAATCGACGCCATCAATTTCACAAACACTCACTCCCTCTCTTCCAGCAAAGCACCCATCTCATTTCATCCACTCATCCAATTACAAAGAAAAAATCCATAAACACAACTCATCTCATTCCATCAAATCGTAATCATTCGTCTTTCCATCACTGCACAACAACCCATCAAATTTTAAGCAATTGTTACCATCCAAAAAAAATAAAAAATCCTCAACTACAAATACATAACTCATATCATTTCATCAACTCGTCATCATCCATCTCTCCATCACAGCACAACCACTAATCTAACTTCATGCAATTGTTACCATCCATTTCATAACTCCATAAACACAACTCACCTCGTTTCATCAATTCGTTAACATCCACCATTCCATCACAAACCAACAGCCCATCTAACTTCATGCAATTGACACCATCCATTTCATCCACATCCCCAACTCCTTAAACACAACTCACCTCATTTCATCAATTAGTTATCATCCATCTTTCCATCACAGCATAATAGTCCATCTAACTTCATACATTGACGTCACCCATTTCATTTATATCCTTAACTCCATAAACACAACTCACCTCATTTCATCAAATTGTTATCATCCATTTATTCAACCACAACATAGCACTCCATTGCATCCAATAAAATAGATTCTCACCCCAACTCTTGAGCCATTTTTATGAGAACTATGATTTACTTCTTTGTGCCATTTTTATCTGATGTGATGAATCTACGCCTTTGTGGTGCGTGAAACCTTGGTCTGTGAAGCTATTAATAGCCCTCTGATGTCTTAATACCATATATGGACATATCTACATCTTGTCCCCTTATTGGCCAGTGATTTATATATTGGAAGGGGTCGTGACCAGTCAAATTTTACCTCGCAGTTACCTTTGTGTTGCGTCGTCATTTGCTTTGTCTCGAGGCATTTCTTTCTTGCAGCCAAGTAGGCTAGACGTATTCCCATATTCTAGGGGAAGTGCCCGTGTTCAAGGTGAAACCATGGCGAGGTGTCTGTATGTCGTAATCAATATTGCTTTACTGTAGTTCAGTTTCATATTTCGGCAATGTAATACTCTTATTCTGTGTTATTTTCTTTTGGTCGCGTGTACTTGCCCCCCTCCCGATATTTTCCCTCCGCCCTTTGTGTGCGTGTAATTGCTGGTGAGTTTTTGTTTTGTATGGTCGTGTTATTTTCATTTATTTTGATAACGTAGTTTTTGTACTTTAAGGGTTGAAGGTTATGTATGTGGGCTGTCTTCGTTTTACTCTGGAGTGCTTGACGGTGGGTTTGCCTACCTTGTAGGCGGCACCTTTGAGTCTGTCATCCAGAGTGTATCTTATCGTAGAACAACATAACGGGATTGGAGATTATTTTTCTTGCTTCCCGTAATGCTTTGTTCTTTATCTTAATGAGTTCACAAAAGGAGGTCTCACCATTGCTATTTGCTGGTGACCTAACCTGTGATATTCTTGTATCTGTGCATGCCCATATTTTTGCGCATCACATATTTTTGTCGTCATTGTGTGCCCTTATCTCCTAAGCATACTTTCAATTTTTAAAGTATATTTTTGGTTTTGCCGATAATTTAATGTAATTTTTCCTTTTGTCTAAATTCCTATTTTTTCTCGTAACTCACTCGATCTTGCATGTGCCTCCGCGTCTTTTTTCCTCATGCCTCCCCTCCCTCTCACCCCTCTCCGCCCCGTTCTGAACCATTGTACCCCCTCCTATTTTGTTCATCCCTTTGACACGCTTTGTCTAAATTTTTAGAACGTATCTTGACTTCGTTGAGTGTAGTCGTTTCTGAGTTTTGTCTTTTTATCTAATTGCGACATACTTACATTTAGTCATCGTTTCATCTTGTCTTGAACACGTTATCTTAACTTATCTTATTTTATTTCATTTTAATATAATTTAATTTAGTATATTTTCGATTTTATTCCTAATTTGTATTTTTCTTGCGGTTAACTAATTTTGTGGTTAATTAGTTGGTCATTTCTCTTCTTGCTTTTAATATCTCTGGGATCGTTGTACATTGTGGTTGTTATTTTAATACATTTTATCTTTGCCTAAGTATCTCTGCTTTTGCGTCACGCCTTATTTTAATTTTAGTAACCTTCTTCAAGTTTTGTCTGGTTTTTGCTATATTTTGGTTTGTCGGTCTTATTAGCGTACTTGTGACGTTAATACGACCTACACGGCCTCTGATTTAAATTTGTTCATCTTTGGATTTTACTGTAGTTTAATTTTATTTAGCTTTCCCCCTTCCTTTTGGGATTGCTTTCTGGTTTGCCTTTTAAAATTTGGACCCAGCGAAAGCCAAACAAGAGTGCGATCTCCCCGTTTTTCTTTCTTCTATTTTATTTTATTTTATTTTATATTTCTTCGGGGATAGGGGAAGAGCTTCAGCTACGTTTCCACTGACGTCTGCTGCGTACGTAAGTATATGTTTATTACTATTACTTCATCTAAGTTGCGTACAAATGGATTTCAGAGCGTGGTTTTGAGACAAAATCACCTTTCTAATTTAACAATTTTTTTTCAGCTGTTCGTTCCTGAGACTTCGAGCTGAATTGCATTGTGAAACGTTTCCATCCTTTTCGTACCTATAGTATAATGTTGCCTTTCTGAGGTTTAAGGTGCCGAGAATTTCATGAAAGAAGAGAAAGGTCTGGTATGGTCTATCAACATTTGAAAAGCACACAGCCGCAAACCGTATGTTCCGTGTGAGGATGACGACTTGGTTCCCGTGAGTAAATTACCACGTGGGAAAGCAACAACTTACGGTAATGTGATGTGCACTTATTTATTTCTTCTCGTAATACTGTTTAGCTACCTTTTATATTTTTGAAGTAGTTTGAAATTAGTAGTCTTTGTAGTCCTTTTTCTTATCTCGTTGGTGTGTACCGTGCTGTGTTTTTATATTTTCGTCATGGATAAATCTATTAAGCAGGAAGTTCGTTTGCCGTCCTTTAATTTTGAGTCGTTGACTGCACCTATTTCTTCAAGTAAGGCTATTCCAGAACCCCAGTTTTTTAGTTTACCGAAAGACTTACTTATGTTTGACCCGTTATCTAGTGGCTACTTTTCTAATCCTACCAGTGTTGGTCATTCTGACAACGTAGCATCCGTTGTGAGCAAATGGAATCTTACTCTTTCCGGGGAAGATAACACATCTTCAGTTTTTTGGTTCATTCAGAGGATTGAGGAACTGTGTCAGTGCCATGATATAAGGCCCGATAAGATAGTTCGTTGCCTACCGATTTTACTTTCTGGTAAAGCTTTGCAGTGGTGTCACCATTACACTTCATGGAACGAATTTGTGTGCAACATAAATGCCCGTTTCACTCCCCAAGATTTCGCGTATGCTTTGAAACAGGAAATCTACGCTCGAACTCAGGGCCCCTCAGAGAATATTGACGATTATGTCACGGCTGTACGCCTCCTCACAGCCAATTTGCCTCAGCCATTCCACCCACAGGAACTTTTCGAAATTATTTATAGGAATTTAAATCTTATATATAAGTACTTCATACGTCGCATTTCGGTACGCTGTATTGAGGACATAATTCTACATGGACGCGAATATGAGAACAATTCTCGGTCGAGTTTGAGTTACGTTCCACCCCCTATTTCTCACGAAGTCATGTTTCCTGAACTAGCTTGTGCGACTAGCACACAACATGCGTATACTTCTGTGGCCCATCCCGTTATCTCAAACAAGACTGTCTCTTTTAATCTCCCCTCTCGTCCTGCCATAAATCACGTCCAAAGTGATAGTCACGCTGGCAGCCAAACGCATTCTACCCCCCGTGTCCACAATAATCCTCCCGATACCAAACGAGTCTCCGCAAATATCTTATGTTGGAATTGCAACAATCACGGTCATAACTTCCGTGAATGTGCCGCTAGATCCCGTAAGTTCTGCTACGGTTGTGGGATGTCAGATGTGACTAAATTGACCTGTCCAAATTGTAATTTCAACCAGGAAAACTGTTGAAGTGCTGTCCCGAGTTCGACCCGTCGGGCAGCCCTCAAAGCAGGTATCGCGATCCTTATCTTTGTTTTGCTTCTGTATCGCAAACTTGGGTCACATTATCTTTTCATCATGTCACAACTCAAGCCATTTTGGATTCTGGAGCCACGGAGAGCTTTATCCTTCGCTCTGTGGCGGAACAAATTCCAGCGCTGCGCATCTGTGCTCACGAGGATGGACGTGAGCGTAAGTTCGTGTCAGCTGGTTCGTCTACTATCAACGTTACCGGTACTGTTTTATGTCATCTCAAGATCCATGGTTTTTCATGGGATCACCAGTTCCACGTAGTTGATAATTTATCCACCCAAGTCCTTTTAGGGACAGATTTCATGCGCAAAACAGGTTTACAATTAGATTTTGTGAGTAATTCCTTTAGCTTTCTGTTTCATTCCAACAAACAATTCCCGTTCGAAGAATGCACCTCTCGTGTTAGTGAAGTTTCCACTGTGCATTCTGTCCAGCTGCCTCTGTCGTTATTTTCGGAAGAGCGTGAAGTGCTGAGTGATTTGGTGAACGAATTCTCGGATGTCCTCACAGATAAATTAGGTTCAGCGGTAGGTCACGAATGTCATATCGATCTCACAGACAATGTCCCGGTTCGATCCCCGCCGTTTGCATGTTCACCTCCAAAGCTGTTGGCTATGAGAAAATATGTCAAAGAGCTACAAGATAAAGGAGTAGTCGTTCCTTCCAAGTCTGCGTATGGTTATCCAGCTTTTCTGATTCCCAAGAAAGACGGCGAATATAGATTAGTTGTCGACTACAGGAAGCTGAATAAGAAGGTTGTTTTTGACAATTTTCCGTTACCTACACTCGACAGCGCTTTTCAGCATTTTCATGGAGCTAACTATTATTCTATTATTGATCCCAATTACTCATATTATCAAATTCCTTTGGATGCCGAGAGCCGTGATTTTACCGCCTTTTCCACACCTTTTGGGTTATTCAACTTCAATAGATTACCTATGGGTATAGCTGTCGGAGCACAAATTCTTAGCCGTGTGTTAGATGATCTCTTAGGTGACTTGAAATTTAAGTTTGTCTTCAATTATTTAGATGACCTTGTTGTTTATAGCAAATATTTCGAGGAGCACGTAACTCATCTCCGTGAAGTTTTCACTCGCCTCAGAAAAGCGGGACTCACTATCAATCCCGAAAAGACCTCTTTGGCCCGCACGCAGATCAAGTTTTTTGGACATGTTCTGACGACTAACGGTATTAGCGTCATGCCTGATAGAGTTGAATGTATTAAGAATCAACCGGTGCCTACCTCTGTGAAAGCTCTACGCCGTGCCATGGGCATGTTTGGGTTTTATTCCAGGTTTATCAGACATTTCTCAGATATTTCGGCTTCATTGAATTCCCTCAAAAAGAAGAACGCTAAATTTATATGGGGTCCAGAGCAAGATAAAGCTTTTAACACTTTAAAAGAGAGTCTTATATCTGCTCATGTGTTGCAAGCTCCAGATTTCGAGTCTAGGTTCTTCCTCCATTGCGACGCTAGTGATCTAGCTGTGTCAAGCGTTTTAAGTCAACGCGTGGACGGGATGTTTGCGCCTGTAGCATTTGCTAGTCGCATGCTTAATGAACATGAACGTCGCTATTCCATCTTTGAAAAGGAGTCCCTTGCTGTTGTCTTTGTCTGCGAGAAATTCAGGAGTTTCCTAGAACATCGCCATTTCACTATCTACACTGATAATGAAGCTCTGAAATGGAGCATGTCGCATGTAAAGAAACTTGGTCGTATACATCGGTGGATTATGAGACTATCGTCGTTCAAGTTCGACACTGTGCACGTGAAAGGCAGCGAAAACTCTGTGGCTGATTGTCTCTCGCGCATGTTCGAGGATTCCACTATTTCCGCTCCTAGTCAGATTGTACCTCCTTCTGTCGAAATTTCACCTCAGGAAATGCCTGAAAATGTGTTTTTATTACAGTTTAGTCCATGGTCCTTCGTAGATATACGTAAGTTTCAGGCAGATGATCTTTATTGTCGTGAACTCCGTGAGAAAATTACCAACAAGGACCCCACTTTGAGTGAATTTTGTGTCCGTAATGATGTAATTGGCCGCCTCCTCCCTGGTTCAAACTCCTTCAGAATTTTCGCCCCTGAGAATGTTCGTAATATGCTCTTAACATACTATCATTCTTCGGCTATAGGCTTACACGTTGGAATGTACCGTACTTTACGCAAAATTGACTCTGAATTCTTTGGCCTACGATCAAACCAGACGTGTTTGATTTTGTAAAAAAAATGTCACACCTGTCAACGCTCTAAGCCAGCGCAAAATACGCAGATAGGTTTTCATAGTGCTCATGTTGTTACTCGTCCTGGAGAACGGTTATTTATTGACATATTCGGTCCTATGACACGTTCTAGGTCTGGTCATCAGGCGATTTTGACAGTGATCGACGGTTATTCTAAGTTTGTCTGGCTCTTTCCTGTTAAGGACATTTCTGCTAAAGGGACGGTCCATTTATTATGTAAGCATATTTTTGCTATATTTGGCCCGCCCAAGTTCCTTGTTACCGATAATGCTACCATCTTCAAGTCCAAAACTTTCAAATCTATGACCTTCAGTTGGGGCATTAATCACGTGTTATTGGCGCCATTCAGACCACAAGGCAATCAGGTAGAGAGATTTCATCGTAATCTGAAAGCTTGTCTAACCGCCTTTCATAATGTGGAACAATCCAATTGGGATGTTAACTTGCATTATTTTACCTTAGGTTTTAATACCTCGTTTCATTCGTCTATTCAAACCACACCAGCGGAATTGTTTATAGGCCGTAAACTTGTTGATCCCCTGATGCTCCGTTGGAATATCGAGTATTTGTCTATCCCGTCTCGAACCATCTCTACTCAAGAGAAATAGGATTCCGCCGTCGCTAGCCTTAAGCGGGCTAGACAGAAGGTCTCAGCACGGTACAACCAGAGTAGAAAACCTGTTCATTTTCAGATAGGAGATATAGTTTTGGTGCGACTACACCCTATTAGTAATGCAGCTTCCGGCATCTCCAGTAAACTGTGTTTGCAGTGGTCCGAACCAAGGACCATAACCAGGTTCCTGAACAACGTGACTGTGGAAATGATTTCTGATGACGATCCTCAACTAATTTCTGTTTCTCATGTAGCAAATCTTAAGAAATACCATGAATGATGTGGTGTCTGTGTAATTATTTGTTTATCTAGAGTATGTATTTCTTTCAGTGTTTTGACGCGGCGATCCCAGTGTTGATGTTCTTACAGGATCCTTGCCTGTTGATTTAGTTTAGTGTGTCCATGATTGTTTTCAGTATCTCTTAACCGTCCGCGAGTGTTATCGCGCGCTGTTTTCTTTCTCTCTCACTTACACCACACCGCATACAAGCAGTGTAATATCATTTTATCAATGGTTGTGACGACAGAACATTCCATTGGAAATACAGGGTGCTCCACAAATTAAGTTTTATTAGCCATTTATACCAAAATGTAACTCCTTTTTTCTATATTAGGAATATTGGGAGGAAGGAAAATCGCTGCAGCCTTGACGTCAACTGCAATGGTCCTGAGTTCCTCCTTGTTCATCTTCAGGCCTTTGGATTACAACTTCTCGTTATTCTTCGGAAATTTCAAAAACAGAAAAATGTTATTCTTTGTGAGATAACTCGTAACTTAAATGTTCATTTTTTCTCCCTAGTCATAATTTGCTGCTAACGTGTTTAGTGAATTGAGTGTTTTGTGTGATGAGGTTGGTACCACCTTCTCTCATGGGGCACTGCTTCGCTGGCATTTTAGGCAGCGGATTTTGTTTTCGTTGTGTTTTTGCACCTAAATTTCATTTTTCTAGGTTTACTTATCCAAAATTCCCCTCACTCACTTAACTGCTTGTGCGTTTGATGTATACTTCAAAGAGATGGACTTGTGCTATACCAAGCCTATGTGAAAGGCAATGAGTTTGGAACTCTAATGTGAGCTACTCCGTGTGTTTGTGTGATATGAGACTCTCTCCTTGCGAGCCATTTTATGAATGAAACATGAGTGCATCTTATACCATATATACAAAAAAAAGTTTTGTGTTTGTATTTTGTAAACATTTTTTTTCCAAGGAAGTGGGGGAATTTTGAGCCATTTTTATGAGAACTATGATTTACTTCTTTGTGCCATTTTTATCTGATGTGATGAATCTACGCCTTTGTGGTGCGTGAAACCTTGGTCTGTGAAGCTATTAATAGCCCTCTGATGTCTTAATACCATATATGGACATATCTACATCTTGTCCCCTTATTGGCCAGTGATTTATATATTGGAAGGGGTCGTGACCAGTCAAATTTTACCTCGCAGTTACCTTTGTGTTGCGTCGTCATTTGCTTTGTCTCGAGGCATTTCTTTCTTGCAGCCAAGTAGGCTAGACGTATTCCCATATTCTAGGGGAAGTGCCCGTGTTCAAGGTGAAACCATGGCGAGGTGTCTGTATGTCGTAATCAATATTGCTTTACTGTAGTTCAGTTTCATATTTCGGCAATGTAATACTCTTATTCTGTGTTATTTTCTTTTGGTCGCGTGTACTTGCCCCCCTCCCGATATTTTCCCTCCGCCCTTTGTGTGCGTGTAATTGCTGGTGAGTTTTTGTTTTGTATGGTCGTGTTATTTCCATTTATTTTGATAACGTAGTTTTTGTACTTTAAGGGTTGAAGGTTATGTATGTGGGCTGTTTTCGTTTTACTCTGGAGTGCTTGACGGTGGGTTTGCCTACCTTGTAGGCGGCACCTTTGAGTCTGTCATCCAGAGTGTATCTTATCGTGGAACAACATAACGGGATTGGAGATTATTTTTCTTGCTTCCCGTAATGCTTTGTTCTTTATCTTAATGAGTTCACAAAAGGAGGTCTCACCATTGCTATTTGCTGGTGACCTAACCTGTGATATTCTTGTATCTGTGCATGCCCATATTTTTGCGCATCACATATTTTTGTCGTCATTGTGTGCCCTTATCTCCTAAGCATACTTTCAATTTTTAAAGTATATTTTTGGTTTTGCCGATAATTTAATGTAATTTTTCCTTTTGTCTAAATTCCTATTTTTTCTCGTAACTAACTCGATCTTGCATGTGCCTCCGCGTCTTTTTTACTCATGCCTCCCCTCCCTCTCACCCCTCTCCGCCCCGTTCTGAACCATTGCACCCCCTCCTATTTTGTTCATCCCTTTGACACGCTTTGTCTAAATTTTTAGAACGTATCTTGACTTCGTTGAGTGTAGTCGTTTCTGAGTTTTGTCTTTTTATCTAATTGCGACATACTTACATTTAGTCATCGTTTCATCTTGCCTTGAACACGTTATCTTAACTTATCTTATTTTATTTCATTTTAATATAATTTAATTTAGTATATTTTCGATTTTATTCCTAATTTGTATTTTTCTTGCGGTTAACTAATTTTGTGGTTAATTTGTTGGTCATTTCTCTTCTTGCTTTTAATATCTCTGGGATCGTTGTACATTGTGGTTGTTATTTTAATACAGTTTATCTTTGCCTAAGTATCTCTGCTTTTGCGTCACGCCTTATTTTAATTTTAGTAACCTTCTTCGAGTTTTGTCTGGTTTTTGCTATATTTTGGTTTGTCGGTCTTTTTAGCGTACTTGTGACGTTAATACGACCTACACGGCCTCTGATTTAAATTTGTTCATCTTTGGATTTTACTGTAGTTTAATTTTATTTAGCTTTCCCCCTTCCTTTTGGGATTGCTTTCTGGTTTGCCTTTTAAAATTTGGACCCAGCGAAAGCCAAACAAGAGTGCGATCTCCCCGTTTTTCTTTCTTCTATTTTATTTTATTTTATATTTCTTCGGGGATGGGGGAAGAGCTTCAGCTACGTTTCCACTGACGTCTGCTGCGTACGTAAGTATATGTTTATTACTATTACTTCATCTAAGTTGCGTACACTCTACAAACACAACTCACCATACTTCAACAAAATCGCTACCAGCCAAATTCTCTATTAAAAATATTACTGCTAGAACACAAAGAACATAATCTCCTAAACTACACAACAATAACCTTAGCCAAGAGGTCACCCCCACTCAATTCCCCCATTTCCGCAATTCAACACCCCCACCTCCAATTAACCTCCCTTCAACAAATTTCTCCCCTCTTTTGGCCCAAGAGATGGTGCGGCCATCTATAGGAGCCCGCCCACCCTCCTTGGGTGGGAATGAAATGACTTACTATATATATATTTCAACTAGGTCAGGTTGTATATCACTGCATAAAACACCGGCTTCATTCAAGAATCCCAATGCTGAACAGTCTTTTTCTGGTAGTAAACACCCAAGACCAGCTCATGTCTTATCAGTGATCATGAAATTCTATTTCTAACCCTGGTAAAACCGCTCTCTTTATATTCCTTAAAACAGAACTACAGGACAATTCACATATCAAAAGATATGCACTGAATACCTTAATAATCATTGCTCTGCTTCTTTATACACGTTTACATATGTTTCTTGAGTTCCAGGAACTGGAGTGCCTACATCTGCCCAGATTCCAATACCACTCGTTTCCTCTTTTAACACAAGAATCTCCAGTTCACCCTGCTGATAATACACGATTATCAGATCCTCTTTCTTGCATTATAACACTACTGCCAATTATGTTAATATACAATATCCAGGTCTTACAGGTATTTCTCTTCCATTTAGTTCCCAATTATTCAACAATAAGAATGTATTTCAAAAGAAAAGGAAAAGAACACACAGAACTTCAAAAATTAGAATATACTGGTAATTTTCGATGAATATTATCACAATAGAGCGTGGTTTACAAAAGACGAGATAAAAATCTTGCGAAGTAGCCTAATTGATGAAGTAAACGTTCCAATTTATGTAACTACATCAAGAGAAGAGCGACAACTTAGTGGATTGAATAATGAAAAACAATGTAGCTTTAGAAAGGAGGTGTACATTTAGTAGTTCAGCCACATCATCAACGCTGTTCGTGGATCCCCGGAGGAATTTCCACAGAATATATATTGCATACTTAATTTGAATGCGCTGTAATCAAGGCAGTTTCAGAAGCCATCTGCACAGTATGAATATTGTGGATACTACTCAATATACATGCAATGATTTCTGTATGCATTATATAAATCATCTTTAATATAGATGTACAAAACCTGCAGGCCTCAAGATGAAACTTTTAAAAGAACTATTGCCAGAAACTACCAACTTATAGTGATACTCTCCTTGCTCTATGAGGTATGTAAATTTTAATCGCTGCTAATTCAATAATTGAATGATTCCAACATCAAGATGTGTACATCTGGCTTAAAAAGAGTGCTTTGATACAGACATGTCTGCATAAATCCGTTTGTTGTGCTGGCTGAACTATGGTTTCCGCTTGTGAAAAGTGGTTGGCAGGCACCACACAGTGAAACAATAACAGCATTGCTTTGCAAGCCTACCATTGAATATCCAGCTTACATTCTGTTGCCCTAAGAGTCACCCCTGTATGATGTATGGTACAAGCCATGCGTGGGTGAAAAAAATAATTTATAGCTTTCGTACTGTACCCAT
This sequence comes from Meconema thalassinum, assembly GCA_946902985.2. Classification (NCBI taxonomy): domain Eukaryota; kingdom Metazoa; phylum Arthropoda; class Insecta; order Orthoptera; family Tettigoniidae; genus Meconema; species Meconema thalassinum. The sequence goes on from OX336389.2 coordinate 301,502,480, forward strand.
TATAGGGTAAGATAAGCATGACCGAGCCGAAAAACATTATACATCGTCGGCAACAGAATACATTTGCTACTTCACTAAAATCATTTATGTTGTGGACTTTAGTTAGAAATAATACAATTTCTAGCGAGGTCGATTGAGATCGTGAAATCTCAAGGCGCGCCGGTATTGTTGATAGGTACGTTATTCATCAAACTAAATTAACTATAGCATAAATCAAAGTTTACAGCTAAAATAAGGCTATTCTGATAACAATAAACAATTCCAAGTTCTATAAAACAATAAGTTCCATGACGAACTAAACATTACATGGCAATTATCTGGTGTCCTTTTCAATTTTTCTTGGCGGTCAAGTTCCGGTCTTCACCATTTTCATAAATTAGACCGTGATTCGACTATCTTGAATTGCTAAGAAAACTTGTACATTTGTGTGGTATTTTTCCCTTGCAGATTTCCTATGTAATTTCTCTTCATGACTTGATGTTGTAATATATACGTTGGTTCAATTAGCGGCAGAATATATATTCTGTTTGTTGGTCAGACGTGATCACGGGCCAAGCACACTGAATACAAAAGGTCGATTACACTTCACCAACATTCCTCTCGCTGCGTATTAATCTGATATTTTCCTTCTAGTGGCCGAGCCCTCTCAACTCTGGGTTTTCATTGACAGGCAACACTGTTCTCCGGCTCACTTCATCGCATAAAATATGTCACAATGAAATGAACTCGCCTTCCTTGAGCTGAGCTGTCAATCATTCTCCCTTTCCTGAAATAACAGGTACCGACAAAGAAGCCGTCCTCTCGTTGTCACGTGTTGTGCAATAAACAAGTCCTGGTGCGCTTTCAAAAATATTATTGTTTCCTCTCAATTAGCCATCATAAATATGAGCTCAGTACAGAGTAACTCAGAATACAGTTCCCACAATAAACAATGTTTGAGGTCATGCAATTCAGAATCCATTCGCCAGTGCAAGGTTTCAAATTTGATATATTCCCATACTATATGCCCTGAAAACGAAGTACCGTACGTTTCAAAGACAAGGTATATACTGGATGTTACTGTAGTTTTAGGATTCGAACTTAGGGTTAGTACTCTGTCAATTCAAAAAGTAAACCGTTCCGTCATTTGCCAGGAGTGATAGATAAAACTAACCAATGAACTCGGCCGCTGTTATGAACTGGATTAGAAACTAGGCACCCAGCCAAGCAGAATCCGACATATCAACATTTGAGCCTGCTCGTTACAATACTCGTCCGACTACACTCAATATTCTGACATTGTCTCAGTTGTCATAAGTAAAGTAAGAAAAGACGTACAGTATATTAATGATTGCTTATTTGACCAAGAAAGAAATCTTCATTTGCTTTATTTTCACGAACTCTTCCGAGGTATACAACAAATTTCAAATTGAACAGGAAGGAACTCCCAAACAACCAAGTACCTTGCTAGTGTACATTTCTTTCTGCAGTATTTTACGGATTGAGACGAATGTTTCCTCAAAGGTTCATGATATCAAATTAAACCTCATCAGATATTATACAAGTGACTGAATGACGCCAGAACTTAAATATTAATAAGAATAGAAATAATAATAACCGTATTGCCTCAGCTGTGTGTAAAATATTTTGATTTGGAACCTGTTATGGTGTCTCTCTCCGAATTTGAAGTTTCATTTCAATAGGAACATTGCTGGGCTACCAGTGGTTGAGACCGAGTCATTAGCCAATTTTCATCAATTAAAAAAAAGAGGGTTATGAGATCACCTTTTGTCCGTGCGAACGTGTGTGTTAAAGCTTTCCAGTCGGTCAACGCAAATTGTGCTTGCCACGGTGGGTGAGTTGTCAACGTGTCGGTCTACTAACCCCAAGCTTGCAGGTTCGCTCCTGGCCATGGTAAGTGATTTTTGAAAGGCGGAAAAAAATACGACACCATGTCATACTATGTTGGCATGTCAAAGAACCCATTTGAATTCAGTAGGCCATGTTCATAATGGCCAAATTAATCTCGGGAGTTTCCGCCAACACAAAGTTCCTCATTTCACAACTAGAAAGCACTATAGTGTTTAAGGAGCTTAGATATCTAACCTCCTTGACTTTCATAGTGCTTCAAGGAACAACGAAATTCGACATGCAAACTACCCTTTGGGTGTCAAATAACAAAGCTTACACCCGACATCCGAGGCAATACGATATTATTATAGCACAAATTGTGCCCAATAATATTAGGCGAGAAATAAGTATTTACAGTACATGCCCTAATCTGAAAGAAATGATATAGGCCTAATATTACAAAATAACACACATTTATGTACAAAATAGGGTTCCCAAAAGGGTGACATGTTTCAAACATCAAGCGTTGATCTTCAGAACCTGTTCACTTAGGATTAATTAGTGTACGATTATTATAAATTACACTTAACCACAAATATATATACAAGCTTTAAATTTCATAAATTTGTAAAAACTTTCGTAACGCGTCAAAATTATTAACAGACACTGTAGTTCACTTCTATGGTTGTTGCGTCATAATTACCATTATTATTATTATTATTATTATTATTATTATTATTCATGTAGTTTATCTGTCTTGTATATGATGAATTGAGTTATTATTGTGAATAACTTCAGATATGATGTTGTCTACACTACAGTATTTTGTAATTTATGTTCTAAAACAACCCTTCCTATATAAACTAGCGACCTAATTTTATTGTAATATCTCGATGTGGCGAATTCACAAAAATGATACACTGCAATAAAATGGAATTAAGTTATGTCAACGAATCTTGTTATTGAAACCGAGTCCTATGGTGTCCGTCAATGTATCAAGCTCTCCTCGGACTGGATGCTCCAAGATTATGTCGACTTCATGTTTACCGCCTGTTGTGCGCTCTGCTCCCTATTCTGGGGTACTATGTCATTATTTTACGTCTGAGGCTTCGATCACATTGGAAGCACGCTTGTGCACGTAATTTGGTGGCGCGCGCGTGCGAAAGCTGGCGTGAACAGCAATGTGCTCACACTAAATGCAAGCAGGTGAAAGTTATTATAAACAGGTCAGTCGAAATGGAGATGTCAGACGATGAGGACATTGTTTTGGAAAATGGTGTTTTAAAGATTTTATTATTGGATGAGCAGGAAATCAGGGAAGAGTGGGTGAACGAGTATTTTTTGGACAGAGAGGAAGATGGAGAGTATGCACGAATATTCTACGATTTGCTTAGACAGCCTGATAAGTGTTTTGAATACTTCAGAATGATACCAGACACTTTATACTATATACTGGACAAATCGGTCCTCTTCTTCTCACGGCATCGATAAGCGTTTCCGTATCCATCATATACTCGTAAACACACAAATCAGGATCTAGACTAGACAATACTAGACTGTCACTGCCTCGATGGTCAGAAATCAACTGAGATCACGCACGCTTGCAACTACAAATCAAATATTTTTGTTTCAAAGTGGAGTTGGATGAAGCTTGCGCAAGCGTGCACTTGCTTGAGGTGGGCAGTGTGAGCGGCGATGGACACGTCACCACTTGTTTCAGTCGCTCTCCTACAGATTTTGTTGATATGTGCACGCTTGCGCACGCGCGTGCCACCAAATTACTTGCACAAGCGTACTTCCAATATGATCGAAGCCTGAGTGCTTTCAGCGCCGTCTGTTGTTGCTACTTATAAGCATTACTTGGTTTTAATTTGTGTAGTGGCCGGCAATGACCTAATCTGTATAATGTATGCCAATTGTAAAGTGTATAATATATGCCAATTTCAAAGGGCGATCTTAATAATTATTAACGAAGCAAAGGAAGCTTTTAGTCTTACGTGACCGTTAATCATGCGATCATGAGCCACGGGACCTCCTTTTTACGTGGAATCCGAACCACGGGACATGGCACTTCACTTCGAAAATCTCACATGCATTGATCGGGAATCGAACCCGGTCCACCTTGGTGAGATGCCAACAGTTTGACCGCTGCGCCCCCACACCCATAATAATTAACGACCAATGTGCTCGTGTGTGTGTATGTGTGTGTGACCCCCTAATAAAATATAAACGGCTGGAGCGATTTTAAGTGAAACTCTGTAAAGACATAGTATTAATTTATCCGACTCCGAACGTGCCCTTCAAATTTGTATACGTTTCACGAATCCAACATGGAGGCTCTGCAAAATATTTTACTGGCATTCCATATCTCCGAAATTATTACTGGTATCATCCTGATATTTTGCAAGGTGATAGAACATTCTAAGGTAGGTTCAGCCATGTGATGATTTAATACATATCAAGTACAAAACCATCATGGAGGCCAAGCGAATTTTTAATATGTATATGGCTTTATTTCGAGATTAAATCTACCGAGCCCAGTGACTTAGTACGATAAATGATCATACACGATTTCATCAACTGGCATCTATGTCAATTAATTTTATTTTCATAAAACCAGGATGGCGACTGTGCGAAATTTGAATTTTTTCTTAAAAAAAATATTGTGTTACAAACATGTGATCGAAGTTAATGTTTGAATGATACACCTAGGCAATAATCTTCATCTAATGTCACATAATTCGATGGGCTCTATGGCCTACATATAGAACAATCCAACACGGCGACACTCCGAAACATATAGACAGATCTCAATATCTGCAAATCTATTACAGCAATCAAACTGAAATTTTGTATGTTGACAGGGACTATTAACTGAAGTTCACCTGAAGTTTAGTAACCTAATTAACTCAAATCCAACATGACGGTGACGCAAAATTTAAATATTTATATGTATTTTTATCATGACTTAGTTATCCGAAAGCAGTGACACTTAGAACGGTAAATCTTCATACAAAGCATAATATAAGATTGACATCTCTCTTAATTCATTTTCTATGAGAACTTAAAAGAGTGGCCGTGCTAAATTTTAAAAATCATTTTTATATATTTCGAATTGTGAACAAGCGATAGAAATGCAGGTTGTTTTAATGATCCACGATTATCATATTCAACTGCTGGCATATAATTCTATAGCATATATTGAAGACAATCACACATTGCGTCAATTGCACCGGTTCTCAATTTCTCCGAAACTATTTAAGCATTCAAACTGAGATTTTGTTTGGTGTTATAGGACTCATAATCCTTAATCCTTAATCCTTAATCCTGAATAACACAAAATAGCAAGGTGGCGAAGTAATTTTCAAATATTGCAGATAACATTCCTGGCGATCTAACCACTCAAGTGCAATGAAACTCAGCAGAGTTAACCTTCATTGGGAGCTTGTTATAGAGACATATAATGATGGTCAATTGTTTTCAGTTATTTAAGATGGCATCAGTTCGAAATTTTAAAACCTTGTATTATTTTTATTTGACGTATCTTATTCAGGTGTTTGATGATTGATATGCTGGGCTATGATAGCAATCCTCATCTAATGCCATTACGTTCTGCAGCTCACTTTTCGTAAATCATAGAAACCGCACATTTGACATTTCTAAAAATTAATTCCCGGTAACTGAAAGATGCCATCATGAGGGAGGAGTCTAAATCACCGATATTGAAAGCTATATATGCTACAACATATTATCATTGTAATAGTATTGGTGAAGACATAGCTCGTGAACCAAACGCTATTTAGTATATCGCAAGGAAAATCCTTGTATTATACGGGAGAATCGTAATAGAAAATACCAGTGAGTTATATGAAAATAGGCTTTTTCACTTTTCACGGAACTACTTTTTTTCTCTTGTAATCACCCGGTGTGATATTTTACGGACTTACATCTCAGATTCGTGGATTTTGTCCAGTCCTTCAAAAATGAAACTTCCTCGAATGGAAATCTAATCCACGATTTCAGATCATGGGGTCGACATTCCACCACTGATGAATCAATGTAGATAACTTGGAGGGGATAGAGTACCTATATTCATATTTTAGGGTGGCTCATCTTTAATTTAGATTATAGGGATGCCATGTTATCAGCAACGTGTTATAGAATAAGTACGGAATCTGGCTGATGACAGGGACTATTTTAATTTGTGCATTTGTGTACATGCCTACAGACAGCAGTAGCTACGCTCGCTAACGCGCAGTGCTAGACCATGGTGCCAGGCTATCTGCCGACTCGGTAGACGTGGGTTCGAACCCCACCGTCAGCCATCCTTGAAATGGATTTCCGTGTTTCTAATATTCAACTTCGGTCAAATGTCGGGACGATAACTTCTAATGGGCTACGATCGCTTCCTTCCATCTTCTTGCCCAGTCTCAATCATTTCGTCTCTCATCGTCAATGTCAGAGTGGGCATCCGTATGTTAAAACCACCCGCTGTATAGATTGTTTTTATCGCAACTTATCACCAACCCCGTTGTAAACGGGATGATAAGGGGAATTCATACAACACGGGGCAAATAGTTCACGGTATAATGGGACGTCGTTGCTATGATATCAGTCGTAACAGCCAAATTTTTGTCATCTGCTCAATGTATCTCCAAGATTCCTTCTACGTCATCGATAACGTGGTACAGGAATAGCCAACAATGATACAAATGGTACTTTCCTGCGTGGTACAAAGTCACTGGTCATGAACTGTCACACCCCAGATGTTCCCATTTAAGTTACTGTTCAGTATAATAATAATAATAATAATAATAATAATAATAGTATCGGACTGTGCTCACCGAAAGAACAGTGAAACATAATAGGCCTGACATAGTGATTGTCAACAAAAGATTGAAGGAAGTCACGCTGAATGACGTTCCCATTAAAATACGCACAACCAACAGGCTAAACGTGTTGAGAGAAGTGTCTAAATTGTATTCCTTAAAATGCCAAGTCCAGATCAGCTCCCTTCCATGATAGCCAGTGTGTCACGGTATTTCCTTTCCTCGTAGCTCGGTCCAAGTTAATCGCCTTGTTCTGACTTGTGGAAAATCCAGGTCGACATTTGGACTGTCCCGTGCTATAATCTCTCTTTCTAAATTTTGATGAAGAATGTTCGGTCCTCTTGGGTCTCTCCGCGATATTATGGTATCTCGTAAATACATACATATCCTGTCTCGAAGATCCAACAACATATTTTGCAATATACTTAAGTCCTCTGGCCTGAATTATATCCAAGAAATGTGCCCGATTTCCCAATGACGAACTAACTCTCGTAATATTGATATCTTATACTAGCAACCCGCCCCGGCTTCGCCCGGGAACAGTTATGAATGCAAGGTGATAGGCTACTTTTAACCGAGGTCTTATAAGATTTGCTTGTATACGACATTAGTCGTTTTCCCTCAGGCAGTGAACACGAAGTGATTTCGGTTTGACGTAACACGCTACGTAATGATGTCTATGAGAAAAACATTCTCCAATGAGATCAACCCCAGTCACGCTAAGTGGCTGAACACGTGCTTTGTTTATAGTCATACCAAAGCAGACTCTTACTGGGAATTGTACTCGTTTGAAATGATAAGGCAAATCTGAAGGAATCATAGGGATTCTGGATATTAAGACCGTTTCTACTGTACCACAGCTAGTTAAGATAGCTCGTTCAATGAAACAGTTTTTCAACGTTTTCACTACTAATCGCGTCCCATTGCATAACATTGGTGGGTGTAAATTACGTAGCAATATAATAGGCTCTCCCACTTTTAAAATAAGCTTGTGTGGTGGCAAGCCAGAAGGAAGTAAATAATTTAGGAATTCTGTAGGGTAATGAACAGCTTCTTCACTATGGACTACTCTATCTACTGAGTAATATACTTGAGCCTGGGCAGCGAATTTGGAGAACACCAAGTCATTAATTTTCCCAACTTGTTCGTTTGTCGGCGATAATATTTCTCTTTCTTTAAACAATGAATGAGACTTGTTAGATAGGTCATGGATTTGAGGATAAACGCTATCAATCAATTCTTGAATGCTGCTTACTCAAACACAGAAATCATGACTGAGGGTAATTTTCCCGTCAATGACCGATAAATCTCAATTTCAAATTAGCAAACAGACTATTATCTTCTGAAGATAAGAGTACTCTCATATTAGTTTTGAGTGCCAATTTTGTTATATCCGGCCGGATGTAAGATCTTTTTAATGAAGTTTTCACTTCGTCGGTTCTCGTTCCTCTGGTAACAACTGGTATGATTTGATGCAAATATCCGCCGAACAAAACTGTGCAGCCACCCATAGGTGTGTTCCGATTCCTTAGATCACGCACGGTCCTTTCTACAGCTTCAAAGGAATTTGTTTGCGACATTGTGGCCTCATCCCATGCAACTAAAGGACAATTTTGGATTAAACTGGCAGTGTTACCTTTTTTTAAATATTACATACGCTTCATCATTACTGCTGACTTTCAAAGGAAGTTTAAATGTTGCATGTGCTGTTCTTTCCCCTTCCAAAAAGTGGCTATTAACACAAGGCCTCACTTTGGCGAGCAACAAATTATTCAAGAACGTTTTGCCTGTGCATCCAGGGCTATCGAGAAAAAATAGCTTACCTTCCTTCTTAGTGATAGTAGATATGATTGTGTCATAAGCTTGTTTCGGATCGTGATTCAGACGGTGTTCATTTTGAGCAACGATTTGAAGGAGCCGAGGACGAAGTCTTTCTTTCTCTTGTGACAATCGAGAAATTATTTGTTGCTCTGTTTCATTGTTACGTGATAGGCGCTTTTTTTTCGATGTCAATGAACTACGACCTATATCCGTATTACATCTCGGCATGATGGCTTAAAATCACTGACTGAACTATTAATTATAACGAATTCTTGTCAGACGTAATTTAAGAATGGTGAGGTGCATGATACAAAAATCTCCCTTTTGTCCAATATTAACTTAACTGTGTATTTTGCGGAACGGAAAGTTCACAGGCGAAATGAAGAGTTGCACTTCCAGGGAATGGCGAGGTGCATGAAACACAAATTTCCCTTTAGTCCAATCTTAACTTGACCGTGTATTTTGCGGAACGAAAAGTTCACAGGCGAATTGTAGAAAATCCGAGTTGCCCTTCCAGGGAAACTCCAAACACAATCACTCTCCTCTGAAGTCTTAACTCAACACGACTCTACGGTTTGCTGCTGGCTGTATCTGGGGTAATAGGATCGCCCGCTAGTTAGGCTGTAACAGGGGTGATTCACTCGCCCTTAGCTAGCTCGTATACTGTCGCCTCAGTATTTGAATGGACATGGTTGGAAGAAATGAACACGTAAAAACACTTATAGTGGGAGATTTATTGTAGATAGATATATTCTCTCACGGACTTTTTTGTGGACCATTTCATGCTGAACAATTCTTACACTGATAGAATTAAGATATTTTTAACGGTTTGCCCAGCGTAAGCTTACAAAGCGCTCGGACGCCTAGTTTTCTTTTTTCGTCTTTTTCACTGAAATCGTTACTGTTCGGCTTCCTTTGATCATAAATAAATTATTTTCTACAGAAAGCATCCTCAGGATATCCTTTACAGAATGTTGAAAACCGCATCAAAATCCATCCAGAGGTTCTCGAGATTACCCGTGACATCCAAGAATCGGGGACTTTGTTTTATACTACGTAGAGTTATGTGAAATATTAATAATAATAATAATTTATATTTGTATGGATAAATAAATTGTGATTGATTAAACAAATTGAAATATAATGCTTATATATGATAACAATATAAAATGAACAATAATAATAATAATTGGATTTACGAGAGCGATATTAATAATAATAATAATAATTATTATTATTATTATTACTATAAATTATTAAGGACCTATACGAATGTTCACCTGTTGGGACCATTACGCCATCCTGGCATTTGTCTGGAGTAGAAGTTGGAAACTACGGAAAATAACTTCCAGGATGTCTGAGGTTGGAATCGAACAGGCCTCTTTTCAGTGTGGCCTTACGAGGCTGAGTGTACCCCATTCCAGTACTCAGACTAGAATGAAATTCCTTGGCATAGCTGGGAATCGAATCCAGGCCTCCACGGTGATAGACAAGATTGCCACCCACTACGGAACGAGGTGGATATCGGTAAATCTACTGGCATGGATCTCTCGCACCTCAGAACCATCAAAATCAACTGAGTGCACCTCTATTCAACCCCACAACCTCGAGACTACAGATGATATAACCTTACCAATGTACTACGCAGCCCGCCTGAAGGTAAGAAAGAAGGTAATCTGAGTCACATTGCATTGTACGTTTATTGGATGACCATTCTAAGTGTCTCTCGTACTTAGAATGTCACGGGCTAACTGTTCTTCCTGCCAATACTCACTGCATGTGCATTTTAAAACTTATATGACTGATTTCACAGTTTAACATTCAGAGAAAGCGACGACTTCAGGCCTCCTTCTGTGAGCCCAACTGCGAGGATCACAAATCATTAGTAAGTGAAAACAAGGAACAATGGAGCCTTTGCATGAAGGGCTGTAGTCTAGTCTCATCTGGCGAATCTCAACAACGCACTTCCACTTTATGCAAACGTATGATAATTAGAGCAGAGAATGAATGCACGTTGTGCTGTATGCGAACTTGACAAAAATGTCCCTGCGAGGGAGAATATAATGTTTTCAGCCTTCTTATTGCTCTCCTCCATTCCCCTCTTCTCACAAGTCTCAGGTTTCAAAGGCGAAGTTAACAAGCTGCCACACGTAGTAGTGAATGAGGCTGGTTCTCTGCATTGACTAACCTGCCGTTAGTTTCTGGCAATACCGTGAGTTTCAATGTGTTTCTACCGCTTACTTGCACCATATATATAGGGATGAGTCTATTGACCTCATGTGAATTAACGTTGCTGCGCTCTGGCGGCAAGCCGCCAAATATTCTGTAGGACTTGTGTGTGAGTGGAGCAACGGGATTAGATCATGTTGCGGAAAGATTTCAAGTTCAAGATGGTAATTTTATAGTTCTACAGAGAGTAGAGCAAATCGTTCTGTCGTTGAATGTAACTACACATTCATAAATATCCACATAGTACGTAATTCACTGTATTCATAAACAAACAAGAAGTTCCGTGACGAACTAAAGAGCCTACTTTTATTAAAATTTAAGATTCATGCCAATGATTAATCTATATGGATCTATCTAGAATAATGACGAAATTAAGTTGGTAATATCGAAATTTCTAATTAGTTCGAAATACTGTATACCTGCATAATGTAGCCTAATAGAGAACTACAGTTGGCAGCCCTAGTGACTGAATACATTCTTAGTTCCATCTCTTAAGGTACAGAATACAAAATTTGGTTGAAGTCCAATGGATATCATGGACGTTACATGCAGTTAAACATTGGATATAACAGCGCACGTAAAATCATGTTGACAACAATGACATACAGGTATTAGTCAGAAATAATCTGAAATAATATGATCTATTGGTGTGTCAATTTTGAAGAAGGAAGGAAGGAAGCTTGTAGTTTAACGTGACCGTTAATCTTGAGATCATGAGCCACGGGACCTCCTTTTTACGTGGAATCCGAACCACAGGACATGGCATTTCACTTCGAAAATCTCACATGCATTGACCGGGAATCGAACCCGGACCGCCTTGGTGAGAGGCATACAGCTAGACCGCTGAGCCACCACGCCCCACTGTCAATTTTGAATGAAATCCATTAGTTAGTATAGAAGTTGCATGCATTTTAAAATTGGACCTATCAGCAGGCTTAGAATCATGTTGGCAGCACTGACGTATATTAGTTACTCCAAATTAATCTAGAATGTCAGGTACTATACGTGTGCATAGTTTAAAGCTGTCGGCTTGCATACATTCTGATATATGGGTATTTGGATTAAAACAATTGAGAGCATTTATTAACAGTTGGCAGGCCTGGTGGCTCTTAAGAATACGCACAGTCATATCTGTTTATGTACACATAGCACATACGAAATTTGGTTGAAATCCAATGGATAGTGTAGGAGTTATATGCATTTAAAATTTGGACATATCAGCAGGCTTATAATCATTTTGGCAACACTGCCTTATATGGCATCCAGGAAATTAAACTGCAATATTATTATCTATACGCGTGCCAATTTTTAAATAGCTCCCATTCATACCTTCCAAGATATCCAACAAGGAGCTCAAATTTCAATTGCGATTTTTCAGCAGTTGGTAGCACTGACATCATTTTCAAATATGGCCGTGAGATATTCAGGTATAGATCTTTACTCCTACCAAATTTTGTTTCGATTGCTGCAGCCGTTTAGGAGTTGATAGGGGGGACACACACACAGCCAGACAGACAGACAGAAGGACAGACAGACAGACACACATTTGCCCGATCGCATAAGTCTACTTTTTCCTCATTTTTGCAAAATGTGAAAAGTAGGCTATAACAGTACATTCGTAGAAAGAACGCCTACGTAATTGTGGTATTTGTAGTCGGCATTTTTATAAATAGAACACCGACAAGAGTTCCTCACAGCCCAAGGCACTGTCTTACAGTATATGAAGCCAAACTAATCAGATCAGCGTGAGCGAGGGGAGGGTAGCAGATTAACTGCGCGAAGAGAGTTTGAAATGAAAGATGATAGAGAGTACCCTAGCACAAGGAAAAGGAAGGGAGGAAGCTTGTAGTTTAACGTGACCGTCAATCTCGCGATCATAAGACACGGGACCTCCGTTTTACGTGGAATCCGAACCACAGGACATGGCATTTCACATCGAAAATCTCACATGCACTGATCGGGAATCGAACCCGGTCCGCCTTGGTGAGAGGCATTCAGCTTGACCGCTGCGCCACCACGCCCCCACCCTAGCATAAGTGGAAGTAATGCCATGCTCAGTTGGAGTCCCGTGGTCACCAATCCACGTCCTACTATTTGTGAGCCGCTGGGGAAGATTCACTGTTTCTTGAAAATGAGGGATGTGAAGGAAGTGTGTTTAAATATGGATTATTATGTAACACGAGTATATCGGATTGTGAGTATTCTCATGGGACTGTCACCGCGAAATACCCAGAAATATGAACCTATATCTTAGAGCATATGTGTAATTAGAGTTAAGTTATTTGTAAAATTCTAAGTTTATATAGCCTACAATTAGTGGCAATATTATAAAATATCACACAACACACAAATATAATTTTAAACTTAATGAATTTTCTACTATGGCCTATGAGGCAGATAACCTCGTAGTTCCGCCCCTTAAAATAACAATAACCAACTATGGCCTATAGAGTATGAGTGGAAAATATCTACATATTTGTCAATTGATAAAGCAGAATGGTAAAAAGTTTTCCTTTTACATATTGATAATTTCTCAAAAGTATCATACTGTGGAATTCTCAGATTTGCTTCACAAGGTTGTGTGTACCCCGTTCCAGCCCTCAGACCAGAATTAAAATTTCTTGGCAGAGCCGGGAAATCGAATTCGGACCTCCGAGGCGGCAGCTAAGAATACTAGCCACTACACCACGAGGTAGTCTAGTTTCAATCTTAATATTGTTTATAACTTAGCCAATAAGTTGAGATTAGGGTACAACCAAATTTACAATTATCTTATGCTTGTACCAAAACACTTTCTTAATTTTTATTGTTTTTTATTCTGGGAAGGGGGGGGGGTAGATGGAGCCCCCACAGCTCCCACCTTATATACACCCCTGGAATAAGGGCACCCAATCTTCAAAGAGTGAGACAGTCCTGACCTAGCAATATTCTGTGCAATAAACAACTCATGAAGTGCCCTGCTCAGTATTTGTGCCCATGTATTCTTGTGTGTCTAGAAATTGATACTAAGAATCATCTCGGCATTTTCCTGGGGAAACCGAGAAAAACAACTTGGCCTATAGGATACCTGAGGTGGGAATTGAACCATCCTCCTCTCAGCTTTTTTTTATTATTTTATTTGTATTGCAGTCAAACGGCCATACATGCAGCCTCACAAGTCTGAGTGTACTGTTCTAACCCTCAGAACCTCTCGTTCACAATATTCCACGGCAACGTTCTTAGGTTTTTCCCATTGTTGCAGGAAGGAAGACTTCAAATAATCTCTCTCGTAATTTGTATAAAACATTTTTAAACTTAACAAAGGATTAAATTTTGAAAGACAAGGTTACATCTACCCTCAGCGGATTGACATTCCCTATTGCAATTAATCCGTTAAATAAATATTAAAAAAAATTGGAAATAGAAAAGCAAAGTTGTACGATGATAATACTATTCTAAATTAATATTATATGATTAAAAGTGCAAAAAGTAAGTCACATGCACTTCATGACACAAATCTCATCAGACATACAAATGGTCCACATTCGGAGGTACAGCCATGGATAAACAAATGAGTAGGAATTGATAGGAAATTCATAAAATTTTTACAGCGTTTCTGAATTTTGTAAATTGTGTATATTGTAACGATATTTAATAATAATAATAATAACAATAAAATTCAAAATTAGAACGGATTTGTGTTGTAAATCTTTAGACTTCCCGTAGTTACCTTCACGAATCACCACTATATATTTAAGCAATGGATCTTTAATTACTGGTCCGCTTCGTTGCGTAGTGGCTAGCAATCTTGGCTGCCACCCCTGAGGCCCGAGTTCGATTCCTGGTTCTGCCAAGAAATTTAATTCTCGTCTGAGGGCTGGAACCGGAAACACACAACCTCACGAGGCAAATCTGAGAAGAGGAAGGTGTGATTCCTACCTCAGCCATCGTAAGAGTAGTTCTTCCGTGGATTCCCACTTCTATTCTAGGCAAGTGCTGGGATGGAACCTACTGTAACTTGAGGCCACAGCCGCTTCCTACCCATATTCTTAATTTAATTAAAAATACACACACTAGTACAGACATCACAGTATCATAGGGTTATCAGACAAATTCTACACACACCCAAATACGTGGGGCTACATGACCACGATGTCAGAAAGCCCCTAAAGAATCAACAGCAGTTTTTTAACTACTGCGTATTTTAGTTTTACAAATTAGGAACAAATTAATGTAAGGACTGTTGCAAATTATTCCATTCCCGTGGATGCAAGTATCTCTATATTCGTTAGAAGAGAAGAAAGGCTGTCATTTTGCGAAGCTGCTTAACCTGCGATCAGAAACTACGGGACCTACATTTACTTGGAATACGACCTCTAGATGTGACCGTTTCCCTCTGAAATCTCATATGGATTATCCGATAATTTTTGTCAAACCAGCGCCTGATTTTAGACTAATCCTCATTCGCGCAGTAAAACTCGTCGGGATAATCGTTCAACCTTATATGGCAAACAAATAACGCACACAGTATAAACAACGCAAATATTGCGGATCCTTCTCAGAGACCTATGTTCCATTTTCTGAGCTGTTCATTCCTCTGTTATTTACTCGCTACACGCTCAAAGGACTTACATGTCTAATGCAAGTCTTGTATTGAAGTCTGTAAATCTATGGTTCATTTGACTTCACCGCAAAGGGAATATCAGAGTAGGCCTACACGTATAACAACGAATTCCAACCCACATTTTTAAGCCTCAAAGCCATTTCAGCCTCTCTTCTCTACTAAGGCTAATATTTAAATACATTCCCAATTCGATATTCCGCCTGAGCACACCACAATTTGACATGGAACGGAAACAACTGATATTGCTTTGTTCTTTGCACAATAACGCAATGCCCCTATTATTACCCAAACAAAGAAGTATATTACAGCCTATACAAGTATGTAACCGGATGCTGTACTCAAACATAATGCAGTTCATTTTCAGTAAACATCTGACCAAGTAAGCTTACCAGAACTACCAAATTCATTCGAACTAACATGTTATTAATGTTAATAATACGATGCTAATCCTGCTTGTGCAGCTGACAGCATGAGATTCTCTGGAGCTGAGTGATGCGTATGCTGCCCATTTGGGCCCATCCGTCATCAATAGATATTCGTTCAAGTTTGAATGTTTAATAAGGGAACTTCCCAAATGTGAATTTAATCTTACTGAAACATTGCACACATACCTGATTGATAACTTAACTTAACCCCACAGCACTACAGCCTACCAAGCAACTGCTGCTCAGCAATTTGGCCCTCGGATGGTGAGGTGACGCGTGGTAGCCCGACAGGTCCCATCGGCCGTTAATCTTGGTTTTCGTGACCGGAGCGCTTCCTCTCTGATTAGACAGCTTCTCAATGTCCTCACCCCATTCCTGCCCTTACGTCAGTTCCTGAAATTCCTGATGGAGCAGGGAATCGAACTCGGGGCCTCCAGTGAAGAGGCAGGCGTGCTATCCCTACACTACGAGGGCCAGTGTTCGAAGGATCTCAAATAAAATAATATCTGTGATGGTATATTATCCTGAAATTTATTGAAGCCATCCTTTGGGAGGTGATATTGTATGCCAGATACCAGATTTAGACCAGAGCAGTTGGATGTGCCTGCTGAGTTCTTGACCACTTCGAACAATCACACAACTACAGCTTTTCCCGTCAGCAGCCTCACTGCTGAGTGGGGATAGGGAACATACTGGGGATTGTCGCAGTTGTTTTATTTGTTAGAAAGGACATGTGGACTTGGCATTATCATAAAACCACGCTGCTCTAAAACTCACGTGTGTATTAAACCTAACACAATAGTACACACCCTTGACAATTTGGTGACAAAATACCATACCAGATGTATTCATTGGCATGTGACCAATATTTGTGTAACGTTTTACCCATCTGGTTCTGAAGTGCACGTTCACGTGGTTACTTCCGAGAGAAATAATTAATTAACTGAACATTATCAAAATATATGTTAAATCAATAACTGAAATCCCATTACCCAAGAAAGTAGATTTCTACACCTTTCTCCTTAGCGTCGTATAACATTTGGAGGGTGTAAATACCGTAATGTATCTGTCTGGACGTGCATTCTGCTGTGCATGTTTAATTCGTTAAGAAAACACTGAGTTTGAACGAATTACTAATTTATTAGCCCACCTTGAGGTGTAGTGGCTAGAAATTTTAAATTTACGACTCGGAGTGATATTAAATGAGGAATGAAATTAAATCTTGAGGTCGGAGTGAAATTAAATGTCAAGTGAAATTAAATCTTGAGGTCGGAGTGAAATTAGAAGTTGAGATCGGAGTGAAATTAAATCTTGTGGTCGGAATAATATTAAATCGTCGACTGGGAGTGAAATTTAAATTGGAATGATATTAAATCTTGAGGCCGGAGTGAAATGAAATGAGGAACTCAATAGAATCTAGAGGTCGGAGTGAAATGAAATGTGGAAGTAAATTGCATCTTGAAGTCAGAGTGAAATTAAATTCATACATTTTAATTCCATTTTGGCCGGAGTGAAATTAAACTCATAAAATTTAATTATATTCCGTCCAGAGGGAAATAAAAATTAATAAAATTTAATTATATTCCTCTTGGAATGAAACTGTGAACGGACATTTAATTATATTCCACTGGAGTGAAATTAAACCCATACAATTTAATTCTATTCCGGTCGGAGTGAAACTACACTCATACAATTTAATTATATTCTGGCCGGAGTTAAATTAAATTCATACAATTTAATTCTATTCTGGCTGGAGTGAAATAAAACTCATAACATTTAATTCTATTACGGCCGGAGGGATATTAAATTAATAAAATTTGATTCTTTTCACTTTGGAATGAAACTGTGAACGAAAAGGTAATTCTATTCCATCAGAAGGAAATTAAACCCATACAATTTAATTCTATTCCGGGCGGAGTGAAATTGAATAATATTCATACAATTTAATTCTATTCCGGCCAGAGTGAAATTAAATCCACGCAATATAATTATATTCTTGTCGGAATGAAACTGTTAATGATCATGTAGTTCTATTCCAGCCTGAGTGAATATAAAATCATACACGTTCATTCCAACAAGCATTTCATTCTATTCTGACGTGAGTAAAATAAATCCATAGAATTTAATGATATGTAAATATGAAGTGAAATTTAATTCACTCGCGGAATGGCACACTCAATGAAGAGATTGTCCTATTCATTCCAATGAATAATGATCGTATGGCCTCCTGAGAGGCCGAGTGTTGGTCTTTCAATTTGACGCCCGTCGGCGACCTGCGTGCCGTAATGAGGATGAAGTGATGATTAATACGTTACAAACACCCAGTCCCCGAGCCGTGGGAATTAACCCCAGGAGAATTAAATCCTTGATAGCCCGGCCGGGAATCGAACCCGGGACACGTCGGGTGAAAGCCTAGCGTGTTAACCGTTTAGCCAGAAGTGGCAGACCCAATTTCCACCTCAGCCACCCTGAAAGTGGTTTTCTGTGGTTTCCCTTTTCTACTCCAGGCGAATGACGGGATGATCCCTAAATTAAGGCCATGGCCACCTCCTTGCCAATCCTCAAATTAATTACTACTAGACACACCAATACAGCCATCACACTATCACCGGGCATGATACGATTTTGGCACACAGTCCCAAGTACGGAGGGACACATGACCACGTGATCGCAAAGCCCCTAAATGAATCAACAACAACAATTCGGTACTAAGCCACTAAACTAATGAGGAATTTGTCTGTCTACAGTAACTATCAAATAACATCAACAACATTGCGCGAGTGTTTAAATGGATTGCAGAATATACGTTACAATATCACGCATTACTCAATTTATTTATTTAGTTACCGGTATTTACATTCAGATTGATTTAGTCAAATATAGTTGAAGTAATTAGGAAGAACTCATCTGTCCCACTCCCCCTTGTCTTAAATCCGTCTGCACGTTAAATGTTTCACATGACCTACATCAGAAAAATTGTCCTTGTTGATGAGGTCAAAATCTGGAATACTGTATAGGCTACTGTGTCCATTCCAACCCTCCCGCCTTGCGATTGTTGTTTCAGTTGAGGGGCTTGGACATTGAGATCATTTATATACACTAGGGTGGGTGGAATTCTCATCTAATCTATGTTATTGTGATGGTTGTATTGGTGTGTGCATTTGAAAATCACGTTAGGATTGGGAAGGAGGCTCTGACCTTAAGTTACGACCCACGCCGGCATTTGCCTGGAGTAGAAGTGGGAAACCATGGAAAACCGCTTCAATGACGGCTGAGATGAGAATCGAACCCCCCCCCCCCCCCCTCTTCTCAGTTGTATCTCACGAGCCTTGTGTACCCCGTTTCAACCATCAGACCACAATATAATTTCTTGACAGAGACGGGGATCGAACCTGGACCTCCGGGGTCAAAGCCAAGAATGCTAGCCGCTACAGCAGGAGGTGGATATTTTAAAAGGAAGGCAGCCTGCATTTTTACGTGACTGTAAATCTGTGATCATAAGCTACGGGACCACCATCCTATCCACAGGACGTGATATTTCACATCAAAAATCTCAATTGCATCGACCGGGAATCGAACCATGTCCGCATTGGTAGGAGGCAAGCAGCTAGGCATTTTACCACCACTCCCCACTCTACTTTCACATTTTACCTTGAAAGGTATCAAACGTGTGCTCAAATCTCATTAAAAAGAAAAGAAGCACGTTTTTATTGGAATTGTATTTATTTGATATGGCGCACAAAGCAAAACATATTTTTATACATACAGTAGTCAGGTTGAAAATCGGACAAAAATTTACGTGTAGCCTATACTAAGTTCGACGTTGTAATGGAATTTGCTGGCAAACTCGGGTGGGTAAATTATGAATAAGGCCATTTGATACCCGGAGCGCAGTAGGCGGATGAAATTGGAACTTACATGGGGCTGAAATGCCAGGATCTACCTCAAACAAAATTTGACTGTGGTAAACCCAGGATTTGGTACACAAATGTATATCCATCCCTTATTATTCAATGGGGTCGGGGATGAGATGTGACGAAAGTCAATGTGTGCGGGTGATTTTTACAGTCGGATGCCCTTCCAGACGCCAACCTCAGGAGAGACGTTAATGAGAGGTGAAATGAATGAATATGAATGAAACTGGGCAAGGATGTGGAAGGAAGCGGCCGTGGCCTTTCAGAAGGTACCGTCCCAGCGATTGCATGGAGTTGAAAATGGGAAATTACGGAAAACCATTTCACGTGTACCGAGTCCGCAGAGAGCGGCCCCATGGCCTAACGATGCACGTTAGCGACCGTAGCTACCGCTGTCGGTTTATTTGGTTCACAAATGATTGCTAATAACAAATCCTGTCAGATATATTGAATGCTGGTGCAATTATTCGCGTGGTCGTCATGTTGAATTGGTAAAACGTATTAAAATTTAAAAAGCACAGTCGTGGTTGGACAAGATAGTAGTCTACTACGACCTCAGGAAGTCTCATTATAATCGCTCTAGCCGTTTAAATTTAATGAGGAGACACACACGTACACACATACACACACGGATACAAGGCCATCTCACAACTCTATATTTCATAAGATGAAAGTAGGCTCAAAATAATAATCCGGAAAAATACAATAGATAAAAAAGCCTCAGGTATTAGCATTATATCCCAGAATTTCATGGGAGTGAATGGCTCCGTGGCTAAATGGCTAGCGCGCTAGGCTATGGCACGACGTGTCCCGGATGTGATTCCCGGCCAGGTCGTCAACGATTTTATTCTCCTGGGGTTAATTCCCACGGCTCGGGGACTGGGTGTATGTGACG
Source organism: Meconema thalassinum (assembly GCA_946902985.2). Taxonomy (NCBI): domain Eukaryota; kingdom Metazoa; phylum Arthropoda; class Insecta; order Orthoptera; family Tettigoniidae; genus Meconema; species Meconema thalassinum. Next base: position 301,523,026 of record OX336389.2, read on the forward strand.
TCATAATCATCACTTTATTCTCATTACGGCGCGCAGGTCGCTCAAGGGCGTAATATGGCGAGACCAACACTCGGCCTCTCTGGAGGTCATACGATCATTATCATTCATTGGATTGAATAGGACAAATTCTTCATTGAGAGTACCATTCCGCGAGTGGATTAAATTTCACTTCATATTTACATATCATTAAATTCTAAGGCTTTATTTTATTCACGACGGAATAGATTGAAATACTTTTTGGAATGAAATTGTATACCATTAATTTCACTCCGGTCGGAATAGAACTAAATGTTCATTCACAGTTTCATTCCAACAGGAATAGAATTAAATAGTATGAATTTAATTTCACTCCGGCCGGAAAAGAATTAAATTGTATGAGTTTAATTTCACTCCGACCAGAATAGAAATAAACTGAATGAATTTAATTTCACTCCAGCCAGCAGAGAATTAAATTGTATGAGTTCAGTTTCACTACAGCTGGAATAGATTTAAAATGTTTGAATCTAATTTCACTCTGGCCGGAATGGAATTAAATGCTATTTCGAATTTAAGTGTATGGATTTGATTTCACTTCGGCTGGAATAGATTTAAATGTTCATTCAAAGTTTCATTCCGAGAGGTATATAATTAAATTGTATGAATTTCATTTCACTCCGACCGGAAGAGAATGAAATTGTATGAATTTAATTTCACTCCGACCAGAATAGAAATAAACTGAATGAATTTAATTTCACCCCAGCCAGCAGAGAATTAAATTGTATGAGTTCAGTTTCACTACAGCTGGAATAGATTTAAAATGTTTGAATCTAATTTCACTCTGGCCGGAATGGAATTAAATGCTATTTCGAATTTAAGTGTATGGATTTGATTTCACTTCGGCTGGAATAGATTTAAATGTTCATTCAAAGTTTCATTCCGAGAGGTATATAATTAAATTGTATGAATTTCATTTCACTCCGACCGGAAGAGAATGAAATTGTATGAATTTAATTTCACTCCGACCAGAATAGAAATAAACTGAATGAATTTAATTTCACCCCAGCCAGCAGAGAATTAAATTGTATGAGTTCAGTTTCACTACAGCTGGAATAGATTTAAAATGTTTGAATCTAATTTCACTCTGGCCGGAATGGAATTAAATGCTATTTCGAATTTAAGTGTATGGATTTGATTTCACTTCGGCTGGAATAGATTTAAATGTTCATTCAAAGTTTCATTCCGAGAGGTATATAATTAAATTGTATGAATTTCATTTCACTCCGACCGGAATAGAATTAAATTGTATGGATGTAGTTTCACTCCGGCCGGAATAGAATTAAATGTTCGTTCGAATTTAAGTGTATGGATTTAATTTCACTCTGGCTGTAATATAATTAAATGTTTGTTTACAGTTTCATTCCAACAGCAATAAAATTAAATTGTATGAATTTCATTTCACTCTGGCCGGAATAGAATTATATGTTCTTTCGGTTTTAAATCCGAGAGGAATAGAATTAATTTGTATAGAATTCTTTTCACTCTGGTCTGAATAGAATTAAATTGTATGAATGTAATTTCAGTCCGACCGGAATAAAATTCAATATTCGTTTGAAATATATTCCTTGGGTTTAATTTTACTCCAGCTGGAATAAAATTAAATGTTCGTCCATAGTTTCGTTCCGATAAGAATAGAATTCAATTGTGTGGATAACATTTCACTCTGGCGGAATAGACCGAAATATTTTGTTCAGAGTTTAATTTCGAGAGGAATAGAATTAAATGCCACGCATTTAATTTCATTCATGTCGGAATATAATTAAATATTGTATTAACAATTTAATTCCGAGAGGAATAGAATTAAAACGTATGGATTTAATTTCGTTCCCACCGGAGTGGAACTCGATGTTTCCTTCAGAGATTCCTTCCGAGGAGAATTGAATTAAATTCTTATGAATTAATTTAGTCCATTCGGAACAAAATCGAATGTTTTATTCAACATTTAATTCCGAGAGGAATAAAATGCAATGCAAAGGATTTAATTTCACTCCCAGTGGAATTGAATTGAAATTCATTCCGAGATTTATTCTGAGAGGAATAGAATTCAATATTTCATTCCCAATTTAATTCGTTGTCGGAGTGAAATTATATGTATCACTCCAGTTTTAATTCTACGCCAGAATGGTATTGAATTGGCTGGCTGAATTTAATTCCACTCCTGCTCCGGAGTGTAATATAAAATTTCGTTCACTTTACCATCCCTGATATGTACAAATGGTGGTGAAAGCAAAAGGGAGGTTGTTAAACAGGCTGGATTTCATCACAGTTAGAGAGCTTCAGTATCATGTCCTCTACGAGCGTGTAATACAGTTTGTCACCTCCTTGACGTGATCCGTGTAACTGTAAGTATTATAGATCCCTTTGTAGCATCAGGTCCCGTTCTTCCATAAGGGCATGTTCGAGGTCTTGGAGAATGTCTGGTGGAATAGTTCGTCCACGAACCTATTTGTCAACCATATCCCCCATAGGCTCTCTGATGACCATTCCATTACTTAAATGTCAAGCCGTCGCAATACATTCCTGGTGATGACCACTGCATTATCATGCACGAGAGCGAACTCAGGGCCGTAATTGTATGTAACAGCCCCCATGCGTAGTGCATCAGGATCTACTCGATGTACGCCACAGTGGTGAGATTACCACAGGTGACGGCAAGATCCGTAAGGCCGTTAATACTGAAGCCAGCCCAAACCATCACAAAACCTTTTGCCTGTCTGTTGACGTGCTGGACAACATTTGGCATGTACTGCCCACCATGGCGTCTCCAAACACGTTGACGTCAATCACGCCACGTCAACGGAAATCGGGACTGGTCTCTGAGTAACATAGGTATCCAGGAGCGAAGTTGACAGTGGATGGGGGTACGGGCAACCCGAAGGCGAGCTGCGTGATATTGCCGGGTTAAGCGGGGCACTCCTAACGTGGCGTCTGAAACGTACAGACAAATCTGGTTACCTGTTCTTTACAATCAGTTTGGACACCGTGACATCAGTAGTCGTCACAAGGTCATGTTGCAGTTACGTTGGTAGCACGGCTGCCGCTTGCATCATCTCTACTTAGTATAAAACAAAGTCCCCGTTTCTTGGATGTTACTGGTAATCTCAAGAACCACTGGATAGATTTTGATGCAGTTTTCACCATTCTGTAAAGGATATATCGAGTATGATTTCTGTAGAAAATAATTTATTTATGATCAAAGGAAGCCGAGCAGTAACGATTTTAGTGGAATAGTCGATAAAAAAAACCTGGCGTCCGAGCGCTTTGTAAGCTTACGCTGGGCAAACCGTTAAAAATATCTAAATACTATGAGTGTAAGAATTGTTCAGCATGAAAAGTTCTACAAAAAAGTCCGCGAGAGCATATGTCTATCTTCCATACATCGCCCACTATAAGGGAACAACTGAAGCTCGTCTCTTACAGCTTTATGTGCTGTCGACTTGGAGATTCCTGGTTGTTGAGCTAATTTTCGTGTTGATTTACTTGGGCTTCGCAGCATTATATCGGAGATTTCATCAAGTTTTTCGTCTGTTAAAAGCGTAGGCCTGCCTGTTCCCGGTACATCGTGAACTGAGCCAGTCACAAGAAATTTACTTACCAAATCCCGAATGGTATCACGGCTTGGACACTTTGAATTAGGAAACCGTGCCAGAAATCTTAATTTTACATTTTCTGTAAACCGATCGCCTTCGCGAAAAACGTAATCCGCCAAAAAAAAACTCTCTCTTCATTAGTAAATATTACTGCCTGTATACTGTTGCACTCTTCCAATAATAATCCATCCGAACGCTCGCTGACTGTAATACTCGCTGAAGACCTGCAGGCTCACGCGCTTATCGCGATGCACATCGACAGCTCACACGGGGAAGTCCCGCTTTGAAGGACACAGTGCAGTGCAGCCAACTAAAACTCATGACTCAACCACTTACAGCTGCACGTACCCACTGCGGAGAACATTCTCGGGCGCCCTGTACTATACCTGTACTTTTACATTAACATATCATATTATATAGCCTATGCAAAATTTGCTACTGTCAACAGACGAATTTCCTTGATGCACATAATAAATAGTAGGCTTCCTTGATTCTTGGCTGTCACCCCGAGGTCCAGGTTCGATTCCATGGAGTTAGGATTCACTTTGAGTGTTGGAACGGGGTACTATCCCCCTTGTGAGACGAAACTGAGAAGAGGTGGGTAAAATTTCCACCTCAGCTCTCTTAGAAACTACTAAAGATATGACAATAACACAAGTGATGGGAAATGTTCTCAATACACGGAAGACTAGACTTAAGACAAGACAAGACATAAATATAACATAATATGATATAATATAATATAATATAATATAATGAAAATCCACAGCCTGCTTCCAGTCGACTGACCGGGTCAGGGAATGGAATTAATGAAGCCCCCATCTAGCGGCGAGGATATGAACTGTGCCAGCTGCCGAAGCCTGTCGTACTCCCCTGGGGCAATGATTAAATGGATGACAGATGAAATGAAATGAAATGATAGTGGAGAGTGTTGCTGGAATTAAATTGTGACAGGGAAAACCGGAGTACCCGGAGAAAAACCTGTCTGCTTCCGCTTTGTCCAGCACAAATCTCTCATGGAATGACCGGGATTTGAACCACGGACCCAGCGGTGAGAGGCCGGCGATCTGCCACCTAAGCCATGGAGGCTCTATATAATATAATACAATATAATATAATACAGTAACAATGAATTAGTATCTCCAATATGCCCATCTTTCGTATCGCAGGTGCAAAATATAAATGTACCTTTCACTAGGCATTAAAACAAAGGTTCTAGAAACTAAAAAGAACACCAGTGTTGCTAATATTATATTGAATGAATTCTAAAACAAATGAACGGGCCACCAGCTGAACAGACATCTAATGCTATTACACGTATATCGAAGTACAATACATACATACATACATTTGTAACGCTGGACGTATCCTGGGATAACTTATTTCGCAAGAACGTTCACTAAAGATTGTCCTGAAGTTTGCTTGTCACTCTGCATCCAGGGTTAAACATGTTAATTTCCAACATAGCTTGTAGTTACGAGGCCAGCAGCACATTGAGTGGAGCTCTACTACTTCAACCTCTTCTGCCCGACTCAAATAGATTTGTTGTTGTTAATTCCGTTGCGACATCGTGATCATGTAGGCCCATATACTTGGGTGTACGTGGAATTTGTCTGATAACCTGAGTCATTGTGATGACTGTATTAGAGTGTATATTTTTAATTCAGATGAGGATTGGGAAGGAGGCGGCCATGGCCTTACATTAAGAACTATCCCGGCAATCGCCGTGAGTAGAAGTGGGAAACTACGGAAAACCACCTGCAAGAAGGGAAATCGAACCCGGTCCTTCTCACTTTCACATCACGAGGCTGAGTTATTTTGTTCCAGCCCTCAAAGTAGAATAAAATTTCATGGCAGAGCCGGGAATCGAACCCTGGCTTCAGCGGTAACAGCCAAGCATGCTAGCCACTACGCAACGAGGCGGACCTCACATACAGTAAATTCAACAGTAGTTGGTGCTCACGTTATTCCTTCACTAATGCTAAGTGAGTTGTCGTTCTTAATTCTTTTAAGGGGCTTGGGACATCTTGACTGAGATTAGACTAATTGATTTTTTTATATGATGCAGCCTCCTGTTATAATTATAGGTGGCGCCTATGTCAATTCCTAATAATTCCTCTAACTCGTCATGGATTGTTTTGATCATGGCATAACTGAAACTGAAACTTTCTGGAATATCATTTCCCAGTGTAGTGCTCTTGAATATATGTTTAGCGCTAGTTTTATTTATTGATGTGTAATATCTTTCCGCTCGGTTGCTGGATAGTTATGTGGGAGTGATTTTGAAAATTGGGGACGGAAGTGGATCGGAACGATCGAGCTGGCAGTGGTGGATCTAACGGAAGTATGCACTGCCCGCTCGATCGATCGAACGGAAGTGTACTAGCTGGCAGTGGTGGAAAACGGAAGGATGCACTGCCCACTCGATCGATCGATCCAGCGGGCAGTGATAAGACCCAGCTGGCAGTGGTACGAGAAACAATGAGCTCGCGGTGCCTGAAATTGATACCATGACGTACTCTCGGCCATGTGGAATGTATATGACATACTGAACGGAAAACGCTCATGCGAACTCTGGTGTCAAGTGATTGAAACAAATGACATGGTACATGTTCGAAGTCTTCGTATCAGTATTTAAATGGTAAAATGCCTTAATATCAAACATTGTAAGTAGTCGGCATTGCCGGTATTATGTTTCTGCACCATGGCTATTCAAATATTAACCCACCTAACGGTAATGCAGTCATCAATATAATATAATCGTTGTGGTTATACGAGAATTGAGCAAACCTTCATGAACTATTACTGAATACATTCTCTTTACTCACAAGAGAGCCTATTCGAAAGGCATTTTAAACTCAATTTCACGCAGGAACATTATCGAAACAAGCAAAATATAAATTAAACTTAATTCCGTAATGCAATATTATTGGAACGTGGAAATAAATCACCATCTTGTGCACAAACTTTGCGTAGTCGAAATAGCCGTGGGGTTAGTGCTTGTGACAGAGAATCTAGAGATCTTTGGTTCGAATAGCGGACGGGGTAGATATTTTTGCTACCAGATTATCATTTTAAACGATATTTATCATATCAATATGACTCATTTTAACAGATTTTTTTATTTTTTTATTTAGGCAATTTACCCTCTAGGTTGGTGGTTCCCACGGACTCAGCGAGGGAACTCACCACTACCGCCTCTATGGGCAGTGTCCTGGAGCTTGGAACATCTGGTCGGGATGGATACAACTGGGGAGGTGTGATCAGCACTTCGCCCAGGCGGCCGCACCTGCAAAGCGAACAGGGTCCTCATGAGGGAGGGGAAGGGATGGAAGATAGGGATGGATAGGCTAGGAAGAGGGAAGGAGGCGGCCGTGGCCTTACAGTAGGTACCATCCCGGCATTTGCCCGACGACGAAGTGGTGTACCCGATACCCAGTTGAGGCTATCGGCTACGCCAGCTGACATTAAGCCGTAGTTGAGATTTATGGGAAAAGTTGTAAAGATAGCGCTCACATCGAGTAGAGGAGAATATTAGGAAATGACGTAGAATGCCAAGGATCAAGAAGGCACTGCCAGTCAAGTACAGTAGATGGAATTATGGGAGGAATAGTAAAATTGTATTAAGATCTAAATTGAACATAATATTTAAACATCTCAGAAGAGAAGAGATAACAAGCATTATATATGATAATAACTTGAAGAAAGACAGATAATCCCTTAAGTTATTGTATAACTTAATAGCCGAGATGAAGGTGGTCGAGATTATATTTGTGACGCACGACCGTAGATGGTGGGGGAGAATCACGTGACCGCGCCAGGTAGGAGCTGGTCAATGCAGTTTAGAGACATCAGTCGAGTTCAGCCAGCGAGCTGAGTAGTACACATGCGCAGAGCGTACGGTAAAGTCGAGCGGTGAACAGCACTGGTTACGTAAAGCGAAGGCGACAGTATTACTTAACCAAGCAGAGAGCGGAAGTAGGTCAGTGAGCCAAGGCGAGCAATGCAGGGCAGATGGCGAGAAGACCGGTTACGCGGCAGGCTGTACGGGCCGTGTACGGAGGAGAAAAGCCGGGGTTCAGAACAGCATTGTAATACGAGTTTGAGAACTTTATTTCGAGCTGCATTTTATAACGCAGAACAGTATAGCAAAGCGGCATGGCGAGGCAGGCTTTAAGCATAGTTCATTCTGGAACAATGCAGTAGATCCGAGCGGGCTAGTTCCGACTTTTATACGCAGGCAACATTAAAGAAGTTGAACTTCATTTCAACATTCAGTTACAACATTGAGTTGGGACTTGTATTCAGTAATAGAATTGTGCAGGCAGATAGTTACAATATACTGCAATTATGAACTTAGATATTCAAATTGCATTACGACTATGCATTTCATAACGGAATATGTAGAGCGACCATGGGGTCCAAACAACATTAACGCTTTTAAGCCAACGAACTGTTACAATTGTATGCACTTATGAACATTGGCATGTGTATTAATAGAATTCTTTTTCATGAGTTATCATAAAATATCGAGTACGAACACAGCTACAGGGTGTTTCAAAAACTTATACACTCTCATAAATAAAATTTATTTTCTGCAAGTGAGACTTAACCGCTGTGGAGATTGAACTTTTAACAAGCAAACCGAACAGTGTATGGGACAGTGGCGTAACATAAAAGAAGAATATGGGGTACGCTGCTTTTATGAACTTTAACGTAAGGATTTGGACAGTATCCATTATGGATAACATGCAGTTCATCATGTCGGAGTAAACGAAGACAGAGACGCGATGGCACCACGGAGCGATGGATTCGATTCCTGAAGAAGAGGAGGTCTAACAGCTGATTCACTTGGGATATGGAGGCGATCGTTATTGCGTGGGTGAAACGATATTCACGTCGATCTTTCGAGAAATTTATTACACATAATAATAATCGACGATCTTTGAAATATAATAACAGCTGATATGAGAAGGTACTGTAAGAGTTATGACTTTCTAATATGATATTTTCATGAACAATGGGCATACATGTATATATTTTTCTAGTAGGAGTTATACAATTATTTAGACATGGCTTAAACATTATTTGCTCCGAGTATTGCTAGAATATGGCGTTACCATATGATATGGCAGGCACCATTATACGAAATTCTCACCATTGGTTGGCTTTATTAAGCAGATGTTTGGTCTTTTAGACATTTTCCAGTAAGGATAGTTTTTCCTGGATAGTTAATTTTTTGTGACGAGTATTTCGAACTCGTGATCTGCAATTGGATTATTTAAATCACTTCGTCAGTTCATTGCATACTAGCGAGTGTGTATTATTCATCAGTAGGGATTTTTTCCATTGGATTGTTTGGAGATATTAAGATGTTATTCACTCAAGTGAATGAATATCGCTTTTATATGACAACTAGAGACTTGTTGATTCCATTCTGGTACATTCACTCATGAGACGACGAGATGGGGCCTATCGTATTTATACGATTGCGTGGTGGTACACATCTTTACCCATCATTCAGGGCATTATCATGTTAGACGACGGGGCAAGGCCTTTCGTATTTATACGATCGTGTGGTGGTTACTCATCTTACTTGCCATTGAGGAACTAATTTTATCATCCGAGTGTACTTGAGATTGTAAGAGGATCGAACAAGGAACTACTAGTCACATATCAGTTGAATTTTGTTAAATAAATTAAAAATACATGTCAGCAGGGTTACATTTTGTAATTCTTGTTTGCCAATCCAATATTTTGTTGCTATACTCTTTTGAGAGTACTTTCAATTTAACAGCTGATACAGCTGAAGCTTTTGATAATTTTTATGATTGAGTTTGATACCTTTGAGAAGGATTTAAAGTAATTGAATCTTGTAAGATGAATCATTAATGGTCAGATTTATTTTAAGGCAGATCAGTATTGCATATTTCGATGTGAGAGATTATAGCACATTAGTGTTTTTCTGTGAAATGAATTATGAGAATTTTGAGAGAATTTATGCTCTTTGAAAACAGATCTTGAATTTGATTACGATTACTAAGGTAATATTTTTCCTAATTGTTTAAGAAGTTGTCTAGATGTGATCAAATTAATTACAGTTATTGGAGATTGTGTGCGTTGATAATTTGAAGCCAGTTATGTATTTTTTGTAGATCATGCAACGTGATTAAGTGAAGTTTGTGATAGGCATTTTGTGGAAGTTGCAAAATTGCTAATGTATTTTGAAGCAGACATGAGGTTGTCGAACCCAGTCTAGCATTATTTTTGAGATTCATGCTGTGCGCTGAATATTTATGGAGTTTGTGGAATAATTGTGGTATTGAAATGTGATATTTGATAAAGTGAAAATATATAATGTAGTTGTGGATAGTGAGATCCAACGTGAATTTGTGAAGGCAATAATATTTTTTTGGCATGATAATTAAATACGAGATATAACTTGGAAGTGATAAAACTGTAAGACAACGTTCTATAACCCATATTAAACAATTTGTTAGGAAATTAAACAAATAAATAATGTTGATAATACAAGATTTTCTGATAATAATAATTAATGAAATAATAATCTGAAAATTAAGCATATTAATGATCTGACCTAATGAAATAAAAATCAGAATGACTGGATGAAATAATAAAAATCTAAATAACCAGATGAATAAAATTTAAATAAGTTGATAAATTAAATTTTGGAATAGATCAATTTATTAAATAAATGGATGAATTAAAGATTGAATAAATAAGCTGACTTAAATAAATTAATAGATGATTGAACAGATGACGAATAACTGAATTAGAAGGTGATAATTAATTAAAGAAGCTGATGATTAATAAATTTAAATGAATTTAAATAAATTTATTTGAGAATGATTTGAAGAATTGCAACTTGTGTTGATGAATTAAACATTTAATTTTGATAATGATGATGATTATAACCAATGAATAGTGGATTTTCTGTGATTCACAAATAAGCAATGATTAATGACAGTGTAAATAGTGTAAATTAGTTATTCGATGTTTAGGAGCATTTTAATAACATATTCAGCATTTGAATAATGCCATGCAAGCCATAAATTATGTGATATTTAAAATATGTGATTATAATATGTGTGTTTAGACAGATTAATAATATTTTTTACATCCACATTCATGATGTTAATTTAAAGAGAAATTAGGTCTCAGTTATCACGAATGTCAGTGACGCAAAGACATAGTGCTACGGTGATCCTGAGAACCCAAGAGAACTTTAGAAATTTTTCCTATTTTTTGTGGATTAAATACACTTTGAGTAGAATAGAGATGGTTCGATTTTCTGGACAATGACAATTTAACGTTGGCATTCGACCATACTCTCAGGTAGGATGAGTGTTTAATATGTCTGTCTGACTATCAAAGTTGAATAAATTTGTTTTTACCTTAGTTGTGATCTGATGATGATGTGATTTTCCTTTTTCTTTCCTTGTCTTAATTAAGGCTTAACCAGGAAGGATGTGGTTTGCTAGGGATTCAGTTGATGGCGCCCATTGATATTTGTATTTTTTTTATTAAATTTAAACCCGTAACGACCCTGGAGATACTTTATCTCGTGTTACCCTCTGCTTTTGAGATATTTCAACTGAATTTCCGACACATTCCTTATTTGACTAGGTGTTCATTTAACTCCGCTCTGTCCTGGAAATCCAGGAATGCGATGTAATAGCAGATGCGTCATCGCATCCCCAGGACGAACGGGTACAGTGGGAAACCACGGAAAAACACTACGAGGATGGCTGAGGTGGGAATTGAACCCCCTCTACTCATTTGGACCACCCGAGGCTGAGTAGACCCCGTTCCAGTCCTCATACTACTTTTCAAATTTCGTGGCAGAGCCGGGAATCGAACCCAGGACCTCCAGGGTGGCAGCTAACCGTGCTGACCGCTACGCTACGGAGGCGACATTTTAACAGAATCCATATGAAATTACGTGTTGGTCTGTGAATGAAGAGGACCTGTTTATAAGGAATTTAAGGTTATGAGAGGTGTCGCGTCTATTACCGGTAATCTAGTTGATCCATATCGTATTCTTTATTTAGGCTAGTGCTGGTGGAAGTTACAAATCATAAAATGAGTTCCGTATTATAAACTACAATATCTGTAAAGCACTCCCTTTTACAATAGATTAATATTTGTGCCAATAATAGTATAAAATACCGGTGTATCAACAATTTCACGTGAGGTTTCTTCTATGTCAGATGTTACACATCATATGCGACGACTGTAAGGCTCGTATTTTTAGCCTACTTTTCACATTTTGCAAAAATGAGGAAAAAGTAGACTTATGAGATCGATCCGGGAAAATGTGTGTCTGTCTGTCTGTCTGTCCTTCTGTCTGTCTGGCTGTGTGTGTGTCCCTCCCTATCAACTCCTAAACGGCTGCAGCAATCAAAACCAAATTTAGTATGAGTAAAGATGTGCACCGGAATATCTCACGTCCATATTTGAAAATGATGTCAGTGCTATCAACTGCTGAAAGAACGCACTAGAAATTTGAGCTCCATGTTGGATATCTTGCAAGATATGCATGGGAGCTATTCCAAAATTGGCACACATGTAGATAAGACTATTTCAGTTTAACTTCCAGGAGGCCAACCATGACAGTGATGCAAAAATAATTTTAAGCCTTCTGATAGGTCCAATGTTTAAATGCATATAACTTCTACACTATCAATTGGATTTCAACCAAATTTTGTATGTAATATGTGTACATAAACAGATATGACTGAGCGTATTCTTAAGAGCCACCAGGGCTGCCAACTGTTAATAATTGCTCTCTCTATTTTTTAAATCCAAATACCAATATATCAGAAAGTATGCAAGCCAATAGCTGTAAACTCTGCACACGTACATTCTGACATTTTAGATTAATTTGGAGTAACTTTTATACGTCAGTTCTACCAACATGATTATAAGCCTGCTGATAGTACCAATTTTTAAATACATGTAACTTCTATACTATCAGTTGGATTTCAACCAAATTTCGTATGTGCTATGTGTACCATAACAGATATGACTATAGGTATTGTTAGGAGCAATCAGGGCTGCCAACTGTTAATAAATGTTGTCTATATTTTTTACCCTAGATTAATTTGGAGTAATTAATACTAGGCAGTGCTGCCAACATGATTCTATGCCTGCTGATATGTCCAATTTTAAAATACATGTAACTTCTATACTAACAAATGGATTTCATCCAAAATAGGCACAACAAGATATCATAATATTTCAGATTATTTCTGACCAGCACACGCATGACATTGTTGGCAACATTGCTTTTACGCGTGCTGATAGATCCAGTGTCTAACTGCATGTAACGTCCATTGGACTTCAACCAAATTTTGTATTCTGTACCTTAAGAGATAGAACTAAGAATATATTCAGTCACCAGGGCTGCCAACTGTAGTGCTCTATTAGGCTACATTATACCAGGTATAGTTTGAACTAATTAGATTTTTCGATATTACCAACTTAATTTCGTCATTATTCTAGATAGGTTCATATTCTGTAGAATAATCATTGGCATGAAAAGTAGGCTGTATAGTTCTTAACGGAACTTCTTGTTTATTATTATTTATCGTATGACTTTTAGTGCCGGGAGTGTCCGAGGACATGTTCGGCTCGCCTGAGTCTGTAGCTGCTTCCAGCGGACACCGTTAGGGTCAGCTACAAGTTCCATTCAATTTCAAGTAGTTCCAACTTTCGCTACCAGATATCAATGATACCTAGTGGTGAACGTTGGAACTTTGATAGAGCGTTCCGACGAATTCTAACCTTACAATTTAGCTTCACACAAGTTTTGTCTCTGGAAGGTTTTTTACATGCCATAAATCTATGACATGGGACTCCGGCTTTATTTCCCCTCCGAAGGAAGGCATACTGAAGGAGTTTTAACGCTCTTTGAAATCCGACGGCTTCGGCAGGGTTTGAACCCGCTATCTTGGGCACAGCAGTTCAGCATGGTACCAACTACGCCACCGAAGTCGCTAGCGCTAGTTATCCCTTGAGACACTAGCTGATCCAACCGAAGCTCAGCTTACCCAGCCAACCCGGCGGGACACTGCACTGGCAATACAGAGCCCTAGTCCAACACGGGTAAAACGTGCAGTCACTGCGTGGTGGTGCCACAGCTGCATTGTGTTACTGCTTTGCTGCTGGAAATAAATTTGATCCGGCTAGACCAGTCCGATGCCCAAAAAAAACTGATTACACTACTACATGTTAACTGATGACATGGTATATAATACAATTGGTTTGTTTGAGAAATTGAAGCCACATATTTCGTATATTCCTACTACAAGGAGGTCAGAGCCTAGCGCAACGCAACTAATACAGAGTGTTCTGTCTGCCGCATGGCGGTCAGCACAAGGTTGGGCACGACCTTCGCTTTGGCGGCTGACCAACAGTATCTGTCTCAAGAGCAATGTCCAACACACCATCTGGCTAACCGTCGCGTTTCGGCAGTTGATTTGATTTACCTGAAATTATCAGATGTGTGATAGCAGTAATGTGTTACACTGGAGAGTACCTGATATTTCGTGTAAAGACGTACCCCTTATAGAAGACGTCGTATGGTAAATTTTCGCGTAAGATTTACCGTCATCATTTGGAGGCCCCTTGGCAATTGAAAATTACCATAATGTGGTTGCTTAAGAGGTTTAGAAAGACAGTCTCTGTATTTGATAGGCGCAAGTGTTGTCCTAAAGGAGTTTTCTCCGAAGGACGACTTCAAAGTATCCGAGCGAGGATGCAATCGATTTCGAAAGAATACATCACTTCGGCACCTCTACCAGGAATGTAACATATTTGAAGGTTCTGCTTGTGTCGCCGTTAAATTTCTCATGGTTCGTTTGTACAATATGACTGCGTTTCATTAAATCGTACTAGTAAGACAGTTGCGCACGCTATGTTACAAGCCGTAAGTAACGGAATTGTGGATCTCACACTTTTGATGAGCGATGAAGTTTAGTTCAAACTGAGTGGTAATGTGACAGTTCAGAATAACTTACTTGATACTGGAACACTGAAAATCCACATCTCATTTACGAAGTTCAGTTACACGACGTAGGCTACTAGTCGGGTTATGTTAGGCAGTTATTGCTCTTCATAAATATTTCTGAAAATATTAGAAATTTTCAAGATACATAATCTGAAAAACAAGCGCTTAAAACATAATATAGTAAGAGCATCCGAAAGCTTCGTATCTCTAGTAATGAGACAGTTGAGAATATCGGAATACGGAAATGTAGCTGAACTCTTAATTTGTAAGTCAATATGACTTGTACTACTAGAATTTGTTCCAATGCTGGTCGGTTGGCCACACTGCAGGATAAGAGGTGACAGTTTAGATAATTTTCCACTTTATCCCACGCTCGACCAATGCCGAGGAATAACTCATTATTACAAGGAAGTTAGTAATAAGAACTAAAGTGGTTGGTGACAAAGGAGCAAAAGTCAAAAAGAGCAAATTATAATATATTTTATTTATAAAGGAAAAAAATTATGGTTTTCTGTCGGTCAACTCGATTGTACCCATATGAGATGGGTATTCCTTAATCCTGAAAAAAAATGTACATGGGCTTAATACATACACCTGGATGACCAGCTTCGATCGTCAAGCGATCATCATCAGATCCGTTACACTTAGGCTATGAAAACTATGTACGAAAGTATGGGTGAAAATATTTAAAATATATACACTTATTTAGCTGCAGTGATATATTTGCATAGTTATTCACACATTTAATATCTTTTAGAAATAAATATCTGGTGCGAATGCAGATGCACTTGGAAGCTTAAGAAAATCTAATTTTCAGCGGTGTTGAAAACATATCTACTTTTATAGAAATGACTCCACATTCAGCCACAGATTAAATAAGTTAGTGTAAGGATGGGAACGAGGAGCGTGATGGTGGACGGCTGGGGGTTCGAATCCCGGTGACAGCGGCGTGGAATTTTCAACTGACAAATCACATGGCGTCAGGAAGGGCATCCCACCTTAAATCCCTGACCAAAATCAAAATGAGCCTGGTTGGATCCAGCGACCCCGATTAATTGGGAAAAGCCGAATAAAGTTTAAAAAGTGTAAGGATTAGAAGGTGACTCGTAGATTAACTGTAAAAATGATCTGAGGTATTCTTTTTGAAAATTGAAGGCTAACATTGTTTTGGGAGGGGAGAGAACTGCGACATAGATACATGATTTTGTAACCATTTGTTAGCTTAATTCCAAACCCTTGTATGTTAATTTTCACATTTGCTGAGGAATAAGGGGGTTCCGTTTGATTCAATATGGGCATTATTTCTTTTACGCCCATTTGTTTTTTGATATTAATTATTTATTTCTGTATAAATAGGCTATATTTTTAAAATTTTAATTGCGCAATATCTTCCATATGAGACTAATAATCAGTTGAATGTGTAAGCCTGCCTTAGGGAAGATATTATTGCACTAAAGTAGCCACTACTATCCTGGTGATGGGGTTAACCCCTCATATCTGTACACACTATTATAATAAGCAATGTGGGGAGTCCACTGTCCTTGGGGTAAATCTGAGACTTATCTCATACAAAACTGTCGCTTACAGTGACATCGGACAAGAGTGCAAACTCTCAAAGAATACCACGAAAGTGGGGAAAAGTAGCGCATCAATGCGGTTCTCATCAGGAGGAAAAAATAATAAGCAATGTACTTTCTCACCCTCGATTAATGTTACTGCTTTACCAAAGGAGAATAATACTGTTCTCCTAAAAGAAAAAGTCGTATCTTAATGGGCATATTAGACAGAAAATTACCTTCTTTAGTTACATACATTGGGTATTTCAAAATTGAAGTAGCTCCCTATCAGGCCACGTAGGCTACAGGAGTGTCAAAAACTCATGCGTTCAAACCTGAGATCGAAACTTGCATAGGCACTTTGTTCCTGAGTTACAAGATTTCAAACATTCTTACATATGTAAGAACTGTATCCTACGTCTCCCAGTTCAAAAACAATACAGGTATATCCCTTGTGTCAAACATAGCAGGGTCGGTGCAGCGAGTTGGCATGAGCCTTTAAATAACAGATAACCTAAGAGCTATTTTGTCGAAGGCTGTGCTCGGAAAGTGATGAAGTGTCAGTGTTCTGGTGCTCGGTGTCAGTTTGCTTTGACTGACGAGGGTTCCGCATAGAGCTATTCAAGTGAGAATAACAATAACAATTAACCAATGTGTAGATTGAAAGCCTAGACTGTTTCGTGAGTCACCATGCTTAGCTTGTGATCTTCTCTGAGACTGCTTCAAAGTTGATCGGATATGCATTGTGCAATTGAATGATTTCTCTGGTTCCATGACGAAAACCATCGAAACTCGAGCGCTAACATTTATTTTACGAAGGGAACTGTTTCATTGTTGTTCTAGCTAACATTTCTAGAAGGCTCCTGAAAACAAGGACAATGGTCGTTTCCAAACAGCCATACAACCGATTTTAATTATATGCAAACCGGTGAAGTTCGTTACTTAAGATTTGAACCAAGTTGCATTGAACGGACACGCCATAAATAGGTGGTCACTAAGTTTTGATCATTCAGTATGCCAGACTCAATTTCTCTAAGGCGTGCTCTTTGAAATACGGCTCTTCTCAGCAGCATAGCAGAACACAGAATATTGTCTTAACTAATCAGATAAACTCATTGAAATACAGTAACTGAATCTTCTAAACTCAGGCAAGCTCCTTAGATCTTGGAGATTCCCAGGATTCCGTACCTAGATCAAATTGATTACACTCTAAATTAACGCGCTTATGATCTTAATATAAGTTTTCATTGATTCCAAATCTGGTGGTTCCACAGTGGAATTTGGGCACGATTTTAATCTAACAAACCACTATTATAAACCACATAAGTAGTCGTTCCCGCCATTGAAGGGGGGATTTATAAATCTTGCACAGTTCTAATATCCTAAAATGTCCCATTGTTGGATAGGAGGAGAGTTTACCATCCCCACATCAACAGATTTCATCGCTCTTAGGAAGATGCTGGACTACCTTCTAGATTCATTCGCGGCCGAGGATGGGGAGATTCCAAATCATGTCGTTAATGCAGCGAATACTTATCATCTTTGCTTGACCTTACCATACCTTCACCTATGAAATGATGTGGTGTGAAGGAAGAATTATGGGGCGTTTTTCTAGACCACTACTTTCTTAATGTAAAAATTACATTATTATATCATAAGGAAAAATGAAGGGAATATTCTGACACGAAAAATCAAACAATTATAATGATACTTCTAACAAGTAATTTCTTAAAGAACTAAATAGCCTATTTTCATTTATCCTACTGGTCATTTCCACTAAAAAGACTCAGCCACCTATTAAAAGGATTGTCAATGTGATGTACTAATACGCTTTTGGTACACGAGCTATGTTGTAGTAATGTAAAAAATCCCGTGGCACCACAGCACATGACGGGCCGAGGCCTGCCAAGCGACTGCTGCCCAGCGATATGGTCTGCAGATTGTGGGGTAACGCGTGGTCATCACGCCGGTTCCCCTTGGCCGTTAATCTTGGCTTTCCTGACCAGAGCGCTGCCTCACGGACTGCTTCACTTTTGTCCTCACGAGACTGACTGCACCCCATCCCACACATCAGTTTCTAAAACAGTGTTTATCCCAGAAAACGATGACGCTATAGCCAATTCAAATATAATTCTGGAAGCCTGTTTGATGAATTCAATTGCTATTGAATTCTTCATGTACTGCTAAAATTAAATATCAAGATACAGAGTGAGAGAACAATATCACTTCAACTTGCAACTGCACCTCTCAGCAACCAAATGTACGCAGCTAGCCAATGTACACTCACGCACCAAATAATAGCCATAAATTATTTGCTCCCTACCAAATTAAGCCATGTCCAGCAACACGGCATTTGACTTGTTTATTGCCCTCCTGTTGAGGTGACTGCCACGCTGTTGAGGATTTCCTCCGTATAACGTTTATAAGCTATATACACAGTATATTGATCGTGAGGTAGAAATATATACTCAAGTAGAATCATAAAATGATGCGTGAAAAAATTCTAATATGGGAATAGGAAAACTTGCTCCATCGAATTTTTTCCCATTTATAATTTCACGCAATGTATTAGTTGACACAAGTCCCAATGCAAACACGTAGGTGGCAATGGATTCTGGAAATTACTTAAAATAAGCTCTCAATATCGTACTATTGATATTGTCAGTTTCCTTTGCTAGTGCTAAGCATGTCTCCATGTGTTAAGTTGGTATAGTGCATCATCCACGTGCAGTATATGACATAAGTAGGTGAGAAATATTGTAGGGCAGTGTTGGCAACAATAAGACGTTAGAAACATTCATGCAAGCATGGACCTACAAACGTGTTGACTTCTACTAGCAACAGTAGTGATACAGGAATGTTTGTGTTTTCATAAAATGTGGTCGAGTTGGTCATATCTGAGGCTGAACCTTTGTTCTATACTTTCATGCAATCTGATAAATATTCCTGGAGTGTTACAGATTTTATCAAATTATTTTCGAAATAATAATAATAATAATGAAATTATAATAAGAATAATAATGTTATGTCATTGAAATATGTAAGTTGGCTTTCATAAATTAAATAACCCTTACAATTGACTTTTCTTAACACTATTAGCCGTGTCTCGTTAAAGAAAGAAGCCATCTCGGGGAAGGGACTAAAATTAACCGATACTGAAAATTATATGTTCTAGCATATAATTCTATTTCATTGTAGTGGTGGTGGTTGTACAGTAATTGTTCTAAGGGGCGAAACACCGAGGTAATAAAACCGAATTTTCTAATGTGGATATCGTAAACTGTAGGTTATACGCAAATTGATTTCTGAAGAGTAACACATTCTACTGTACTGTGATCTATTTAATCGGTCTCTCAGTAAGAACATAAACCACTACCATGATTTGGTACACAATTTTTAGAGCTGCATTCATGTAATGTATACGGTATAAGCTTCAGCGTGTGTCTTTCAAAACATATTTTTCAGTGATGACCATGTGTTAGTGTAACCTATCTTATGTAACAATGAAAACCGTTATATAAAACAGGGCAAATACTAGTACCGTAGTTTTGTTAGTGTAGTTATCGATTTTATTATATTTTCAAGATATCAGTAGCACGATATCTGTTACTCTTAAGACTAATGCTAGTGAGTATGATTCATAATGTTTCTAGTTTACCTAGCGAAGTGCCAATAGCAGAGCCACAACCAGAGTTACTGAGTTTAATGTCTTATTGTCATGCGCACCCGCCATCTTGAATTCATTTAGTACTTGACTTTGTAATTTTTATGAATTGTCTCTTGTACGAGCCAGAATATTGCAATGTGTCGTCATTGTACTGTAGCTCAAATATATTGTTGGTTATCGATTAAAATTAGTGTTTTCATGATGGCGACTGCCCGCTATATGCTGTGTGATATTGTTTGGACAAATGCTAGGTAGATCTCTTTAAACTACTCCTCTTATACCAAGCTACGTGTTTATTGGCCAGTTACATTTTGTCAGCAGTTACTGTTCCTTTGCCTCCGGCATACCAAGCTGTACCTTGCAGTTTTTTTTACTGTACCTCTAACATTTGAAGGGTTATTAGCCTACATTTCACATTTTGCAAAAATGAGGAAAAAGTAGACTTATGAGATCGGGCAAATGTGTGTCTGTCTGTCTGTCTGTCCTTATGTCTGTCTGTCTGGCTGTGTGTGTGTCCCCCCCTATCAACTCCTAAACGGCTGGAGCAATCGAAACAAAATTCAGTAGGAGTAAAGATATATACCTGAATATCGCACGGCCATATTTGTAAATGATGTCAGTGCTACCAACTGCCGAAAAATCGCAATTGAAATTTGAGCTCCATGTTGGATATCTTGGAAGGTATGAATGGGAGCTATTTCTAAATTGGCACATGTATAGATAATAATATTGCAGTATAATTTCCGGGAGGCCATACATGGCAGTGTTGCCAAAATGATAATTAGCCTGCTGATAAGTCCAAATTTTATATGCATATAACTTCTACACTATCAATTGGAATTCAACCAAATTTCGTATGTGCTATGTGTACATAAACAGATAAGACTGACCTTATTCTTAAGAGCCTCCAGGGCTGCCAACTGTTAATAAATGCTCTCAATATTTTTTTAAATCCAAATACCCATATATCAGAAAGTATGCAAGCCGACAGCTTGAAACTATGCACACGTATAGTACCTGACATTCTATATTATTTTGGAGTAACTTATATACGTCAGTGCTACCAACATGATTCTAAACCTCCTGAGAGATCCAACTTTAAATACATGTAACTTCTATACTATCATTTGGATTTCAATCAAATTTCGTGTGTGCTTCGTGTACCATAACAGATATGACTATGCCGATTCTTAAGAGTAAACAGGGCTGCCAACTATTAATAAATGCTGTCTCTATTTTTGTTACCCTAATATCAATATATCAGCAAGTATTGAAGCCAATAGCTCTAAACTTTGCACACGTATAGTACCTGGCATTCTAGATTAATTTGGAGTAACTATAATACGTCAGAGCTGCCAACATGATTCTAAGTCTGCTGATATGTCCAATTCTAAAATGCATGTAGCTTCTATACTAACTAATGGATTTCATTCAAAATTGATACAACAATAGATCATATTATTTCAGATTATTTCTGACCAATGCATGTATGTCATTTTTGCCAACATGATTTTACGCGTGTCGTTAGATCCAATGTTTAACTGCATGTAACGTCCATGCTATCCATTGGACTTCAACCAAATTTTGTATTCTGTACCTTAAGAGATGGAACTAAGAATATATTCAGTCACCAGGGATGCCAACTGTAGTTCTCTAATATGCTACATTATGCCAGGTATACAGTATTTCGAACTAATTAGAAATGTCGATATTACCAACTTAATTTCGTCATTATTCTAGATAGATCCATATAGATTGATCATTGGCATGAATCTTAAATTTTAAGAAAAGTAGGCTCTTAAGTTCTTCACGGAACTTCTTGTTTATTTTTATATTCTACAATTTAGAGATGTCGGCAACGCGTAATGTTCAAACTGATGGACTTTTACTCTGCCAGTATAGGTCGCTCTCCTGAATTTATTCAGCTGATAACCTTGTTTTGGCACGTCCCATAAGGTAATTTTCTTGCAAATATTAGTAGTGTTCCGATGATTAGTTTAATTAGTACTTGATTTAAACCTTGAACACTAGGGTGGCAATCATATTGTCCTTGTTCTAATTGTGGCGATGTGGGATTGTTGTGCCCTCTGTGTATGTCTACCCTTCAGTATTCCCATTTTCAACGGGGTCAGGGATGAGATGCGATGACAGTGTATGTGACGGATGGTTTTTACGGTCGGATGCCCTTCCTGACGCCAACTTCATGAGATGAGTTAATGAAAGATGAAATGAGAGTTAAGTGCTTTTCAGTCGGTCAACACGAATGTACCCAAAAGAGCTGGGTTATACCCTAATCCTGAAATAAATTACATTAGATTAATAAATACACTAGGATTTATAAATCTCATGTCCACTAGGATTTATAAATCTCATGTAATTGATTTCAGGATTAGGGCATAACTCAGCTCTTTTTGGTACATTCGTGTTGACCGACTCTAAAGCACTAAACTCTTGTTTACTAAGGCATCACTGAAAAAATGGCTTCAAACCCCACAAAAGATAAAATGAATGAAGGTGAATGAAACTGGGCGAAGATGCGGAAGAAAGCGGCCGTGGCCTCTCAGAAGGTACCGTCCCAGCATTTGCCAGGAGTTAAAAATTGGGAAATCATGGAAGACTATTTCAAGGATGGCCGACGGTGGCACTCGAACCCACGTCTACAAAGTCTGCAGAGAGCTTAGCCCCATCGCCTAGCGCTGCACTTTAGCGATGCCGCTGTATCAAGTACAATTCCAAACGGTTTTGTCGTTTGGGAATTGATAAGCGGGGGTAGGCAAGGGAGAGAGAGAGAGAGAGAGAGACATATTTCTTTCACCCGCGTGTAGAACTCATGAGCCTATTTGCATATTTTGCAAACTTTGAAAGAAGCCTAAAGAAACACCATACAAAGTCACAGTTACACTTTCACGCTATACAAGTGATTATAATGGATACTGTGTATCAGCTGTTGTTATAAGAAAACTATAAGTAGGATGCTTTCTTCCGTGTCTTTTGGACTTGTCATCAAGAGCTACTACAGCCAACCGTGACCAAGGCCGCAAGATCATTGAGTTGGAACCACACCAGTAGCAGATCTAGTAACTCAAGTCTGACCCGGGGCCACCGGACCGGGCTACTACAACATTACGCAAGGAGAAATTCGTAATACAAGAACTATTGTCGTCATTTCATTTCGGGGTTGGATCTTAGTTGTCATCGGTTCCATATCCGTGTGTTTTCGCGATTTGTCTGAAAACCAAGTTTAGTGTTGTATCTACCCATATACTAGTCTTCGTGCGTGTTTTTGTAATAGGAGCTACCCTGTGGAAGAAAATGGCCATAGGCATTCGTTTGTTTCTATATCAGCACTACGTCATTTGGAATAGGGGTGGAAAACAACGGGAATCAATTTCTACGATGTCTGAAGAGTGAATCTCAGTATGTATCCGTAGTCCACAGAAGGCCGTAATAAACACAAGTATATCAATCATTGCCAGAAGTCAAGTGATCAAATCAGTGTGGTTGGTTTGTTCCTCAGTTTAGGGACTGCGACAAAGCGATCAAATAGCCCTGTGTACTTTGGGTGTGTGTTGGATCTGTCTGATAACCGGTGTTAATTGTGATGGCTGTATTAGTGTGAGATATCTGTAATTCAGGTAGGGACTGCAGACGATCAATTTCAAGTAGTTCCTACTTTTGATACCAAATGCTACCGTCAACGACACCTAGCTGTGAACTTGGATACTAGATGCCACCGAAATTGGCTCCTAGTGGTGAACTTTAGAACTTATGGAGCGTTAGTAAGAAAATATAACTTTTTCTTGATATAAGAAAATAACTGCTTCAATTAATCCCTTTTTTTAGCGTATGGCTTTTAGTGCCGGGAGTGTCCAAGGACATGTTCGGCTCGCCAGTTTTGTAGCTGCTTCGAGACGGACACCCAATGGGTGAGCTACAAGTACCATTGGGGTGGGATGGAGGGAAGTTGGAATGTAAGGACGAGGTGTTGGAAGGTAGCGGCTGTGGCCTATAGTTCGGGACCAACCCCGGCATTTGCCTGGAAGGAAGATGGGAAACCACAGAAGACCATCTTCAAGGTTGCCGGCGGGGGGATTCGAACCTCCTCGCCTCCCGGATGTGAGCGACTGCCATCAGTCATGCCGTAACCACCACGGCTAACTCACCCAGTAATTAATCCCTATTTTTACTAGTTTGGGATTATTTGGACACGTACAGTACAGTAGATAACATTTGAAAATCTGTTTAAGACCTTGTGTGAATATATGGCAATGACTGGATCTTATCCTGCATTTTATTGCAAAGATGACTGCCTGTCGCCATTAACAACAACAAAAAACTACTAATCCTGGTCAGCAACCACAAACATATCAGGCCATAGATTTTATAGTATGGCAGCAGATTGTTTAGAATGCGACCATAGTTTTATTAACTCTGGGTGGTGATGCTAACGGTTTGATGGAATTGCCTTGGATGTAAATAAAAGTGTATCTCCTAATTAGTGCTTACTGCCACACTGAACCTCAAGGAATATGCCTCTGGAAATATGCTCCTACACAAGACTCTATGGACGAAGAAATTCAAGTATACCACTACTCATTTATTTTAAACCTATTTTCAGGTAGAGAATGAAGGAGAAGCTTCACAATAGCTTTCCGGAAATGGGGCTTTGACTATGGACTCGAAGATCTTGCAGCACGCCAGAACAGGAAGTTTCGAGCAGATCGTATACCAATTTTATAGTTTGAAACTCTAAAACTCAAATGAACGTTACGAATTTCAGGTAAAGCACTCTCAACTTATTTTGTTTCTCACAGCACGTCTATTCCAAGAGAATTTTTTAAATCAGTATTGTATATGTCTTAAATAAATAATTTTGTGACATTAATAATACTCATTTTCGCAGGGGCCAAGACAAAATTTCTTGTGACGAGAGAATTTTGTCGCTACAGTAGATGCCCTTCCTGACATGAAAGTCATCCGAGTATTGAATGAGATACGAAATGGATGTTGAATTAAATTGGGCAGTAGTTTAAAAGGAAGTGATTCTGGCCTGTTAGTTGGTACTGTTCTATAGTTTGTCGAAGGTAAGGAAATACGAAATAATGTGTATCGTTTGAAGGACCTTTAATGGTGAGGTCGAAACTTCTCGTCTACCGAGGCTGGATATAGACTGAGACACAGACGTGCTGAGGTAGGTAGAACGCAGTTACAAAATAACAATAATGATGATGATGATGATGATAATCACAATGGTGGAAGAGGTAGGGGTAGCCAACTGTGAGGTGCGGTAATACACGTCTTCGGAAGAACAAGATTTGGAGAAATCTTGCTGTTTTACGTAGTTTATAATCTCCTTTTCTTTACGTGGAATTCAAATCGCCGAATGTAACATTTCACCTCAAAAATCCCACATGCATTAGTATGGAATCAAGCCGGGTCTGTCTTGGTGGGAGGCAAACAGCTTGACCGCTGTGCCATCATGCTCCTCGGAAAATGCAAGTACCGGAAGTGGAGCGAAGGGTGAAAGAGTTCAAGGATATGGAGTCCCGTAGGTAATGTTGATATATGATTTATACTCCCAGCTGAAAAGTAGGTGATTTATATTCACCAGCCATGTCTTCTCACGCTTGGTGCACTATCAAGTATCCCTGCAAAGTTATGTTGAAACATGCTTGCAATCTGCAAAACTTGTCTCAAGTACCTTTAGCACATGCTGAGCGGACCAGGTGAAGGCTTCCCCACCTCCCCTCAATGAGAGCTTCTGAACATTCAGTTTTATTGAGGGTCATTTGACTTCTTATCTAGCTCTGTTCTGCTCTGTTAGTACAACATACAGGCACTTCGTCAGTGCAATATCTTGTTGGTCTGGAAGCCACCACTAAGGATATAAAAGGAACACCCTTTTACACTTAAATTAGAATTAATATAAATATAGAACAACAAACATTCCACAGTGAATGTAAGTGCGCCATTTTAACGGCTGCGCCTGAAGGCTAACCAAAAGCGTACCACACACAAGCAGACTACATTTTATTCCAAGTATTTCCCAAATACACCCTCTGTCTGAAAAGTTCGGTGAATGGGTCTATATTACGATCGGATTGTGGGCTTACCTGAAACAACCGTTACTATCCTTCGAAGTAATCCCCGTGAATGGTTATGCACTACTTAGAACGGCCGTACAAGTCCTGGCATAGCCTTCCTGAGTGATAGCTTTCAGTTGGGTCGTCACATTACGTTGGATGTCCGAAATATCCAAAAAACTCTGGCCCTTCAGGGCTTTTCGGTGACCCTCGACCCCGATACTCCATCTTTGACGCTTGCCTTCGAGGTCATACATCAGGCACCAGGTCTCATCACCCGTGACGATGGTTTTCAGGACCATTCCATTCCACGAAACATTCACCCTTCTCACTGCTACCCGTCGAACCGGCATGCACGTTAGGTTGCCTAAATTCACCCTTCTCAATGCCGCCCATCTATCAGGTGTGCAAGGCAGGTTGCATAAATTCACGCTTCTCTCTTGCTTTCAATTTAGAGTTTTGACGACCCAAACTGAAGGCTAATCCTAAAGAAGACTATGCCAGGAGTTTCCAGGACTTGTTCAGTCGTTCTCCGAAGTGCATAACCATCCACGTGGATTATTTCGAAGGACATTAATGGCTGTTTCAGGTAAGCCAACAATCCGTTCGTAATATAGACCCATTCACCGTACTTTTCAGACAGAGGGTGTAAATCCAGTTTCTCAAAACTTTCTTCAAATATGAGCACTTACGTTTTTGGAATAGATAAAGCTCAATTAGGCATTTAACTTAGTGTACATTATTAATTAGCTTTATTTAGTAATATCAAAACGTGACAACGCCGATCACTTTATAACTGACATTCCTGATGCAATCAATTCCATTATGGTACGTGACCTAAATATTCTGCCACATGTAGCAGCAATTACCACCAGTGCCACAGTCATGCTTCTACCCTCCCTCTCAGGCTAGCACGCTAGATCTTCCCCCACTGTGTCCTTGGGAGGGTGAAACACACTGTTGCGAACTGCTTAGTTATATAAAGTTATCATCATGATTAAAACGCACGACTTCACACACAATATATATTGTTGAGACATAATTAATTAAAATGGTCTGCCTAGCAATACAAATTCTATTCAAATGTTAGTATACAGGGTGTTCGCAGCAAGCCCTACTTTGTGCTGTAACTCGTTTGGTTCTCATGACATTTAAATTTTGACACGTGCTTTGGAATGTACATTTCAAACTCTAAAACCTTTGTTTCGTTGGTTTTTGTGTGAAGTTCACGCATAACGCGCAAATCAATTTTATGTGGCATGGTTTTGGCACTTTTTTGCCCAAATCGGTTTTTTGACATCACCTATCGAAAGAGCGACATCAAATTAGTCGAATAAGCCACCAAAATTTCAGTTTTTGCCCAAATCAAACTCGCAAAATGCAAGTTTGTGTTTAGATTAGTTCAACCGGGCCGGGCAGAGGCAGGTCGCTTGCTATAAGCGGACTAATTGCGAGTTTGAAATTTTGGTGGCTAATTCGACTAATTCGATGTCGCTCTATCGATAGGTGATGTCAAAAATCCGATTTGGGAAAAAAAAAGTGCCAAAACCGTGCCATAAAAAGTTGATTTGCGCGTTATGCACGAACTTCACACAAAAACCAACCATAGAAAAGTTTTAGAGCTTGAAAAGTACTTTCCAAAGCAAGTGTCAAAATTAAAATATCTTGAAAAATAAATGAGTTACAGCACAAAGTAAGGCTTGCTGCGAACACCCTGTATATTCACATATACGATGCTGTCTTCCTCTATAAAATAAAATGTATATCCTTACAATTAATTTGATTAAATAAAGGTTCTAAATATTTAAATATACCTTTCAAAAACACTCAGTTTCCAAACTGGTCAATGGGGCCGTGATGGATGGTTGTGATGTCGAAAGAACTGACAGATAAAATTGAGACTTCCACTATCGACATCTACCAAATGTAAAGCCACAATCGCCGGCCTATTCTCGTTGTAGTTGTTTGGATTGCTTCATAAAATGTTTATATACTTCATATGGATCTAATCACGCCTCCGTGGATTAGGCGAGTGTACGCCGGCCTCTCACCGCTGGGTCCGTGGTTCAAATCCCGGTCACTCGATGTGAGATTTGTGCTGGACAAAGCGGAGGCAGACGGGTTTTTCTCCGGGTACTCCGGTTTTCCCTGTCACAATTCCATTCCAGCAACACTCTCCACTATCATTTCATTTCATCTGCCATGCATTTAATCATTGCCCCAGGGGAGTGCAACAGGCTTCGGCAGCTGGCTCAGTTCATATCCTCGCCGCTATTTGGGGGCTTCATTCATTCCATTCCCTGACCCGGTCGGTCGACTGGAAGCAGGCTGTGGATTTTCATATGGATCTAATCATTATGTGATATTTAGTGAATGATTCCCTATATTGGAAGCTCTAATTGAAAACCAATGGTATATTCTCATACCTCAAGCAGGTCCCAGTTGCAATGGATTGAAATGAATGGAAATGCCCAAATGATAGTTTCATCTTGAGAACCAGCTGTTCATGGAGATACTACAAAGTACGGCGTGGCGTGGTTGTGATGCCATATCTATAGCCTATACTTATTCCGCTGTGTGTACCTACAAATGCACCTGCTGGTTGTATTTTTTAGATGTAAATGGGAAATTATTGAGTAATTATTTAGTTATTGAGGTACTCTGCTTTCTTAAATCTGTTTAGGGTCCATATGAGTTGGTTATACTTTATGACTATTATGAGATATGGAGACATGCTTCTTTAAAATAGAAGAATGATTGTGAAAGTTCCTTCGACGATTTTCGGGGAGTCCACTACCAGCAATGACGCATGCCCACAGTTTGGTTTGAAAGTGTCACGAGACAAGTAACGTTGAAAAGAATTAAATTAAATTAGAGAGAGACGAAACAAAAAAGACACTTGGAGATATGTAAACCAGGCTTGCACATAAGCCCCCACAAAACATCCAAAAGTCTACCACAGGAATGTGGCATCACACTGACCTCGGTGTTAAGAGGGCTCAGAGAGACGGCCAGTCATTGCACGAATGCCGAGAGGAGAGTGAGTGTCAGGGATGAACCCTGGGCTGCCTGCCAGCACGTTTGCCACGCGTACCATTAATATGCCACAAACTCATGAGTGGTGCTCACTGTATTTGTTAATGTATGTCAACCCGTTAAAGCAATAAGGCCAAAACTTTCTCCTTCTCACCGTGGGTTCAAAAGAAATTCACATGGGCCGTATCAGCGACTGCGTCCGTGAATACACATTTCTATCTAGCAAACCACGATTCATACACAGATGCTAAGTATGATAGTCATCTCTTGCATTTGAATCAGACCCCATTAGTCTAGGACAAGTGCATTAACCACTTTCACGTGGTTAACTACGCGTGCAGATTGAGTATTCCAAACAATGGATGGTTTTATCGTGTCATTATCACTCCATAAAAAAGTAATAAATTAATTTGCTGTAAAATATCATAACAAGGTGTTCAATAAAGAAAATATAAACTTCTCTATCTTAAGTGTATGGATATAGTTATAACTATTTGTTGCCCTCATCAAGGAGTATATTTAAATGCCCTTGTTATGGACGTTAAGAGTTAAGAGTTGTATCCTATATCAGACTCCTTGATCATTAAGTTCCGCTGTAATTCCAATTTTGTATCCTGAGTAATTAATTAGAACAAAAGAAAAATACGTCCATCCACCATCTTGAATATCAGGAATTGTCTTTCTTACGCCTTCTGCAGAGAACGCTTCTATGTGACACTATAATTATATTTGCTGCGTTCCATTATTGGAACTGTCATTAATAGTGGATTGTTGATATTATGTCTTGTAGCGCCTGCTTGCTATATGCTGCCTCATAGTCTTATGACAAAAGCAAGCAAGGTATCATTATGTGTTACTCTCCTCTTATAAATTATCGAGATAATTGGGCAATTGGATTCTGACTAATTGATTTTGACGTTTTAACAGTAGACTATGCTCATTAATTATACGGCAGGGGTATTGGTATACAAAACCCAATGCTAATTTGATATATTGTATCTCTAAAATAAATATTTATTTGTTTGTATATTTCATAATTTCAAGATGGCCGCTGCAGTGTGATATGCCTATAAACAATGGTAGCGAAGTTTCGTGTACGGTACTACTCTCTCTCTCAAAATTTCGCTTAACGTTGCTATTATGTCGTGAGTTAGATGTATTGAAGAGTTTAGAATACGCCCAGCTGCTCTCGTGAACGTATGGCGTCGCTGTTCTTTTGACTTGGTCATAGGAAGCCACTTAAAAGATTCTACATAGTGATAATTTTCGATGATGTATCTTAAATAAACTTTGAGGTATTCATTATTATATTATATATATTCAAGATGGCCGCCAGATGTTGTATTCAGTGTTTTATTCTCGTGGCTTATTTCAGCTAGGTGCCTTATATGGTACATTTTCCTTAATAAGTTTCGTTTTAATCGCACAATTACATTGCGAATGGTCCACTAATGCATTTTAATACCACGCCCAGCTGCCATATTGAGAATTTAGATTTACAGTTATTTTGCATCAGGCATGTGACGGCCCATATAGGTTTCCACCTCATCAGTCATCATCGTTCTTCGGCTTTTCCCAATTAATTGGGGTCACCGGAGCCAACCAGGCTCATTTTGGTTTTGGCCGGGGATTTAAGGCCGGATGTCCTTCCTGACACCACGTGACTTTTCAGGTGAAAATTCCACCCCGCTGTCACCGGGATTCGAACCCCGGCCGTCCGGGTGAAAGACGAGCAGCTAAGCCACTGCGCCATCACGCTCCCCGTTTCCACTTCATCAGTAATTTTCTTTATTGTAGTTCTAAAGCATAGAAAGTAATTTTAAATTATGGAATTTCAGGTTGGCCGCTGCACGCTAAAAGCTTAATCAGTGTGATTAACTTATTTTTGACGCCACTGTCGCCCTTTATACCGGGAGGTCCACCAGGATCTAGCGATCCATTTGTATGCATTCAACCACAAGTACTACAATTCTAAAATACATCGGTCCCTCTCCCTTAACCAGGGTAATAAAACGAGATGTGTGTTTACGGGCTGAAAGACAGTAGGGATCGTGAGCGCCAAAATTAATTCAGTATGGGTACCTCGAATGAACCCGTAAAACGAACACAGATACGCAGAACACGTACTTTAAAACAGGAGGTGCACGCACATACCGAGAGCAGGTATTGTATAGACTGGGAAGTGCGCGCTGCAGGTCAAGCGTCTCAGTAGCTCACATGGCAAGCGCGCGGTACGATGTGTGATGGTTGACAGTGCTCAAGGGTTTGAAATTTCAAGTCCCATACATTTTTCTTATAATGCAGTTGCCTATGATGTGGCAAGGTTGCATACTTAATAGTTTTTAAGGACTAATTTGTTTATTTGGCCCAGTAAAAACTGTGTTACTGCGGAGGCCCTGGTTCGATTCCCAGCCCCTGCCACGAAATTTAATTCTGGTATGAGGGCTGGAACGGGGTTCACTCAGCCTTGTGGGGCACACAAATTGAGTAAGGGCGGGTTCGTTTCCTACCTCAGCCATCCGGGAAGTGGTTTTCCGTGGTTTCCCACTTCTGCTCCAGGCGATTTCTGGGATGGCTCCTTTCGACAGGTCTTCGGCCATCTTCCTTCCCACTCCCTTCGCTGCCCTTTCCTTCATTAGACCAAAGTTCGTCGTCGCCTGGGCGATTGGCTTGTCACTATCCCCAGTTGTATCTGCTGACAAGGTGTGTTCAACTCCGTGACACCGTCCTGAAATGCGACGGTAGAGGACTGATCCCTCGCAGAGTCCGAGGGTGAGCCGAGCTTGGAGGGTAAGCGATAAAAGAAGGAAAAAGGAAAAAAAGAGACCGTATATATCCTTGCATAATCTACGGTGCTGGGTTGGACGAGGATGAGGAGGTGATGGTCTGTGTCTAGAGCACAGGCAACCAGTTATAGTTACGTCGTACATGTTCCATGCTTCGTAGACTACAGGTAGGACTAACTGTGCCCCATTGGAGCAATAACAACATTCGATGGCAGGTCAGTATGTTGCTGAGCGAACTCCCCTCCTTCGAAGCAATTGGCAACAGAAAGTTTATTCACTGCCTTGAGATGTATTCCAGAGATGAACAAGTGGATACATTACATATCTATGGAGAAGCTCGACAGAATGCGAATCAGGCACAACGCCTGTACCAAGAACGCTATCTGGTTAGACGACAACCGTTTGGCATGGTATTTCGGAGTGTGGAAAGACGCCTGCGGGGGACTGCATCTCTGGGAAGTTCACGGCCTGTTCGAGATCATTGCATGGTGACTGCTCAAAATGAAGAGGTTGTGTTTGACGCTATCCGACTTAACCCTTATACTAGCACACGGACGAACATCAGCCGAGCGTCAGTTACGCGGATATTGCAGAACCACCGGTTTCACCCGCACCATCTGCACTTATACCAGGTGCTCCATGGTCATGATTTCGCTGCCCGGGTGGCGTTCTGTTAATGGATCCTACATAATGTGGACACTCATGCTGCTTTTCTAGCGACCTTCTTATTTACGGACGAAGCACGATTTCACAACAATAGAACAATTGATCGCCATAATATGCATTACTGGAGTGTGAACAATCCCCATTGTTCCTGACAGACAGCCTTTCAGGTAGAGTGGGGCGTAAATGTATGGTGTTGCATCATGGGTGATCACCTCATCGGTCCCCATTTCTTTGAAGGTAATCTGACGAGACAACGTTCTCTGCGGTTTCTTCAAGATGAACTATCACATCTTTTTGAAACATGTGCCACTCCTTGACCGCTGCAGGATGTGGTTTCAACATGACGGAGCTCCACCGCACGCGGCGGTGGTTGTCCGGAACGATCTCCATGCGACGTATCCTGATATATGGATAGGACGGGAAGGACCTGTCTCCTGGCCCGCCAGATCGCCCGATATTACGCCCCTATATTGTTTTCTGTGGCGCCGTTTAAAGCAATTATTGTGTATGCACAGGAGCCGGTCGGTCCTGGTCACCTTACACAGCTCATCACCGATGCATGCCGATCCGTCTCACAAGAGATGTTGCAACGAGCCATACGGTCCTTACAACATCGCGCGCAACTCTGTATCGACCAAGGAGGTTGTCACTTCGAGCAGGTGCTGCATGAAAAGCCGGGGATAACTGAAATCCTGTCACATGTTTCCTAACGTCTATCAACCCAGCTCCATACCAACGGCACTTTTCAGAGCCAAATAAACAAATCAGTCTGTGAAAACCTATGAAGTATACAACCTTGCCACATCCAAGGCAAGTGTATGTTAAAAAAATGCGTGGGTGTTGAACCTTTGAACCCTCGAGCACTGTCAACTATCACGCATCCAACCGTGCGCTTGCCATGTGAGCTGCTGAGACGTTTGACCTCCTGCGTGCAATTACCAGTCTATTCAATACCTGCTCTTGGTCGGTGGGTGCACCTCCTGTTTATAAAGTTCGTGTTTTACGTATCTGTGCTCGTTTTACGGGTTTATTAGATGTACCCATACTGAATTAATAGTGGCGCTCACGATTCCTGTTGTCTTCTAACCCATAAACACACATCTTGTTATATTACCCCAGTTAAGGGAGAAGGACCGATGTCTTTCAGAATTGTAGTACATGTGACGGGTTGCATACAACTGGATCGCAAGGGGCTGGAGGACCACCCGGTACTATATTACACCTTTCTGCCATGTTTCGCCTTAATTGAACCGTAACGTCCTGAGATACTAATTCGTGTTCTATAATGTTACGTCTAGCCGCCATCTTCAATCTATTGAGTCACTGTTCATTACTTTTTTGCCTACAAACTGACTTGTATAGCTCAAATTGCATCTACGAAATTTCGTACTTATTGGTATCGGATACGGAAAGTTGTTAATTAATTTTGAAAATTCAATATGGCCGCTGTACGCTATATTCCGTGTGTTAAGGGGGCTCATACTCCGCCGGTTGTCAAAATTTAAGTTTTTTCTTTTACGTTTAAATGAAAGACAATACCTTTCTGAATAAATCTGTCAAATTTTATAAGTAAATTCAGCGTTTTGGCAGAGATATAGAGCTTTACGTGACACCATGCGTGTATCTGTCAATGGAGTGTTTAATATTCAAAGCTGTTTACCCGAAAGGTTGCTTTTTTTGGTAGGAAAAACACAATATCTCGTGAACTATGTGATGAAACTGGATGAAACTTGGCAGATACATTCCAACATATGATCCCTAGAGGATGAACCTCATTTATGAAATTATCTTAAAAAATAATTGAGATATACTTGGAAAATTTAACAAAAAACTGTTCATTTTTTGAAAGATATTTCTTTTTCTTAATATACTATATACAATACAACTTTCATGGTGGTTCATCCTCACTATATATGCATTTACTTTACATGAAAAAACATTCATTCTACTCAGACTGGTATTTGTTGTTAAATCGTGTTTTTTTTGATTCACGGAGTTTAAAATATCACGAATATTATCCTTTCAATATATCACGAAATACTTTATATACTGCTCCTCTCTCTAAATTAGATGAAAGCTCTATGTATTTACTATTCATATGTCAGTTTTCATAACTCTTTGTTACATATTAGTGAAGCTATGATATGATTCGTAACTGTATGCGAAAATTACCACTGGCAGTGTATGAGTCCCCTTAATATTTTGATGAACGGAATTGAGAGCTCTTACACGTTACTCAACTTATGGCAAGATTCGTCTTGATAACTGAATTTTAATCTGAGTTGTCGACACTACAGGAATGCTCCAATATTTTGCGTAGCCACCATTCTGAGTGAGTCAGCCGCCACTTATTTTTTTAGTTTTTGGCCTCACTTCCAACGTCTGATGCCAACATGGTCGACAGTTTCCCGTCGACCGCCAAGCCACAATGACCCTAAACGACTTTACATGATTTATGAGACATGGAAGCAAGACCTCTACAAAAAGATGGGTGCGACAAGTGATAATTCAAAGCATTAAACTGTCATACGGGCATGTACAAAGAATATGCCGATTATACGGTTCAGTTGGATACGAAATTGACGCTAGGTACTGTGGCTTACTGATCAAAAAACGTGAATGAACCTTCGAAGCGGAAAGCAGTATCACATATCATGCGCTTTCAGGCAAGCTAATAGTGCAGTTAGCCGTGGAGCAATGGTCTATGTGCGTAGAAGATAATCGTCCTGTTTTTGGGAGCTGGGTTCAAATCCCACCACCGCTTAACATTTTTATGCACATTTTAAGCTGTGGGAATCATATACAAGGGCATTCGTGCCACATTTGACTAATATCATGCGGTGTTTAATTAGGGTTTAATGTGTACTGGCTTGACACAGTGTGCAGCCTAGAAGCGATGGTTATTTCATCGCCATGTTCTTGTATTTCATCCCCCAGGGGCTCACATCTGGTGGGACGTGGGTTGGCGACCACGGGACCACAACTGAGTCTGGCATTGCTTCTACTTGCTTTTGCCGCGCTGCCCTCCGTCCTCTTTCCTGTCGACCTCTCTTGGTCAACTCTTGTTCTCTTCTGACCCCGATGGTGTTAGTATATCTGAGGCCTAGGGAGTCTCTCCTTTTCCGCCTTAATTGGCTCTTCTCTCATTTTTCATGATCCCTCATTCTTCGAGGGTTTTTGATGTGCAACATCTCTCCGCTCGGTTGCTGGATAGTTTTGTGGGAGAGATTTTGAAAATTGGGGACGGAAGTGGATCGGAACAATCGAGCTGGCAGTGGTGGATCAAACGAAAGTATGCACTGCCCGCTCGATCGATCAAACGGAAGTGTACTAGCTGGCAGTGGTGGACAACGGAAGAATGCACTGCCCGTTCGATCAATCAAACGGAAGTGTACTTGCTGGTAGTGGTGGACAACGGAAGTATGCACTGCCCGCTCGATCGATCGAATGGAAGTGTGCCATAGCTGGCAGTGGTGGATCGAACGGAAGTATAAGACGCACTGCCAACTCGATCAATCGAGCCAGCTGGCGCTGGTACGAGAAACAATCAGCGCGCGGTGTCGAAAATTGATACCACGACGCACTCTCGGCCATGTGGAATGTATATGACATACTGAACGGAAAACGCTCATGCGAACTCTGGTGTCAAGTGATTTAAACAAATGACATGGTACATGTTCGAAGTCTTCGTATCAGTATTTAAATGGTAAAATGCCTTAATATCAAACATTGTAAGTAGTCGGCATTGCATTGGCATAAGGCATTTTAAACTCAATGTCACTCAGGAACATTATCGAAACAAGCAAAATATAAATGAAACTTAATTACGTAATGCAGTATTATTGGAACGTGGAAGTAAGTCACCATCTTGTGCACAATATTTGCGTAGTTGAAATAGCTGTGGGGTTATTGCGTATGACTGTGAATTTAGAGATCTTGGGTTCGAATCCTGGGCGGGGTAGATAGTTTTGCTACCAGATTATCATTTTAAACGATATTTATCATATCAATATGACTCATTTTAACAGAATCCATATGAAATTACGTGTTGGTCTGTGAATCAAGAGGACCTGTTTATTAGGAATTTAAGGTTATGAGCGGTGTCGCGTCTATTAATCTAGTTGATCCATATCGTATTCTTTATTTAGGCTAGTGCTGGTGGAAGCTACAAATCATCTAATAGAATGAGCTCCGTATTATAAACTACAATATCTGTAAGACACTCCCTTTTACAATAGATTAATATTTGTGCCAATAATAGTAGACTATAAAATACCGGTGTATCAACAATTTCTCGTGAGGTTTCTTCTATCTCAGATGTTACACATCATATGCGACTACTGTAAGGCTCGTAATTTTTATTTATTTCAGAGGCGGTCCTTTTTGAGGATCCAACCAGCCTTCGGGCTGACTACCTAACAGACAGACCTCCTGCATTCTGCTCAAGGCCCTCAAGGAGGCA
Organism: Meconema thalassinum; assembly: GCA_946902985.2. Classification (NCBI taxonomy): domain Eukaryota; kingdom Metazoa; phylum Arthropoda; class Insecta; order Orthoptera; family Tettigoniidae; genus Meconema; species Meconema thalassinum. The sequence goes on from OX336389.2 coordinate 301,559,940, forward strand.
GGGTGTGTGTATCCCCACCAGTTCTTGTGCACCATGGATAATGCTAGACCCTTAAGGGATCACAGCTGGTGAGTTCTAGAGTTATCGATCCCAAGGGATTCCTGAGCTGGGCCCGTTTTTTCGCATTTTTCCATTGCCTTTGGGGCGGGCCCTCTCCTCTTTCCCTTTCCTCCCTGCCATTCATGGCTCTCTTTCTTTCAAAGTCCCATAATCTTCAGTCTTCGAGGGTTGAGGGCATTTTCCCCCCTTTCTTTTATTTCCCTTACTCTTTTTTAGTTTTCTTTTTCTTTTCCAATTGTATACGTTTGTAGTTAGATTTACTTAAATTTTCATGTTCATATTCCATGAACACCCAAACTATTAGGGGCCGATAACCTAGACATTAGGTCCCTTAAAACAACAGTTATCACCATCAAAATCATCTTGTATTTGATCCCCAAAGCTCAAAATGTGCATAAAAAATTTAGCGGTTTTGGGATTCGAACCCACCTCCCAAAAAAAGGTACGCTACCTTCTATGCACTTGTACCATTCTTCCACGCCTACTCGTCCCTGCACCTTGCTTGAAAGAGGATGAGAATTGATACTGCTTTCCGCTTCGAAGGTTCATGCACGTTCGTTTCCTGAATGCCACCGTACTCAGCGTTAATTTCGTATACAACTGAAACCGTATAATGGGCATGTACTTTGTGATAGCCTATTTATTTCCACTTCGAAGATTCATTCACGTCTTTTATCAGTATGCTACCACACTCAGCGTTTATTTCGTATCCAACTGAAATCGTATAAACGGCATGTGTAAGTCAGTAGTTAATTTTAGTTGTAAGTTTGTAGCAGTCGCCTCCGTTGTGTAGTGGTCAGCGTGATTAGCTGCCACCCGGAAGGTCCGCGGTTCAATTTCCGTTTCTGCCACGAAATTTGAAAACTGGTATGAGGACTGGTACGGTGTCTACTAAGCCTCGGGTGGTCCAAATAAGTATAGAGGGTTCGATTCCCACCTCAGCCATCCTCGAAGTGGGTTTCCGTGGTTTCCCACTTCGTCTTCGGGCAAATGCCAGGATGGTAATTTCCGTAAGGCCACGGCCGCCTCCTTCCCACTTCCTTGCTTAACCCTCCCACTCTTCCCATCCCTTCATCAGGCCCCTGTTCACTTTGCAGGTGAGGCCGCCTGGGCGTAGTGCCTGGTCACACACCCCAGTTGTATCCCCAATTCAGAGTCTGAAGCTCCAGGACACTGCCCTCAGTGGCGGTTGAGGTGAGATCCCTCGCTTAGTCCGTGGGAAAAGCCAACCCTGGAGGGTAAAACGATAGTGAAAGTTTGTAGTTAGATTTAATTATAGGTATTTTTAATTTTTCATTAACACCCAAACCATTGGGGGCCGATAACCTAGATATTAGGACCCTTGTAACAACACATATCATCATCAACATCTTGTATTTGATCCCCAAAGTTTAAAAAGAGCGCAAAAACATTCAGCGAGGGTGGGAATCGAACCCACCTCTCATAAACGGAACAGCCACCTTTTACGCACTTTGACCACTGTTCCACGGCTACCTGCCCTTTTCGCTTGCCTGAAAGCGTATGAGATGTGATACTGCTTTCCGCTCCGAAGGTTCATGCACGTTTTTTTTATCAGTAAGGCACCGTACCTAGCGTTAATTTCGTATCCAACTGAAACCGTTTAATCGGCATGTTCTTTGTACTTGCCCGTATGCCAGTTTGATGCTTTGAATTATCACTTGTCGCACACATGTTTTTGTAAAGGTCTCGCTTGTAACGTCGTTTAGGGTCATTGTGCCTTGGCTATCGACGGGGAACTGTCGGCCATGTTGGCATCAGATGTTGGAAGTGTGGCCGAAAATTAAAAAAATAAGGGGCGGCTGACTCACCTGGTATAGTGTTCTTTTCCCTTGGCCATACAAGGTCGCATACACAGTCCTTACTTGTCACTTATTTTCGTTGCTGTAACTATTGTAATTTGAGTTTCTTTAATATTGTATACTTTCAAAATGGCTGCTGTGCGTAATTTTCTCACTAATATAGTATTAACATTGGTAACAAAGGCTTCTTATATAAAACTATCTTAATTATAAGTACTGTGATTATTCAATAATTGGATCATAAGTTCTGGATTAAATGCTTGCATGATTAGCAGAGTTGCCATTTCAAAATAGTTTTGCTGATGACCTTGGAGTTTTTGCGCAATTCGCTATTACAGGAAGGTATGTTTTTGCAGAATTTGGTAGAAATCCAATAATTAGTTTAGCTGTAATTAAATTTGAAATTCGAAGATTTGGGTGACCCAAAATTTTGTTTCGTTTAGAATGGCAGTGATGTAAAACCATAAAACTGAGGTGTCCTTTGCTAGTTCTATCTCTGTTCGAAATTTTGTTTTGTCCTCTTTGAATTGATAGAGGAGGGGATAGACATACACACATGAACACACACAAGACAAACACACGGACAATTGGCCCGCGTAGATCGAAAGTATGCTTACGTTTTAAGCTACTTACTATCCATAAATTAATTGAATATTCGTGAGGAGTATGTCTCAGATAATACTTGAATTATCGTGTGGTTGCTCAAATATTATTAAGGTTACCTGAGACTTTCACCTCGCGATGGCTCGTTACGAGATAGCTCTAACCTATTAGCATGTAATATACTAGGACACGTGCAATTACGAAGAAAGGTGATTGACTAATTTGCAAATGAGGTTTTGTATTTCCTGACCATTAGCATATTTCGTTCTGCTAAAAGGCTACGACTTCAGAGATGTCGCTTTGCATGACTCTTTTGTCCTCAATTGGTACCGTCACATCCCAGTAATAATATTGACGTGGCTCTCATGCATCAAAGGATCTATATGTACCAACTACTGTGCAAGGATTTATTTACCACAAACATTGGAACACAAAGCGAGCACCACAGTCAACAAAGCAGGCAATGTATTTGTCACTACATTCTGATAAATATCTCTCAGCCGTACCATTTAGATAGAACACCAGCACAGTCCACGACGATCACTGAAACACACAATCGTAACTTATAAAACAGATTGGAACTGTGTAAGGTAATTGAGAGGTCGTTCCTGAGGCCACAATGGCCTCTGCCATTCACCCGTACAGGGTTCGAATCTGATATCATTTTCACTTGTAATATCATGCGTCATCAGGAATAACATCTGACACACCAAAAACAAGGTGATCTATAAACATATGGACTACTTCCTCACTCGTCCTGATGAAGCAGTAGGATTTCGCGGAATTAGGGGTGCCAACTAAAGTATCAACTTCACTGAGTGCTCGTGCAGTACATAATTGGTACGTAGGATCCATACTGGTAAATGGTCGATGATTTGAAATTTGTTGTGGTGCATAAAGCACGCGCATAGTGATAGACTATCTTGCTAATGTAAAATAAGTGATTCTTACCACAGACAGTGACAGCATCTTATGTGAAGTATCGTCTCTGGAACTAGGTATAGTGTACGTTACCGACTTTAACATGTTATATTTTAAAGAAGACAGTTATGCGTTATGCACAGTGTTATTCATAAATAAGGTAATTTCTTGGTACTCCTCCCTTCTTGCCGAACCATGTTTCAACTTCAATTCGCAATTACAAGGTGAGTTATGGGTCTTACTATTTCAATATTATGTCTGGCCACCACCTTGAATATATTTAGTAGATATTATTTTTCTTACGGCAAAAAAACATATTTACCGATTTTTCGGTATTTTATATCTGATATATTTGGATACTATAAATTTAAGTTGGTGGCTGCGCGTAGTATCCAGGTTGATAATGTCATGCATGACTCGGGCAGCATAGGTTCCTTGTACAAAGCTCCTTGCATGCCAAACACGTTCCACACCACTTCATTGGAACAAGAGTTACGGATTATAGTGTTTGAATGTTTCGCACGATTGCCATCTAGAACTTACTAGGTTAACGACCTTGTTTGAGCCTCTTACGCTTTATATAAAGTGGTTTGCTTCCGGTAAATATAGACACGATCTGATTATTAGTTTATTTAGTAGGCCTATTTTATTTAGTCATGGAACGTTCGAGATGCAGCCGTTTATGTTAAGACGGTGGCAATATGAAACATAGGAGTACCCTCCAATAATGCTACCTCTCTATAAACTGTTATTTAATTCGTTTAGGGCGTTTGAGAATGAGTGGAGGGGTGCGTGATGTTACAGTCTTACATACTAAATCAAACTGAGGGACGGATGGACTGACGGATGTATATTTCGCCCGTGTAGGCCTTGTTAGTTTACATTAATTTTTGCATAATTTGAAAGCAGGCCAAATGCCTAACATGGCTTCGTTAACAAAACTAATTGGAATAATATGATGGGAGTTTCAATTAACCTTTGCACGGATTGCCTGATCATGTGCTCTAACGCACATCGCAAAGGAAGACTCAGGGTGAAAATGAAACACGTAGTAGTAAGAAGTAGTTCAAAGGGACGTAGCAGTAGTAGCAGTAGTTTCAGTTACAGTTACAGTTTGTTTATTTAAGCCTAATTTTACATTTTGTGGTCCTGCCAAGCTCCCGCGTGTCAGCTGGTGCCAATTATAGTAACAATATATATGTTAACAAACACAATTAAATTTCCACAATATACAGTACAATCTCTCCTTCCAATTATAATTCACAAAAATATTCAATCACCTCATAACAATAAATTATGGTTAAAATGATTATAATAGGTTAATATTAATACAATAAAGCTATTGTAGTAAATTTTACTATTTTTTCTTCCTACCTTAATACAACAGTTATGTCGTTACTATTTTAAAAACTTAACTTAAAAGTTAAAATACAAATGTCTCTGTCATGTTCAGTTAATTTCTCCTTTCATATTGCATAGTCTATGAAGAGAAGACTATTACATATACAAGCAGTTGGCCACTTAGTTTAAGGAGTTATTTAATATCCAATTTTGTATACGTTTTTGTTTTTGTCATACTCTCAAAGACCGGCAGTGAATGTGGAAGCTTGTTAAATATGAATGGTACCATGTAAGCTAGCTCTGGAACACCACACTGGGGTCTGAGCAACCCTGCGAAAAACAAACTATTGAATATGTTTTTATGTGAAACAGTACGCTACTAAGACATGTTTGCAAATTAGGATAATAGCTCACTACCCTCGGCTAGCGACATTCAGATCTGTCAGCGTAAAAGAATATTCTTGAGATAGAAATAAATATAGGTCAGGGTCATAGAGACTCCAGTGTGGTATTTACGCTTGTCTTTTCCGGGTGTGTCATAACACCCTACTACTGCTTCAGTTCTTGATAGGTAATTAACGAGGTGAGATGAACTTTATTAGTGTTAGAAACAGTGTGTGAAATGGCCAATTCCAAGAAAGGACTGTCTGATTGCAATATCAGGGAATTATTGTCAGAAAATAGTGATAGTGTGCGGATTATCGGTGTTGACTCAGATTTCGAATCTGACAACGTTTTTTTAGGATAGTGAACACGAAAGTGAATCATTGCAGAATATGAAAGCGACACCGAATGTGAAATCGAAATCCCCGGTCCAAGTCGCAGTTCTGTCAGTCAACGTGCCATATCGTGCGATTGCGTCTCATGTGAAGTATATTGTAACCCCTCACTAAGGGAAACTGTCAATGCTATTTGTTCCAAGAGACAGTTTTATAACTATTTTATATGTTTACTGTACATTTACCCCAAAACTTGAGAATCATTGTTCACAGTGATAATAAAAGAAATTTATTAATTAACGTCTGCAATATTCAGGCTGTAATTGCTTTCATTGTGTTCATAATTTTATTAATTAAAATATGTAAGCAACAGGCATCAAAATGATCATTTTCCGGTATCCTCTAACTATAAAGTAGACAGCCAAAATAATAACAAGTGATGAAATTCGTCAGATACGATATAAATGACTACAACTAGACTGGGTCGGTCAGACCCCACTGTGGCATTTACGTATGTATTTTATGAGCGTGGTGTTCCAGGGCTAATGATCATTTGCCAAATCCATTATTTATTTTAGGAATTACAAAATGTGAGTTCTTAAATCATTTTTCCTTTTGATGATACTGTTCCTTGAATGTACTATTAAAAATGTTCCATAATTATCATAAAATGTATTAGGCCCCTACAAGGCATTATGTGACAATTGGAGAACAATATCTCTGGTGAGTATAATCCATGCCTTTCACCATGTCTTACAAATAATGTTAGGAAACGTGTCGGAATGCAGGTAATTCTATTCATATATGTATTTTAAGCAACTCCCCAAGTCTTTATTCCATATGCCTCAAATGGAAAAATGTACTTAAACTTATACTTAGTTTGGAAGGAACTTGAATAATATGCTTATCCCACCTACAATTTCAATCGATATACCTAAGTATTGTTGAACAGTTACATTTTTCGCTTGTACAGTTTCCACAGTTATTGTTGCTAATTGCCATGCAATCGCAGTCATGTATTTTTAGATGTGCCGTCTGTAATAAAACATTGGAGACCGAATGTGCATTGTTGTTGTTTCTGCAATGTTAATTATTAAGCCATGAGCATGTGCCCATCTCAGAAGCACATTGAAGTCTGCTTGCAAGACATTTTCTGCCCTGTTAATATCCTTATGAACTGATATCAATATAGTATCATCTGCAAATTGTGGTATTTGTGTGTTCTTCATATGCTGAGCAAGATTATTTACATATATCAAGTACCAATTTTTCTCAGTTTTTCTATAAAAATCTCATGGCGAAGGGTGTCGAGAGCTTTACTGAAGTCAATGAAGACTAGAAAAACTTGTTTCCCTTGATGAAGTTCAGCAAATTTTCAAAGTAATGTCCAGGTTCCCATACTATTCCTGTATGCAAATTGTTCATATGTTAGTAACTTATTTTCCTCCAAGAACCCCATAATTTTATTTGTTAATAATGTTTCTATTATCTTGCACACTGCAGAGATAATGGAAATAGGGTGATAGCTATTTACATCTGTGCCAATCCCTCTCCTTAAAACTGGTCTGAATACTGATGATTTTAGAATATCAGGGAATGAACATTCTGAAATTATCAAATTTATTAGTTTGACAATGATTTTATGTACGTTTTCACCTCCCATTTTTAAATATTACATTTGTATCCTGTCCAACTACCAGCACTACTACTACTACTACTACTACTACTACTAGTAGTAGTTGATTTAGGGGCTTGTGATATCTTCGTAATTTATACACTTATAAGTTGGGTACGTGTCATCCATTTTATTGCCCGTGTCATTGTGATGTCTTCACTAATGCATGCATTTGAAATAATGGCTAGGATTGGTAATGAAGGGACAGTGGCCATAAGTTAGATAGCATACCACCACTTGCTTGGAGTAGAAATGGGAAACAACGGTAAACCATTTCTTAAAAGAAGATGATCTCTTATTTGAAGGGCTTGGACATCGTTGTCATTCAGCCCCGTGTACATGGGTACATGTAGAATTTGTCTGAGAACCTGTGTTATTGCAGTGTCCGTAGTAGTGTGTGCACTTGTAATTCAGGTGAGGATTAGGAAAGATGCGGTCATGCCTGTAAGTTCAGAACCATCGCGGCATTTGCCAGAAGAAGTGGAAAACCACGGAAATCCACTTCCAGGATGGTTGAACTGGGGATCGAATTGATCTGTTCTCACGTTAGCCTCTCGAGGCTGCGGGGACCATTCCTTCCCTCAGTGCAGGATTACATTTCTTGACGAAGGCGAGAGTAGAACACATGATCTTTGGTACCGAAGACACACTGTGTGCCATGGGACCACTGATGGCTACTGCAGGGATTTGTTACTGAGGAAAAGAAGGGAAATAGGTTTCCAGTGGCCAGTGCAGTATTTCACCCTATCCGTCCGTTAAATCGCTTGCTTGAGAAGATATTGATATTATTATTATTAATTTATTATTATCACCATCATTATCATAATAATTACTATCGAAATAACGATATAATGATAAAACAATAATGATCTTTCACCCAAGCACTCCACATATCCAACAAAGCTACGTCTATGACCAGGGGCGGATTTAACTTTTTGGCGCCCCTAGGCAATATAAAAATTGCCGCCCCCCCCCCCCTCCCCCATTTTTTAGGTTTGTGTGAAAATTAAATGGTAGGTAGTAAGGCAACCTATTAAAAATTCAATTTTATTTTTTTACACGTATAATTAAATGTTATATGTAGGTATAACTTAAGATCTAGGTGTTCTAACAAAATTCTTTCTCCGTGCGCTTTTTCAGCAAAAGTTTTTATAATATCGTAAAATTTCATATCTGATGTTATTTATGCTTCAATTGCCAAAATAATTTGACAAACCAAACGTTCCTGGCTCGTTGTTGAGCTCAAATAGTCTTTTATGGGCTTTAAACAGGAAAACGAGCGTTTGGCACTGCAGTTGGTAACTGCAACAAGCGGTAGGCTATTTCAACACTTGGAAATACTCCTTGTAGATCATTCTGTCGAATAAATTTTAATATTTCTAAAGGAAGGTTATTTTCATTATTTTTTTACTTGGCAATATTTTTGAAAGTGGCACAACTCGTTTATAAATATTTGTTCTGTATCATTTGGAAAATATTCTTGTAATGTTGCCGCATGTTTCCTTGTTTCCTTAATTCAGGTTCATTTAACGTACCAAATTCGATAAGCGCGATAAATGTTTGAAAAATTCTTCCATAATCGTCAAATTTGTCCTTCAAATCTGTATAGAGTCTATCCAAAATTATATTGAAAGTATTTACTCTGAAATTCTCTCTTCCTCCTAGCTCAACATCATCTTCATACAATTCATCAGACAATAATTTTCTTCGTTTCTTCCTACGAACGTCTTTTTCAAACTCGTGGGTGGTAGAAATTTTCTTTGTTGTTTCTTCATAAAGTTCAAACATTTTCCGACCATCTTCTTCAAAACCAACTGACGATTTGTACAAATCCAAAATATCTGAAATGCTGGTATCCTTGGCATGCAATTTCTGACTTGTAACATCGAATCGTTCATGTAAAACCAAATACTTAGCATAAATGAACATTCTAGTCGTTCCATATTATTCCGAAGGCCTGTTGCTTTATTTCTAACTATTGCTTTTTCGTTGGGATTTTCTTCAAAAGCTAATAAAGCATTTATTATTTCGTTCCAAAATTCAACCAGAACAGAAACCACATTAGCACGTGCAGACCAACGAGTTGTAGACAGTGAATTAAGTTTGGCAAATTTTGTATCAGCAAACTGCTGCAAAACAGATCATCTTTCTGTCGAATCTGCTAAAAAATTATACAACTCCTGGACCAATTCAAGAAACTTACTCACTTCTGTACAACTTTCTTCAGCGTATGTACCAACCAAATTCAACGAATGTGCAGTGCATGGAGTGTACCCAGAGAGAGGATTGTCGTTTTTTATTCTAGCTTGAAGTACCGAATATATGCCCTTCATGTTGGCAGCGTTATCGTAGAATTGCCCTCTCATATCAAGAATTTCTATGCCATGAGATTTCAAAGTAGATGTGACTGCATCATATAAGTCTTCACCTTTGTGACCTGGATTGTCTAGTAAAGTTGAAAAACCTTCAGCAACAGTGCCGTCTGGTTTTACATACCGTAAAATGAATGAAAGTTGGTCAATGCGAGAGATGTCTAGGGTCAAATCCACAATGCTAAAATAGTATTTCGCAGGTTTTTTTTTCAACTATTTTAGACGTCACTTTTGTGCCACAATTTCGATGACTTCTTCATAAATAGTTTTGTATAGGTAGCTTGTACTACCACTGCCTTTATCTCCATAATTACGAATATGCCTATCTATAAATGGATCGAATTGTCTTAAATATTACATTAACATCAGAAAATTTCCATTGTTAGGAACGCCGAAATGCTCATTGCTGCCTGTGCCCCTAAGTGAGAGTCCACGATTTGCCAAGGTTTTGACAGAAGCAACAACTCTTTTAAAAACTTCTGTCCAGTACGAAATGTCTTCTTGAAGTTGTTGTACTAAACCATGATCTACTCTTCCATGTATATTAGATCTTTCAAACAATTTTAGGAAAGATTGTTTATGATGATCTGAATTTTCGAGGGCAGAAGCCAATTCCTGGATGTTTTTCCAATAATTGAATCCGTGTCTGAACGCAAATTCGTCAGTTGTGTCTCCAAGGAGCAAACACGGTGCACAAAAAACAGAACCTTTACTCTTGGAATAAACAAGCCACTTACGTTCTCCTATTTCCCCATTCTGAAGTTTTCTTTTAAACACTGAGTTGTTCAAGTACCTCGTTTGGATTATTTAAAACAGATTCTTTATTCTGATCGTAACCATTCAATGCAACGTACTCTTGGTAAAGTTCATTCGCACTCCAAGGTGCCGGATCACTGTTGAATACAAACACATTTTTCTCAATTTCACTCGCTTCTGCTCTCTCATCAGAAAATGTAGGTACACCTGAGTGAGCTGTATCTGGTACATTTTCTTCAACATTCTCAGGTACAGAGTCAATAGCAGTCAGAATGGCAAAAGTAGAGGAAGGGCAAGAAGGAGGAACATCTGAAGATGGTTGTTGACCTATACATTTGCGCATAAAAACGTCAGTTCTTTGCATTTGAAAAACTGATTTCTTACATTATGCAATTATATTTTGATCAACTTACTTGTCGAAGGTTTAAAAAAAATATCCATTTTTGGCGTTTTAGCCAAAACGTTTTCTTGTTTTTGCGCCTTTTCAGATGCTGGATTTCTACATTGAGCAATTTTTAAACGAAAAATGAATGTGCTGTGACGTGCCAAATTTTAGCTCTCAGATAATTCGAATTATAGACAGTTAACTGTAGTTCAATGCTGTGAAAACTGTTAGATAAATTGGCAAAAGAGATCAACATCAAAAAGACGTCAAGAGACTCGCAACCAAGAAGGTGAATAATAGTTCATAAGCAGGAAACAAAGACCAGTCTTCACAAAGGATTTGGTGAGGTTAGATAGACCAAACTCCAGCAACTATTAGCTCGAACACTTGGAGAACAATTTCTGTGAATACCCTCGCACAAATAATGCATACATAGCAGTCTAGCTCCGTATGAAACATAACCGTACCGGACAGAACCCAGTCTTCTGTTACAAACATAACAAGGCTTTCACAAGCCTCACACGAAGTAAATCCACACTGGACCGAGACCAATCACCTGTTCCATCAAAAAGTCTTCCCCTCCTCTGTCACCGAGAATGCAGGAAAAGGACCCTACAGAGCTCTGCAGAAAATGCAAACGCAGCACAGAAGAAGATGGGGACTCAGCTATATTCGAGGCATACAAAAGAAGGGAACCTAAGAAATGTGCGGGTCTGACGCAAGGCGAACTAGACACGCTTATGAGGGCTAACTGCAGACTCACGTGGATATGCAAAGAATGAAAACCAATGCTGCGGAAAGCAGGGAAACAAGATGACCTCACGCAAAGCCTATTAGGCTCTATAGAATCCATGCAAGCATCCATAGTGAACCCGAATAGCTCATGCTGGTGATAGCTTGTACACGAACCATGGAATTTATAATGCTCAAGAATTGTGAAAGCACCCACAGCAGCATGCCACTACATAGATGTTCTTCTGACTGCATTAAGAAGCAGTATAAAATTACCCTACAGGATCAAAGAAGTTCTCTTTGATGTGCAACCTGAATTTAAAATAATCAGTCATTCAGCGTAACTAGCCACATTTTTTCACGGGCTAATAACATTTTATTTATGGTTTACGACCGAAGGTATAACACCGCCGATACGCGGAAGGAATGAACTTAGACGCTAAATGACTCGGAAGTGATCGAACTGAGCACACCTACTTCCGTGAAGGAATGACTTGAATCCGCGCTTGCATGGCGAGCGGATGTGAAATTGTGAAGGTCCCAGGTGACCAAGTTTAAAGCATCATCGACGTTTAAATTGTGAAAGTGAATACGACTGAAAGTATTAATTATAGCATGAAGTGTGCTGGTGACGCGAGAAGTTCGTCCATGATTGTGAATCTGATTATATTTCTATTCAGTGAATTGTTGACCACATGGTTACAGCGTGTTTCTATGGCTGACCGGTGACATACAAGTTGTGTACCAGTAAACCCCAAGTGGAGAATCTGGTCGTCATATTCAATAGATACAGTGAAATATTTACGAGCCGTGAAAAGGCCGACTGTAAAACAAAGAAGATTAAGCTGATATTCTTCTATATGATATCTAAAGCGTGTGATGTTGTCTAGCTTCAGTGGAAAGACACGTGCCCAGTGTCAAAGCCAGTTTATATGTTTTAGCAGACAAGGCCATTTTAAATATAGTCTGCTGGTGGAAAAGGTGGAAAATCTGTGAATTTTAACACGCTTGAAGCTGTGTCCAGTTAAAGGTATTCCAACGACTCTACAAGATGCCTTCATTTCACCACGTGCTGAGGCATAATAATCCTATATCTAAGAAGAAGAGGGCTATGGCTTAAACATCCGAATGGGAGGAACGCTGAACACCTAAGCCACACTACAACGATGGATTACCACCCAAGGATAACCATGCTCGTGGCCGAGCAGAGAAGATATTTGTGGTTTGTCTGGATGAAAGGCAAAATCCTCAATCCTCGTGTCTGGATAATTATCTGCAATAGCTGTGAGTCATGATTTCCTAATCTATTTCTGTACGGTGGATGGTCATGGGTGGATTAGTCTGTAGCATCCGTAACTCATTGTCAGTCATCAAGGTAGGCTTCTTTCATTCCTTTTGACCACCTCCTTAAGGTGATTTTTTCACGTTTCTGAATGCTTCTTTTTGCATTTCGTTACACGACACTGAGTTAGTCACCAGATTGTGTCTGTCCACACGGTGTGATATTGTTCTTAGAAGATAATTCCGCAAGACGAAACATCAATTTAGTCATTTGTGACAGGGGCATATTTTTAAATTCAGCTCCAGCTGATATTTGGTTAAAGTTTTGAAGTCCCCATTTTCTATTATTTTTAGTATGCCACTGACGTCTTTATTTAACATTATAGTATATCGTTTAGGTATGGAAGAGATCCAGCCTGTTGTTTTTGTAATATACATTTTTAAAGAGTGAGCAGTTGGCCACTAGAATTCAGATAATTCACATCGCTGTACATGAGTCAAGTAATGTTATGAACTTACTCATAAAGTTTATGTTAAACGATTCGTATCATTTCTATTAGTTCCGCCTAAGATTAAGGTGTGAACCAATATTTTATTATCATTTAAACATGTTTTGTACGCAACACTCATTCGCTGTGAGCTTCAGTGGCGTTACAAAATGTCAAAGCCTTTCAAAGAGAGAGGAATATCTTTCTGTTACGTCTATTTGTTTTTCAGAAGCCAAACATATCATTCTACTTGTAATTGATTCGTCTTTAACATTATAATAACTTTCTTTACATGTGTATTGTCCTTTAGAGTGATTGCTAAGAACACTCAGTCTACATTTACTGTGCTTTAAGGTATTGAAAGATCAGTGATAGACATTTTCTTTAAAATTCACTGACGCGCTGATGCTTAGTGCCAAGCGCTGGGAGCACAATGACAGGTGTTTGCCCAGTCCACGCCAATGACATTGCCCAAGGTTACTTACGATCTCTCTTGTGAGACAATTGACTATCGACTTCATTTTTATTTTTATTTTCGTTATTTCTAGACCTTGCTAGGAATGTTCTTATGGGCTATGCTTTGTTTATGCTCATGCTATTGACCTTGACTCAGTATCGATTTTTGTAAAGCTGTTCTGGTACAGGTGTACTGATAAGTAATGCTAAATTTTTTAATATACTCGCAGGTATTTGTGAGCGAGCCCCATTATGTTTTGTCATGATTTATAATGAATTTGAGCAACCATTTGATAAGTTGGAACCTTAAGGCTATTATGTATTCTCACTTGTAAGTGAATGATTATTTACCGTGTTTTTAATACACGCAGGGTTGGTTACAGAACAAGTTTGGACCGAGGAGGAAAAGGTATGGTCTCTTTCGAGTACCGATTGTGTTCTTGTTAACGTGTGAGCCACGTATTCTTTGTTGAGGTGTACCACGTGTTGGTAGCATGCTCTTGCGACGCCTTGCATATGGTCAACTATCTTAATAATCAATGGACTCATAAATCTACGACATTAAACTTAGGACTAAATCATGAATCATCAATTTATTTCCTAAACCGGCGATGCTAAAGATACAGTTAAACCTTAATCGTTGTTAAATTTTGATCTTGTACCTGTAGTCTAGCAGACCAATCCATTGCGCTTTCGTTCGTTCCTACTAGTGAGTTTAGTAGCTAACACTGATAGACTTTGACAGAGATCGCACGAACCCAAAGTTCAGAACTCGTGGGGCGTGACCCGATCAGGGGAATGCTGTTCTTGCACAGTTTGATTCCCAAGTTTAGACACCTGATAGATGACGATGGACAACAAACAGTTGTTTATCTGTTGCAGACAGGATTAATAAGATGCTTATGTGTGTGTATAAATTATGTATTACTGATGTGTTTCCCACTTTTACCCTACTGTCTCTTGTAATATAAAACATCTTTGTTGTTTGTATATAATTGTACCAGTGTACTGTAAAATGATGACTGACAATAATTAGTTTTGTATAGTTTGTGTATCACGGACGTCTGACGCCATTGATCAGATTAAAGCAGGAGTAGTTCAAATAATTATAGTATAAATGTAAATATGGGATGGTACCAGTCCCTTAACTTTGCTGTCCTAGTTGACATGTTTTGATGCCATGATGCCTTCTTCCTAGAAGCATCAGTTTTCTTGTATAACGATTTTTCTTGCGGTACCATTTCCCCAGTTTTGCTCTGTTTTGCTGTATTTAGGACCTGTCGAGGGGACTCCACGTTAATTTTAGGAGTTGTTTATTTTTTATTTGCTTTTTAGCCACGGAATAGCCGTTTATCAAACCCTCCGACCGTAGGACAGGGGTTTGACCTTTCAAATAAACCAACCATGAGTATGTCTTAAGTCTGGATTTTAATTATTTAGTAGTTTTGACCTTTTGGGGGTGCATTTTCTTTGGGAGTCTATGACAATCACTGTGATGGGAACCTGATCCTTAGGGAAGCAGAGTCTTGTGCCGGCTAGTCCCAAGAAGTGCATTCCGATCCTCTACGGCAACTTGTCTCGAGGTAGAGGTCATCTGGGAGGCCACGTTACGGTTGGTGGTAACCAGATAACCTCGTCCAACGGGCACAATAGAGCAAAATAAACAGAACATGGAAACCACACTCATAGAAAGAGTACAAGAAGCGGTAACCAGGGAGATTGGAAATACTCCCTCCCCCCGGCAAGAACCAAAAACAGCAGCCACAATAAGCCGGACGACCATAGAAAACAGGAGCCCTCCATGCAGACATAAAAAAAAATAGCAAAGCTGCCACGATAAAGTCACCAGCCAAGCAAAGCAACCAGGGCGCCCTCCAAGATCATCAGACCAGTCTCCATCTAAACGAGGCTTCGACCACCAACGCGCAGCACACAGAGACGGAAACAGAAGACCCACTATTTCTCAATCTTATAATATGTCACATGGGTGGTATTGTATTGACTCTAAAGGGCGCTCATTACTCTTGTAGGTGCATGAACATATTCAGATTTAAAAGAAATATTTTTTAAATAAAATATATATTTCTTTCTTTCTTTCTTTATTTATTTATTTTAATTTTAATAAATTAGTCAAAATTTGCCGCCCCCTAAAATCTGCCGCCTATACAGCCTATACGTAAATCCGCCCCTGTCTATGACAGAGAGATGTGATCCCTCTGAACTTGAAACTCTACAGTTAAGCCTGAATGCTTTCAGTTTCAGGAAGAGATCTGTGCCACACAGGTACCATATTCCATATTAAGAATCTCAAATAAATTGGCTAGATTTCATATCTTAGATACATAGCAGAGAACTAAACCAAGATAACAAAGAGCCTTCCTTGTCTTCAAATAAAAAATGTACTACTTCCCTTGCCCCTCATTTGCAGACTAATGTTTCCAGACTTGCGAAAGACATCAAATACTTGGTAAATTCACTTGAAATGAAGACTGAACAGCCAAATACTTCATTAAAATTTACTTTTCACTAAATGCACAAGATTATCTGACGGAATATTACACACATTTTGCGAGAATTCTTGATTAAATCACCAGTTGCATGTAATATTCCAAGGAAGAGGAAGGAAGCTTGTAGTTTTACGTCACCAATAATCCAGCGGCCATGTGCCTCACGGCCTTGGTGAGAGACACGCAGCTTTTCATCTAGTGACAGAATTGTCTTTTAGACCGTCAAAATGTTAATGTGCCGAATTAAATTAGGCGGGGAGTAACACCAAAATACTCACATCTGCTATCCTGGAAACAATTACACGCCTTACTTATACAAAATTCTATGCGCTTCTCAAAACGGAGCGTGGGAAGTTAACCGGACGACATGTTTCGTACATCGGGTGATCATCATCGGATCTTGATTATTTAAAATCATTTTTCAGGTTTTGGCAGATACGTATGTAACACTTACTGTATGTTGATCTTATATAGGCTACAACTGCTTAGTTAAAAGGGGTCACTTGTCCATTTACTTGAAAATCCCCAATGAATTAATAGTTTAATATATTACAAAGGCAACACTAAAATGGCTTTTAGCATTTCTACAGAGCTTATGCATACCACTCCTGTAGAAGTCTGCCACCAGTAAGGGGAACTATTCCCCAACTACTCCATTTACTTCATCATCGCTGAAAAAGCACTCGCTACCGAATAACTTCTTGAGGTGCAATATGAAGTGGTACAAACTGGGGTGTCATAACATTGCACGTTGAGTGTGACTGCTTTAATTGTACTTCAGTCAGAAATGACTCCACACCCAAAACTACTGTCCCAATTGAGATATAACGTTGGACATTCGTATCACATTTCTTGTAATGATGTGGTCAAACCGTACATTTGACCTGACATCAAAATCGACGAGCCACTTCGTTGTCTTAAAGTTTGCAGTCACTGGTAATGACACACTGACAACGTGGCTACAAATGTATTTTTAGTATGTTCATAAGGGACGCCGGAAGTAGGGATTCATCGAAACACTCTGAAAGCGTAGGATATAAGGAGATAATCGCAAACAAAACCTGACATTAAAACTACATCCTTCGAAGTTATCCGATGACTATGTTCAGCATGCACTACATTGCTAATCATTGCACTGTAACATGACCGGGTTAATCTCAGCCATCATTTGATAACTTCCCCTGCTATGGTAGTCTTCTAATTCTTATATTTCTCTGTCAATAATATAAAATCAATTCTGGAATAATTCAGTGGGAGAACAATTATGGTAGCTGTTGTGTTTCTTGTTTAATTAATGACTCAGATAATTAGTAAAAGGAATTAATGCGAACGAATTCCTGAGAATAAAGAGTTTAAAAAAAATGGTTTTTAATATTGTGCCCGAGGATTTTAAAAGCAATTAAGTGAACGCTGGTAGACTCGGTATGCAGCTGCTGTGGTTAGTCCCAAAGCTCTTCTGGCTGTCCTGATTGGCTACTTCCTGGGGCTCCTTCTCATCTACCCCAGGCAAGGAATGCGAAGAACCAGTTACGATCTATTACCAGTTTACACGAACAGAAAACACAGCAATACTCCATAAAACAAGTCAACTTATAACGTTGAATGAATGAACTTGCACATTTGTAGTATGAAGGTGATAGTAATGATTATAATAAATACACAACTAACCACTAGTTCTTGATCTCCGCCGAGTGTATTGGGTATTTCCGCCGCTTACTCCCCTTTCCCCTTCCAGAAGGGCCAGGAAGAGGTAAACTTGGTCGACCTGAATAATTATATTATGACCAGACGCTCGTCCTGACACTTGTAGCGGCTAGCTTTCTTGACTGTTACCCCGGAGGTCAGGGTTCGAATCCCGGCTCTGCCAAGAAATTTAATTCTGGTCTGTTGGATGGAACGTGGTATACTTAGACTCATGAAGCAAAACTGAGAAGGAGTGGGTTCGATTTCTACCTCAGCCATTCTGTAAGTGGTTTTTCGTGGTTTCCCATTTGTATTCCAGGCAAATACCGGGATGGTTCCTAACTTAAGGGCAAGGTCGCCTCCTTCCCAATCCTCACCAGCGTTACACATACACACACTAGCCTACTACAGACACTACAAGGATTACAAATTCTTCTCACACCCAAGTTCACGGGGCTAAATAACCACGATGTTGGAAAGCCCCAAAATGAATTAACAAGAACGTAACTCTTCTTGACACTGACCCCAAAATATGAGAAATAACCGAGAGTATTAGTAATAACAACACACTTAAGAATACGTACGATGCCATTATTTCTTTGCGGAGATTGTGCAGGTTGGGAGGAAGATTATTCTCCAAGGTAGTCACTGTCTTTGTATTCCTTGCGAAATGAGTAAAATAGGTTTCGATGCCTCTACTCCTCATTCAGGATGATGACCATCAAATTAAATTTAAATCAATTGTTTGTGTGTGTGTTTATGTTCACATTTGAATGGCTGAATATTAGCCTACTTTCGATTTCTACAAAAAATTCAAGTGGACTTATGAGATCAACACAGGGCCAAAAATTGTCTGTCTGTGTGTCTGTGAGTGTGCATGTGTGTGTGTATGTGTGTGTGTACTCTGCATGTCTGTCTGCCCCCCCCCCTATCAATTCAAACACGGTGAAACCGAATTGAACGAAATTTGGCACAAAGGTAGCACTAGCAAAGGGCACCTCAGTGTCATGTTTTATATCAACGCCATCTTGACGGAAACGTAACGGCAGCCAACCAAATGTTCAAAGGTTAAATCAAATTACGACTAACCTAATCATCGGATCTCTACCAAATTTTGCAACAACATACAATTATGTTGGAAGCATCTTTTAACCAGACTACAAGGTCATCAGCCAAATAGTTTGCAGATGGCGCCATGAACGCGGTGAAACCAAATTGAACGCAATTTGGTACAGAGGTAGCAATATCAAAGGGCACCTCATTATCATGTTTAATATTGCAGCCATCTTGATGGAAACATAATGGTGGCCACCCGATTATAAAAGTTTAAATCAAATTACGACTAACCTAATGATCTAATCTCTACCAAATTTTGCAACAACATACATTTCTGTGGGAAAAGTCATTTGACCATATTACAAGGTCATCAGCCCAATAGTTTGCAGATGGCGGCCACTTATGTGTGCAAATCGATTCCCCCTATCAATTCAAACATCGTGAAACCGAACTGAACGAAATTTGGTACAGAGGTAGCACTATCAAGGGGACCCTCAGTGGCATGATTTATATTGCCGCCGTCTTGTTCAAAGCTTAAATCAAATTATGACTTAACTAATAATCCGATATCTACCAAATTTCGCAACCATAGACTTTAATTAGGGAAGCGTCTTTTACCTAAACTACAAGGTCATCAACTAAATAGTTTCAGGATGGTGGATGTATGAATCATGCAAGTGTTATAGCCTAACCGTAACTTACGATTCAACAAGGCCTGTCCTCAACAATTCAGCTTATCGTACATAGGGAAATTTTATCTGTCCTCAAAGAGGTGATCGGTAGGATATTAACATATTATAATATAATATGTGACCGTAGAAGTGACTAACAGCTCAGGCTTACAGTGCCATATCGTTGTGGGTCCGTGCCGTCCCGTTGTCAAATTGACCGCTATTTTTGCATACCTTGATCCGCGGTTGAGAATATTGTTGTTGATTCTTTAGGTTTTTTGCGGCATCATTGTCTTGTAGTTCCGTTTACTTGAGTGTGTGTAGAACTTGTCTGATAACCTATGTCACTGTGATGTCTGTAGGCTTACTAGTGTATGTACTTTTATACGAGGAAAAGAAATTATGAGTCAGTGCAACCCATGCGCTTCTTCTGCGCCACCCTGTATAACTAGCCGTGGAATAAGTCTGATGGCAGACGCAGGGAGAAAGGCGATCCAGTGAGGTGTGTGCTCAGTGATTGACGAAGGAACAAAAAGGACGTGCAAGTTCTTCTCTGAGCTACTTATCGTCGTTAATAAAAGTGGAAACAAAATACTAATTCGTGAAAAATTTAAAATAATTTAACAAACCCCACGACGGTGTCAATTGGACCGCGCGAAACCAAGGACGAATGCCACTCACGTATACCCTGCGGGTGCGTGGCCATCCCAACAACTACCTCAGCCGCATTGCCTCCTCCATGAGGCGCTACTGCTCATATCATGTAGGTATTAGTTAAACGAGGGTGATTGCACTCAGTTCCATCCTTCACGTCAGATCTGACATTTCTGGCGTAGACAGGAATCAATCCCGATGCCTCCTAGGTCTATTATCGAACTGATGGTATCAGAATTTAGCACCTATAACTGTCAATTGAGTGTAATTCTTTATATAATTGTGAGATTTTTCAACCATACGTTAAGTAGCACCCTTAACGTATAGTGAAATCATAGAACCATTTCAGTCATTTGTAGACATGCTAGCGTGCTCGGTAACTAACAATGTATATTCCGGGATTCTACAAACTATTGAAGTCATTTCGTGATATTTATATAGCCGTATTGTTAAAGCAAAGTGAGGGATTCTGATAACAAAGCAAGTAACTATCAAAGCTTCGTTTGTTTGAATTTGAATTCTCTTAGCCACCAGAGATAGCTGCAATATGTTTCTATTGCAACAGGCAGCAAGAAGGTATCTGCTGTCATCCGATTTCATTAAAATCAATGTGTTAGAACAGTACTCCACTGGGATATTTACGAATGAAGTTCAATGAAGTCCCTTCCTATGCCAAATCCATTTGGTGAGAGTATGTACAATTTTAAGCCAAGTGTTCCTTTTAAAGGGAAAACAATGCGTCATTGCGCTACTTCTGAAAACACGATTAGGCAGATTACGGCCAGTTTCGTGCCTAGTCTTCAAAGAACCATTTGCAGGGAGAACAGGGAATTTAACTTTTACCTGTAACCCCCCACCTTCAATTTCGAGGAATCTTGAATGCCAAAAATCAAAGCCGTTGGTTTGGTTGGTGTTAGATATTGGCCACGTTTTCCAGGTTGAACTCCAAGCGGTATCCGTGTGGGGTTATGTGAAGGATATTTGTGTCTCCAAGTCCAGCTGATCGGAAATTAGGGATAACATTAACATTTCATTGAAAATCAGAGGGACATGCAACTCAGTCCTTGGAATATACTTGATTATCGAACTGATGGTATCAGAATCGAGCACCTATAACTGTCAATGAATTGAGTGCAATTTTTAATGTAATTGTTAGATTTTGCAACCGTACATTAAGTACCACCCATACCGTACAGTAAAATCATAGAACCACATCAATCATTTGTAGACAAGTATATAATGCATCCTAAAGCTATGATGTAGCGCTGTTATGAATTCTGCAATCTTACTGTGGCAAGTCAAGTCTATGAGAAATAGCGATGGCATAGGCCTAATGGGAAAGAATGTGGTTACATGCAGGGTCTCTCTGCTGTCACAATTGTTTTATTTTATTAATTTGGACTTCTCAGTTAATTCTGTTCTTTTCTTGACCTCTAGTCGGTTCATCCATTGGATATTGATACGGTAAGCCACGAACTTGTATTCCCAACTGAGTTAAGCCGTATACATTTTATATTGGGTAGTTCATAACTGCGGTACTAAACTACATTATATCTTATCTCTTAAACCTCGAAGTTCAGCACTGTGGTGTTAAGGAAATGCTTCAAACTTTTATACTAGCCTTGGGTTAAGAGACAATGGCTAAGATATCAGAAAATCTGTAGAGATTTAAACTAGAAAAATAATGCAATTCACAACACCGAAAAAGTCCTCTTAGTTCAAGAAATTTTAGCATTCTCACTTTGCAGTCAATTATCACTAAACACTGTAAACACTGGTCTGAGATGACCAGATCAATATTTCAAAACATTTATATTTATAACAAATTTGATGCAATGTCATCTCAAAACTGTTTCGCTATACTGTGCGTGCACAGAGCATCACCAAACTGCATTCCGTGTATTGTGGTATGAAATCGCCAAGTTAGGAACTGTTAGTCATTATAGCAGTTCATACAACGACATGCTCCTCCCTCTTCAGACACGATCTATTCTAGTTGTGTAACTTGCTAAGCCAATAATATTTCATCACGTTTACTTCTACAAAATGCGATTGGGGGATTGGCGTTTATATGTTACAATGTGTAAGCGCAGTTAAACATATTGGATGAGGTTTCAAAGTGCTGTGGTTGGACTCTCTGTGGCCAATATACTGTACCTGTGTGAAGTAGCTTTGTAAACTGTTATCTCGCCAAGCCCTGAGGAATAATTGGTCGAACCGACGCTGATTACTTTTCACGTCAGGAGCCTGTGCCTGTGTGTCGCATTGATATTATTGCCTGAGAAATACAACTCATGGTTTTCATGACGGATAGGAAAATGCACACACTACCTTTTTTGCTTTCCGATAGACAGACTAGAAATTCAGTTCCGATGAGAAATGATGTGTCTTTAGGATTGTGATTTCAGATTTTGTCAAATATTCTTGGACGCCACGTGCCGTTGTATGGTGGTATCACAATTTTTGAACAGTGTGTGCAAACATATATATGCTTGTTTTCAATCCCACGATCTCCGGCAAACCAGGCATGCACGTAACCTAATGGAAGAAAAAGTGGATTTGAAACACCTGGTCTACAGGAACGTACTTCAGCTGTGAGTGAGTCCAGGGCCACTACAAAGCTGCACGTTCTCTTACTAATCACTTCATGGAGACACTGTCTAATAGAATATCGTCAGGGAATACA
The DNA here is from genome assembly GCA_946902985.2 of Meconema thalassinum. Lineage (NCBI taxonomy): Eukaryota > Metazoa > Arthropoda > Insecta > Orthoptera > Tettigoniidae > Meconema > Meconema thalassinum. Next base: position 301,582,806 of record OX336389.2, read on the forward strand.
ATGATTTATACGGATTATTGTTGACATAAGGGTATCATGTACTCATTATATCGTTAATGTATTTTCTATAAGCCGATCAATCAGGGTATGTGTCCAAAAATTAAGCATAACGAAGACATGCAAAACTATGTTATAACTAAACTTTCAGAATTGCACTATTATTACCCTATTTTAATTGCTGAAAAAATAGGCTAATAAGATCACCTTTTGTCCGTGTGTGTATGTGTGTGTGTTCGTATGCATATGCATATCACATATGCACAGACAAACACACACATACACACACACGGACAAAAGGTGACCTCATAAGCCTATTTTTTCATAAATGAAAATAGGCTTAGAAATCCAACATGGCGATCCACCGAAATATTTAGATGGTTCTCTATATCTACTAATTTATGACAGTAATCAAACTGAAATGTTGTATGTTGGTAAAGGCTAGTACTTTAAGTGCGCCTATGGGACATTCAACAACCTGGTGAGCACAAATCCAACGTGGTGGCGACGCGAAATTTGAATATTTAACAATTTGATTACCACATTATGAACAAAGGCCAGTTTTAACTTTTTCATGTTCGTATTTGTTAATAGGACGCCTGTAAATGCAAATTAATGATTTTGATAATTTTCAGAATGTTCTCTGTGGGCGTGTGGTAGGTGGTACTTAAAAGTACCGTCAGTAGTTTACAACCCATAAATACAATTGGCTATGAATTTGGCGGAATAAAGAAAGATTAGCTCGAAAATAGCATGTTTATTTTACATGATGATCAGATGGGTAGATAGAGGTTCAAACGAAGATGAATTTAGATAATAGGGACTAGAGAGATGCTTCTGGAGACCGCTAATGAAGAGAAGAGATAGGTTGGTAGGACACATACTAAGACACCCAGGAATAGCAAACTTAGTTATTAAAGGAAGTGTCGAGGTAGAGCAAGATTAGAATGTGTTGAAGAGATTGCCTCGGATGTAAGGTGTGGTTGCTATGTAAAAATGAAACGATGAGCTCAGGACAGGGAGGCATGGAGGGCTGCATCAAAACAGTACAAAGACTGAAGACTCAAACAACATTGGACATTTCTACTTAATATAAAACAAAGTCCCCGATGCTTGGATGTTACGGGTAAAATCGGGAACCACTGGATGGATTTTGATGCGGTTTTCACCATTCTGTAAAGGATATCTCGAGAAGGATTTCTGTAGAAAATAATGTATTTATGATCAAAGGAAGCCGAACAGTAACGATTTCAGTGGAAAAGTCGAAAAAAATGGCGTCCGAGTGCTTTGTAAGCTTACGCTGGGCAAGCCGTTAAAAATATCTAAACACTATGAGCTTAAGAATTGGTCAGCATGAAAAGTTCTAAAAAATAAGTCCGGGAGAGCGTATGTCTATCTCAGTGGTCCCCAAACTGGGTTCCACGAAGGCATCGCAGGGGTTCCGCGATAAATCATAAAAATCAAATTTAAAACTGATTTTAAAATAAAACCACACCAGGCTAACTATCAGATTATCTTTAATGCAAAGGTAGTTGGAGTTCGTGTTATATCCAAACACCTATTCGCCAACGTTAGGACTTCGTTTTATGACTTTTATCACAGCAAAATCCATTTGCCAACCGAAATAAACCTCCTATGTCCGTGCCTGACTATGGAAGATCTAATTGAAATCCAATGTACCTCGGCTTTTAAATCGAAATTTGAATTAGTGCCACTGAATGACTTTTGGGTAGGACTGATAGAAGTATACCCCAGTAGCCGGAGAGGCTATCCAAGCTCTGCTCCCCTTCGTGTCCACTTATCGATGCGAATTAGGCTTTTCTGCTTATGCTTACACCAAAAACAAATTTAGGAGTAAGATGAATGCTGCCCCGGATTTACGTATTCAGCTGTCGATTTCAAAACTATTTTAAGACGAAAATAAATCAATTTCATTCATCACATAGAAATTAGATGGAAATCCACTTTTTATTGTTCTAAAATAATTGTTTATATTTTTGTACTAAAATAAAAGCTTGTATGTATATTTAAAATGTTTTGTCTTTATTTCCAAACCTCCTACGTCAGCGTTAGGCTATACAAAACACCCAGGCAATAAGAATAGATGAAAGCAGGAAGAACGTTGTGGGTTCACAATGCTCAGTAAAAATCGGGGTTATAGTTCGGGTTCCGCGCAAAGAACATGGCTTCTGAAGGGTTCCGGGACCGAAAAAGTTTGGGAACCGCTGGTCTATCTTCAATACATCGCCCACTATAAGTTTTTTTTTTAGCGTATGGCTTTTAGTGCCGGGAGTGTCCGAGGACATGTTCGGCTCGCCAGTTTTGTAGCTGCTTCGCGACGGACACCCAATGGGTGAGCTACAAGTACCGTTGGGGAGGGAAGGAGGGAAGTTGGAATGCAAGGACGAGGAGTTGGAAGGTAGCGGCTGTGGTCTATAGTTAGGGACCAACCCCGGCATTTGCCTGGAAGGAAGATGGGAAACCACAGAAGACCATCTTCAAGGTTGCCGGCGGGGGGATTCGAACCTCCTCGCCACCCGGATGTGAGCGACTGCCATCAGTCATGCCGTAACCACCACGGCTAACTCACCCGGTGCCCACTATAAGTGATTTTTATGTTTTAATTTCTTCCAACCATGTCCATTCAACTACTGAGGCGACAGTTTACGAGCTAGCTAAGGGGAAGTCTATCATCCCTGTTACAGCCTAGCTAGCGGGTGAACCTATTGCCCCAGATACAGCCAGCAGCAAACCGTTGAGTCGTATTGATTTAAGATTTCTGAGAAGGGTGGTTGTGTTTGGAGTTTCCCTGGAAGTGCAACTCGGGTTTTCTTCATTTCGCCTGTGAAGCACAGTCAAGTTAAGGCTAAATGTCCCGTTTTTTAGTTTGTAATTGTGACACCAAGTAGCAGCACCAAAGTGAGCCAATTTCTTTTTTCAGTTTTATCTTGAACGAAAACTCGTATTTGCGATCTGAAAACCACTATGTATACTAGACTGCAATTGAATTGATATTAATTCGATGCATTTTCCAAAATGTGAAAAACAAAAAGTTACTAATAGTTTTTTATCTCTGCTTAAAATATGAAAAAAAAACTGGTAATACGAAAATTGAGATTTATTTCCTGCTTTCAATGCAATTTTTAGAATTAAAATCCGGTGAATGGAATCGACAGCATTAGTTTGGGAATTGTTTTGAAAAGGGTGGTAGGCGGCGCGGCTCCACAAGATCTCTTGCGCAAGGAAAATGATGAACACGCTGACAGGGCGGAGGAAGAAGGGAACAATTTGACGACAGGAAGGAGTTGTCTTCCTCTTGTCACAAATATTATAGTTCGACGAGTTACGTGTACAAGTGCCTAGGCGTGGAAAATATCTGAGCAATAAAATTATACTGTAATAGTGTCACAATATGTAACGTTGACACAATGTGTTCGTACAGATACCTTTCTTACTTCTTCTAACATTCTTGATAATAATAATACATTGTAGGGGATTGGGACATCTTGGTCATCAGTACCTTTGGCTGGCTGCGTGGCTCAGCGGTAACGTTCACACTTGCTGTGCCCAAGGTTGCAGGATCGAATCCTGGTGCAGCCAGTTAGCATTTGAGTGTGCGCGAATGCGAGGGAGCCGTGTGATTAGATTTACTGGCACGTTGAAGATCTTCTTCGGGGCAAAATTCTGGCACCCCGGCGTCTCTAAAAGCCACAGTAATTAAAAGGGACGTAAAACCAATAACGTTATTATTATTATTATTATTATTATTATTATTATCATCATCATCAGTCCCGTGTAGTTGATTACGTGTGTAACTGTATTAGAGTCAGGGATGGGACAGGTGCCCTGAAACTTCACGTACGGTACTAACTCGGCATTTACCTGGAGGGATTGTGCAAAAACCGGTGAAAACACACTCAGGATAGATGCTGACAGCGTTGGATTCCCTTCTAGGTAAGTGTTTTAGAGTTATTTGAGGATAAACTCCCGAACAAAAATATATTGTTCAGACATTAGTAATACATTGTATGGCATAATTCTTACCTCACTGGTGTCACTCCATGCGAAATTGAATACTGTATAGAAAGATTGTAGTTAGCACGCTCTTAATATTTTAGAAAAAAGATGGACAAGATATGTTCGTGTTCAGGTTTATTGGGAATATCTATTCTAAAAACCATCCGATGCGGACGTCCAACTCTAGGTAACGTCTTCTTGACAAAACAAACAAGACCACAAACCGTGAAATATTCTAATCAATGGATCCAGCTGTTAGCGATTTATAAGAGGCCAAATGCGCACGCACATAGACCTACATACATACATACATACATACTGTACATACATACATTTATTTTGGTGATTCGTATGGTTCTTTGGTTCTTTAGACTCTTATTCCTCCCCCCCCCCCCTTTTTTTCGTGAGATCTGAAACGACTCCGTGTGGCCAATCACTATAACTTACTTCAATTTTCATGGATGTAATAACACAAGTTCATTTATGTAGGACATTTTATTACAATAAACAAATTATGAAAATGCATAACGAGAGCAAAATTATTATGTACATAACAGAATTAAAGTTCCTAAGATATTCTCATCAGCCTATTGTTAGCACAGGCACTAGTGCTGCGTACTATAAACAAACAAAAATAGTATACCTAATTATTTCCTGTTCTTGAAATAAATTCTTCAATTTTTTCTATATCAAAGATAGCGTTTCATGATTTACACACACTAAGTATTTTACTTCACCTCAGGTTCTCTTATATCCATTGATCTGGTCATCCTGAGATCAATGATCTCAGGCAACAAGATTTTCTCGCAGCAGCATGTCAGTTACATAAGCATTTTTTGTCTCCAGAACTTTTCGTCCCTCTTTATTGTTTCTATGTGAATGACCTTAGGCGTCCGTCCATACCACAAAATAACATATTTCCCGCTATGTTACATCCAACTGGCCCTGGTTGTGGAAATAAAAACCATGTGAGTGTTAGAGAGTTATCAATCTGTTCTCTTCTGAAAGGCACTGTCCTTGACATTCTCTGGATTTCTTTTTCGCTTACTTTCTGTCAAACAAAATCCCTTTAGCATTTTGCATGCTTCCAGTACGGTCATATTCCGTGCATAATAAGGGCACTTGACTTCGACTTTAGCGTCGTCTCCTATTAATCCGTCTGGGGAGGCACCTAATAACCCATAAATTTTATGTACGAAAATACCACATTCTTCGACTTTTCTACCGATTTCTCCTCTAAATTTCGTTTTGCAATTCGCTCATTATCACAGTCATACTGCATTACTTTTGAGTGAAATTCTCCGTACAGAATGTTTTTTTTTCTAATGGAGCCCATTTCGAAGTAGGTTTCCTCTTGCATACATATCCAAAATTAGATGCCGTAAGTCTGTCCTTTCTAGCTGTGTGCCACTTTTCATTTTCCCTTTGGCCCCTTGTTTCCTTTTCCAGTTATTGTATATGGCCTTCACTAAGCGTTAGTTGCTTGATCTTCTCATCACTAAACTCTCTCAACAGTACCTCATCGAAATTCAACTGCATTGATCGGTTCCTATAATCACGAGAGACAGTACGTTTCATTTCATTAGACTGTTGTCGGGACATTCTTTTCCCTTCTCGCGCCGCATATAAACTTTTTCGGAAAGCTGCTCTTCTTCTCTTTCTGCTGAGTGCGGTGTCCTTCACTATTGTGGCAGCTTTTTTTTCCTAAACGGATTTCATTGTTTTATAGTGCCAGGATGGCCCAAACTGAAAGACCAGTCCGGCAGCTTTGGTTCTATGATTGAAGGAACCTCGTTTCCCTCGATTGATCTACTTACCTCCCGTGAATTTTGCAACAAGGGACATCTAATTTTCGGCAGCATTGCAGGTGGTGTTTGATACTAGCTGGGAACATTTTGCAATTAGGGGCTGCAGGCAATAACGCATAAGTTTGGATGCAGTTAGCTGTTTGTCTTCACCTTGTCCACTGGTTGTTCAAAAGTACTGTTTGCAGCCTTTATGGATCCCAATCCAATCCAGTATTTCCGGAAACCAATTTTCCATTTTCACATTCGCTAGGCCTTTATTTTTCCACACAACGCATTGTTTTCATTTGAAGTCGAACTTGCTTCTCTGAAAAAAGTTGACACTGAATAGTTCGTGATTTTGTAATCCTACACTTATGTATTAGAAGTAAAAAACAAACTACACCCATGGCGCGACAGCCCATGAAGGGCCTAGGCCTGGGATTTAGTGGAACGCCCTTGAATAGGTTTTGGTGGTGGCTCCATTTTTCAACAAAAACGAAAAAATAACTCCACGTGATGACCGTAATGCTCTCCACCAGTCATAGCCTACCTATATGTAGACTACATGTATCTATTCAACCTCCGTAGCGTAGCGGTCAGCATGGTTCGCTGCTGCCCCGGAGGTCCTGGGTTCGATTCTTGGATCTGCCACGAAATTTGAAAAGTGGTATGAGGACTGGAACGGGGTCTACTCAGCCTTGGGTAGTCCAAATGAGTATACGGTGTTGATTCCCCACTCAGCCTTCCTCGAAGTGGTTTTCCGTGGATTCCCACTTCGTCTTCGGTCAAATGCCGGGATGGTACCTACTGTAAGGCCATGGCCACCTCCTTCCCTCTTCCTTGCATATCCATCCCAATCTTCCTTTCCCATCCCATCCCTCATGAGTCCCCTGTTCGCCTTGCCGGTGAGACCGCCTGAGTGAAGTGCTGATCACATCTCCCCAGTTGTATCCAATCCGACCAAGGGTTCCCAGCTCTAGGACACTGCCTGGAAAGGCGGTAGTGGTGAGTTCCCTCTCTGAGTCCGTGGGAACCACCAACATGGAGGGTAAAAATGACTAAAAGAAAATAAATATATTCTACCAGAAATAATGTCCAAAAAATAAAGTGCTGAAAATAGAACACCTAACGGGCATTAAGAAATTATACTGTTGCAGGTAAATAAATTAAATAAAAAGTAATTAATGAGATCGATGAACTAAAAGCAAGAAGTCTCAACTAGGAACTGGTAAAATATCAAAGGATCGCTCAGAAATATCCAGACCTTGAAAATAATTCAGAACTAACCAGCACAGTCAATCGCAATATTGGACAAGATGCTCGGGAATTCCATACCGTCTGGAAAGGATATCGCTCTCTCAAATCACTCTAGCTCCACTCCCCTCCCCCAACCCTCCACCAACCCGCTCTCCATGACCTTGTTCTACTGCCGCGCCTTGTTCAAAATAAAGTCACACTTTAATTCAAAAACTTTCCAAAGTGATCCCGACGGTTCTATTCAACCGATTTAGGTTTTCGATGCGGCTTTGGAATCAGTGAGTAAAACTCAACTTTCGTATTACCCGTTTTATTTTGAATTTTAATGAGATATTTGAAAAAACAAACAGCAACTTTTCTGTTTTTGAAATTAAAATGTAGGCAATGAATTAATATCAATTCTGCTACTAGACAGAGTGCATAGCAGTTTTCAGATCGCATATCGGAGCTCCCCTACGATACAAAAATTAATAAATAAATAAATAAATTCCGCTTTGCTTGTGCTGCCATCTGTTGAAATATATTCTTACCAAAGTGTCGGGACATTTAGCCTTAAGATTGGACGGAAGACGGATTTGAGTTTCATTCACCTCGCTATTCCCTGGAAGTGCAACTCACATTTCGCCTGTGAACTTTTCGTTCCGCAAAATTCACAGTCAATTTAAGATTGGACGGAAGGGGGATTATATTATACTTGCAGTAGTGCCCGGCTTCGCCCGGTGGATTTATTTGTTTTATGGATGATAATGAATACTACTACAGAACTGGCACATGATACTTAAACTAACATATTTTTTTTTAATATAACTTTTAGTGGTGGTGGTGGAGGTGGTGGTTGTAGTGAGGGTGATAAGCAGTTCAGTATAATGGACGTAACATTTAGGTCATTTTCTCCTAATGTTAATAAAAAACTTTCTACGGCTTCTCCCAATTAATTGGGGTCGCCGGAGCCAACCAGGCTCATTTTGGTTTTGGCCAGGAATTTAAGACCGGATGCCCTTCCTGACGCCACGTGATTTTTCTGGTGAAAATTCCACCCCGCTGTCACCGGGATTCGAGCCACGGCCGCCCGGGTGAAAGACGAGCAGCTAAGCCACTGCGCCATCACGCTCCCCTTTCTCCTAATGTTAATAATGGTGATAATGAATAGGGAAACGGCTATTTATTAACTACATCACTGACACATGTAATTTACAAACAAATTTCTAAAAATGATTAGAAAGAGGAGTAAGCGAAATAAAAGACACTGCCTAGGGCCTATATCTCATTGTCTGTTAGAAATGTGGAGACCAATAGTGTCGTCTGTTGTCGCAAAGCGTCGTAGGAATATAATCAGAACACTTTGGAAACCTTCGGTTGTCCTGAGCTCCTGAGGTAGCAATAGTATCATTTATGGCCACATAGCGCTCCACGATAAGTTTCGGAATAGATTAAGGTAAATTTAAAAGCACCAACGCATATTGCAGCTGATAACCTCAACGTAATGCACCAACCCCATTGCAATTATAAAGGATGCTTAATATGTTCATGGAGATAACTATTTTAAGGGGCAAAATAAATCTTTTTGAACTAATTACTCCCCGTGACTGCAATTTATAAGCAGCGCAAGATTTAACAATTTTCGCAATTCTGCACCAGAACACTGGTAGGGGCGACGTGGTGCAGCCCGAATTGCCAGTCAACAATAGTGTTATTAAAATACTCTTACAGTTACACTACTACGGACATGAACGATTCTAGGGCCTTAATACATGGTTTTCAAGTTCAGTTTGTTAGTTATTCTAAATTAAGGGAATGGAGAGCGTTTTCCAAAATATCAAGTGGACAGTGTTACCAGCAGGGTTTCAAAGTGTATGTATAATTTGATGCAATTAGAAGGAACGGTGTAGATTTGTGATAATGGGCCTAAATGCAGGGAATGGGGTGGTCTGTCCGAAGTTTAAAGTGGACAGTGTCACCCGCAGGGTTCCAAAGGGCAAAAGTACAAAATGTGGTTGAGATCGGTGAAACGGTGTAGATTTGTGCCAATGGACCTAAATGCAGGGAATGGAGTGGTCTGTCCGAAATTTCAAGCAGACAGTGTTACTCGTCAGGTTCCAAAGTGTAAGTATATGAACATAGGTTCAGATCGGTGAAACGGTGTAGATGTGTGCCAAAGGGCCTAAATGCAGAGAATGGAGTGGTCTGTCCGAAATGTCATGCTGACAGCGTTACTCGCAGGGTTCCAAACGACAAGTATACACATTTTGGTCCAGGTTGGTGAAACGGTGTAGATTTGTGCCAAAGGGCCTAAATGCAGGGAATGGAGTGGTCTGTCCGAAATTTCAAGCAGACAGTGTTCCTCGTAGGGTTCCAAAGGGTAAGTATACAAATGTTGGTTCAGATCGGTGAAACGGTGTAGATTTGTGCCAAAGGGCCTAAATGCAGGGAATGGAGTGGTCTGTCCGAAATTTCATGCAGGCTGAGTTACTCGCAGGGTTCCAAAGGGGAAGTATACACATTTTGGTTGAGATCGGTAAAACGGTGTGGATTTGTGCCAAGGGGCCTAAATGCTGGGAATGGAGTGGTCTGTCCGAAATTTAACATAGCCTAAACTATTCCTCTTGAATCTGGCATTCATATAAAAAATGAATTTTTCGAATTCGACTGGTAGTTCTAGAGATTAGCACGTTTAAACACAAAAACACACAAACAAACACACAAACTCTTCAGCTTTATTATATTAGTATAGATTAAATTATACTGATAGGCGTATAATCTCTACTTAGTATAAAACTATGTCCCCGATTCTTGGATGTTACGGGCAAACTCGAGAACCATTGGAAGGATATTGATGTGGTTTTCACGATTCTGTAAAGGATATCTCCAGAAGGATTTCTGTAGAAAATAATTTATTTATGATCAAAGGAAGCCGAGCAGTAACAATTTTCAGTGGAAAAGTCGAAAAAAAAACCTGGCGTCCGACCGCTTTCTAAGCTTACGCTGGGCAAACCGTAAAAAATATCTAAATACTATGAGTGTAAAAATTGTTCAGCATGAAAAGTTCAAAAAAAAAGTCTGGGAGAGCATAATGTCTATCTTCAATACATCGCCCACTATGAGTGTTTTAACGTTTTAATTTATTCCAACCATGTCCATTCAACTACTGAGGTGACAGTTTACGAGCTAGCTAAGGGCGAGTCTATCATCCCTGTTACAGCCAAGTTAGCGGACGAACCTATTTCCCCAGATACAGCCAGCAGCAAACCGTTGAGTCGTGTTGAGTTAAGACTTCTGAGAAGGGTGGTTGTGTTTGGAGTTTCCCTGGAAGTGCAACTCGGGTTTTCTTCATTTCGCCTCTGAAACACAGTCAAGTTAAGATTGGATGGAAGGGGGATTTGAGTTTCAATCACCTCGCCATTCCCTGGAAGTGCAACTCTCATTTCGCCTGTGAACTTATCGTTCCGCAAAATTCACAGTCAATTTAAGATTGGACGGAAGGGGGATTATATCATATTAAATTATACTGATTGGCGTATAATATCTACTTAGTATAAAACAAAGTCCGCGATTCTTGGATGTCACGGGTAATATCGAGAACCACTGAATGGATTTTGATGCTGTTTTCACCATTCTGTAGGGGATATCTCGAGGAAGGTTTCTGTAGAAAACAATTTATTTATGACCAAAGGAAGTCAAGCATTAATGATTTCAGTGAAAAGGTCGAAATGAAACTGGCGTCCTTGCGCTGTTTAAGCTTACGCTGGGTAAATCGTTAAAAATATCTATGTACTATGAGTGTAAGAATTGTTAAGCATGAATTGCTCTAAAAAAAAGCCCAGGAGAGCATATCTCTATCTTCAATACATCGCCTACTATAAGTGATTTTACGTTTTAATTTATTCCAACAATCTACATACAGTTACTGAGGCGACAATTTACGAGCTAGCTACGGGCGAGTCTATCACCCCAGTTACAGCATAGGTAGCGGACGAGCTTATTGCTCCAGATACAGCAAGCAGCAAACTGTCGTGTCGTGTTGAGTTAAAAACTTTAGAGAAGAATTGTTGTGTTTCGAGTTTCCCTGGAAGTGCAACTTCGCTTTTCTTAATTTCGCCTGTGAACTTTTCGTTCCGCAAATTTCACATTCAAGTTAAGATTTGACGGAAGGGGGATTTGTGTTTCATGCACCTCGCCATTCTTAAATTACTTCTGACAAGAATTTGTTGCACATGCATCTCCATGATAATACTCGTATAATTAATAGTCCAGTGAGTGATTTTAACCCATCATGCCGAGACGTAAAACGGATATTGGTCATTGTTCACTGACATTGAAAAAAAGAAGCACTTATCACGTAATGCATTCATAACTGTTCCCGGGCGAAGCCGGGTCGGGTTGCTAGTTATCTAATAAAACAAGCAATGATAATATGTTAAATCATGGTTGTGAACAACCTAATTTCAATGACTGCCTGCTCATTTACACATCTACACCATGGTACTTGGCAAAACAATTCACTTTTCATTTACACACAAGAAGACTTTGCAGTGGGAACACTTGGAAAGAAGACGAGACTGAATATTCTTAGAACTGCGTACATCAAAGCCAAATGTTACCCATTGTATGTATGCCCGGTTGCCACATCGAACATCCTTAGGTACAGAAATTGCAGATTTCCAGCGTTTAAATTACTGAGGTGAACTGATTGGCCGTCTTCTCAATTTGCTATAATTAGCTATTTCCAATGTAATGCTGCTGTTCAAGCTAGGTTTAGGTCCACAAGTTCCTTCCGTCTTTGTAGGACATGATCCATTGACACATACTGGTTTTTGTTCTTCCAAAATACTACTGAACACCTCATCCAAGTCATTTATGTCCAGAGTAAGCGTGGGTTGAATATTTTCCTCCAAAGCATTATCGTCACTTGCATTTGAAAGTTCTTCAACATTTGGGATATCAGCAAATAGGATGCGAGATATTTCCAAATTTGATAAAGGATGTGCTATATACAGTATAAGATAATAGATAGCCGGTGAAGACACTCGCCCAAAATATCAACAATTTAGCACATACAGCTCATTAAGCCTAGAAGAGGTTATATTAATAAACTCTGAGCTTAACATATGTGTAACAATACCAATTCTTGGAAACAATATACTCACACTGCATTACTACAATGAACATTCTTCATCTAACCTTCTACAGTTATGTGACAACAATGAGTCACGAGGCTACTGCCGGTACTTATAAGTTTAATTTTAAATGATTAGAATTTCCAATGTTGATTCAACAATGCCCATTTGTATAACTTTAGTACATTTCACACTAGATACTACCCTACCAGGGAATTGTTACCGCTAGCTGTGGAGCGTAGCTGTAGTGTATACATTACGTCATCTCGCCTCCTTAGGGCTGCAGCGAGCGGTTCCGGTGCAAGAGGGGAAAGCATTTACAGGCGTACAGTGAGAACACACCGCACAGCGCACAAGCCAGCATGAATCATGCACACAAGTGACACGCGATGAGGTTTTGCTGGCGACAACTGCACGTCTATCGCAGGCATGTGGCCGGGCGGAGCGCATTAGTTACGATTTCCGCCACCGGTAACAATTCGCTGGTAGGGTAGTACACGAATAGAAAAATAAATAACACTTACGCAACTTTCTTCAAGTATGAGTAAACAGAAGGCTTACCAGTACTCCAAAAATATTCCCGATCAGATGGCGCAACCTGTGATCATTCCTCTGCTGCCTGGTGATCAGCCGGCAAACCGTACTTTATTATGTGTTTTTCAAATTTAGAAAACTGCACTTGTAAGAACTAACAGTAGTTAATGGCAGAATACTGACGAGTGGCTCATTTGTGGCGGTTTAAAATTACTGGTACTTCTGAGTACCGTAAGTAGGCAAAGCGTTAAATGGACGTTTCTTGTAATTTAACCATCCAAGCGCAGTGAAACTTGGTACGATAAATGCTTATACAAATTGTAATGCTTGGACATCTAATTTATTTAAATTGTTTTCATAACCTCAAGATGGCGGCTATACGAAATTTTAAAATCTTGTTTTTAGACTGTTTTTATTTATGAAACAAGATGTTCAGTAAAGAACATACAGCCAGCTTTCTCATAAATGCATGGGTATAGTTATAACACTTTGTCCTTTTCAAGGAGTATAATTGAATGTTGGTTGTAGTATCTTAATGAAATACAACGTGCTATACGAATATTAAACTTTGATTGATTGATTCCTCACATGAATTATATATATACACACTAAAACAGCCATCACAATAACACAATTTATCAGACAAAATTCAACACTCACCCAAGTACACAGGGCTAAATGACCATGGTGTCAATGTATCTCAAATGAAACTACAACAATGACAACAACAACATCAACAACAACAGCTTCCTACTCAAACACTTCCTTGTATAAAAGTACAAACACTAGTAAGCCTACAGATATCACAGTGGCACAGGTTATTAGACAACTTCTACACACACCCATGTAAATGGGGCTACAAGACATGATGCCGCAAAGCCCCTAAAGAATCAACAATAAAAACAACTACAATAGTCTCTACCGCAGATCAAGGTAAATGAATATTAATCGCTGTATTTGAGTGTTGAAATATGTAGTGTTAAAAGTATATATATATAATATTTTCGATTGCAAATGCACACTATATAGGCTTAACATTATAAGGTGTGAGTAGTTATAAATAAATAGATAACGAAAAACGAAGTAAAAGGAATTGAACCTGCAGGGATTTGATCCTCGAACCCCCAGACTGTGAGCCCAAGTCGCAACCATTACGCTACGGATGCGCTACGAAAATACTTGGTAAACGACTGGTTTAGTTTAACCGTATCATATTTTGTGTTGAAATCAACGATTTCATTAGCATTTTCTGGCGATTCTATAAACCATTTGATACTAAATATATATAATTGTGTTCATTACATTCCTAAAATGATATAACCTTAGGAAGTTACGGAAATATATGTATTTAGGCCTACGTGCAAAAATAGCGGCCATTTTGACAACGGGACGACACGGGTCTACAACGATATGGCACGGTAAGCATGACCTGATAGTCACTTCTAGGGTTACATATTCTATTATAATATGCTAATACCTAACCGGTCACCTCCTTGAGGACAGTTTAAACCTCCCAATGTACGATAAGCTGAATTGTTGAGGGCAGGCCTTGTTGAATCGTAAGATACGGTTAGGCTACAATACATGCATGATTCATATATCCGCCATCTTGAAACTATTTTGCTGGTGACCTTGTTATGGGGCAAACGATGCTTCCCACATTAATGTAGTATATTGTTGTAAAATTTGGTAGAAATCGGATGTTTAGCTTAGTCGTAATTTGATTTAAGCTGAGAACATTCGGGCGGGTGCCATTTCTTTTTTTTATGATGGCGGCGATATACAACATGACACTGAGTTGTCCCTTGCTAGTGCTACCTCTGTACCAAAGGTTGTATGATTTGGGTTTCAATGTGTTTGAATTGAAAGGGGGAAACGATTTTCACACATACATGGCCGCCATCTGCAAACTATTGGGCTGATGAGCTTGTAGTTTGGTCAAAGGATGGTTCCTATATAAGGGTATGTTGTTGAACATTTGGTAGGGATCAGATGATTAGGTAAGTCGTAATTTGATTTAAGTTTTGAACATTTGAGTGGCCGCCATCACGTTTCCATCAAGATGGCAGCGATATAAAACCTGACACTGAGGTGCCCTTTGCTAGTGCTACCTCTGTAACAAATTTTAATCAATTGAGAGGGTGGACAGACATTCAGAGCACATACACATACACACATACACACACACATACACACACACATACACACTCACAGCACTCAAACAGAGACACAATTATTGGCCCTGTGTTGATCTAGTAAGTCTGCTTTAAGTTTTTGCAAAAATCGAAAGTAGGCTAAAAATAGGCTTACGAGATCACCTTTTGTCCGTGTGTGTCTGTGTATGTGAGTGTCCCCCCTAAAAAATCAAAACGGCTGGAGCGATTTCAACGACCGAATGCCTTACCTCGCCCTGTTGATTTTGTATACTTTATGTTTCCTTCTCTCAGCAACTGCTAAAGATAAATACATTAAAAGTTTACAGTGTATTCCTCAACTCCTACTAAGTGCTGGTATCTACAATTTGAACCGTGGTTCAATAAATGTGGGAGTAATTATTTCTTTTTGAAAATATATATTCCAATAAAGAAAATCATGAACAATGAGGCATAACTCTCAAGGTATTACTGTGGACACAATAACCTGATTATAGATCCTCATCTGTATTGTATACACATTTAGTACCTGTTGGTAGGTTAATACTGAGTGTCAACACTACCTGAGGGAAGATGATGAGAAAAAAATTAAGTATGTTAAGGAGTGGGAACAATTTTAGGCAGAGAGGAAGAGAATCCAACACAAAGCTATGAGGAAATTACGATGTAAAGAGAGTTTTTAGTGCACAAAGTCCATGAAGTACCTAAAATGTGCGGGGACTTGTGAAAGACTAACGGAGAGCGCAGCGTGAGCTGAGGTCGCCGGCAAGCTATTACTAAGTGCTCTTTCCCTCCCGAGCGTGATTGCGGGTAAATTGTAGGGACGTAGTGTGCTGTCGGACCAAGTGGTGCCAAATAGCAATGAATTGCGTACTTTCCATTCAAAAGGGTGAACGTTTAGAGAGCATTCTGAAATGCCAGAAAGATTTAAATTGGCTGGAATATTTTTATTATTAGAAATATTCAGAGAGTACTAATTGTTGCATTTAAAGCAGGCTAAACTCTTATCCAGCAGAGTGCCGACTAAAAGTTTAGAGAGGAGGAAAACCTCGAACCTAACTTAAACAAAACCACAATTTCGACAGTAAAACACAAGTCAGAGAGAAAATCTCTACAAGTAGGAAGCTGGCAGAGCGAGCTATACTTCCCTTAATGATTTACTAGAATTAGCTGTGATTGCTAAGACACACTTAGTAAGTGTTGTTCCTAAAAGTTTCGTTTTAAACGCAACAAGTGATGAGTTTTTTAATAAATTTGTCATTCATTGATTGCCTTTTTCTTTGAATAGAGCATATTGTTACGAGAAAAATTAGGGAGGAGAAGGTCCTGCCTAACCGTTTTATCTAACAAGAGAGATACAAGCCAAATAATAAAGAATGTATTTAACAAAATGTGGTAATTAAAAATAGTAACAATTAGATCTTAGATCTATTTTGAGATAAGAACAAATTATTGGTTTTATGACAATTTCTTGGTCTCAGACCTGTAATAAACATTAAAGAAACTTAAGAGGGTTTTTAAACTATGCATACAATTGAAGGGTCTATAACCTATGACAATAATAATAATAAAGAAGTTACAATTAGGTTAAATTTTTCATTAGACAAATCAGGTAAATATTAAATTTTCAAAAAAAAAAAGAACCAAGGCTTTTAGAATACCTTAGCAGCAATAAAAAGGATTACAAATTCCTGGGCGCAGCAGGATAAGAAAAAAGAAGATTAATAAGTGGTTCCTATAAACACTGTTGTATTGACACAGAAATTAAGATATGCTACATACAAATTGGGCAGGTCGTATTAACGAAACCTGGATTACATAAGTTAGGTAATTTAACAATTAGAAAACGCTCTCTTCCTAGACGAAGCAGGGAAAAGATAAGTATTAAAACGTGGGTTATAACCACGGTTATTTTTACAGAATGAATAAGTGTTATATAGGGCAAAAAATGGGAGGTCGCCTAAAATAGGCGAGGCCTCATAGCAAAGTAATTAGTTTAGAATTGTTAGTAAAGGGATTAGGAGAGTAGGAAGCATGGGATTTGAGTCCTGGCCAGTTTTTATAAATTCCAACGAATCGCGGCGCGTTAGAGTGTTGAACGGACACTGTTTTTGTAGCACTGAAGTTTGTTGATAGATTGTAAGGTTTCACTATTACAGGATTTATAGGTTCTTTAAATTGCACTTTGACAGGTTTTAGCGGTATGTAGTCTTGATATTGCAGTTTATGAATTCACTGAGTTTGACTTGAATAGGTTTATTGCGTTAGAATGTTTTTGGATTGCAGTTAATAGTTCTGTTTCACTTAAAGTTGTGGTAATGTTGACAGTATTGAGTGTAGTTCAACACGGTTGACAGTTTAATTTGAATGGAAAGTTCCATAACTGTAGTGCCAGTTAAATGAAGCGGTAGTAATCCCTCGGAGGCAGCAAGTTAAGTTTTAGAAAGTAATTAATTGGCATAAATCCCTCGTTATAGGGAAGGTATCCCATATTTAGTACAAGAAGCACCAAATTTCAGGTTAAAAATAAGCTTAGTTAGCTTAGGCATGACAATTCCCTCGGGGGCAGTTATTTCACAAATTTGCGAAAATCCCAACAGTGCTTATGACTTTTATTCAAGGCATTTAAAATGTTGTTTAAAACCTTCGTAAATGGTATAAAATCAATGTAGATAGTTACTTAACTTGCATGATGAATTGCACATTGAAGCCCCCAGCAACCATTACACTAAAAATTCAGACATGGCGTCCGATTTAAATCACTTCATTTATAGAGGAAGTGAACCTCTGAGAGCGGTTGAACTGTTCTCCAGGCGGACGACACGAGAAGTGAAGGAGAATTTGAACACATGGCAAGCAAGACGACGAAGGAGAGGTGGGGATGACAGGGGAACCAAAAATAAGGATGGGAAACATATAAGCAAAATAAACCCTTTACATAGAATAATTTTCTTCATGGAGTGGGGTCTTCAAGGAGATGATAGCTGACGACGAAGACGACACCTGCTGGAATGGAGAGTAGGTCCTCTTGAACTCGATGAATCCAAAAAACTTCGGCGGGTTGCCACGTGAAGCGCCGTTACTTTGCAAGGAATACATAATTGAATCAAACTTATAAATACTTTAGAGCATGTTCAAAGAAAGAGGGAATACCAAGGGGGTCCCTGTTGGTGTCTGCGAGGGAACATAAAAGAAACTAATGATAATGAAAAGCAAAGAGCAGCAAGAGCTAACTCTAACTAACCGTGTATTCCAAATAATACACCACCTGTCAAAATGCCATCGTTATACATTGTTTTGAAGAAAAGGGAACATTTATTAAGATTTTTTTTAGTTTCAAGAAAATCAACTCCAAAGTTGAAGAGTGAAAAAAGTATCTTAAACTTACCCTATACGTTTTCATAGACCAATTAGAAGCATCCAGCACCATAATCTGACTCCTCACTGGCTAATCTGTTCCCTTTAACTTCCTTCTTGCTTCTTTCGTTGGCAGATTTGCCACAAATTCTGCTTTTTGCACCCTTAACCTTTCAAGCACTTTCAATCCAGATGCTGTATGCTTTCCTATTTCTACTCCCAGTTCTTCCAGAACGGTCTGTCTGAATTCCCATGATTGAATGTTATTACAGCATCTGAGATCCCTAACTTTAATGTATTATATCCCACAAACACATTCTTGGGGACCCTGGTCTAGATGATATTATTAGTTAGTTATTGTTGTTTTAAGGGGCGGAACTACGATGTCATCTGCCCCTGATGATATTATTAAATGCTTCATTAACATTATGGGTTTTCCCATGAAGACATATTTTTTACTGTTCAGGGTTTGCAAGGTCCCTACATATGGGCTTTATAGCTTCCATTACAGCTAGAGGTATGGAATGTTTATGCTGAAAATTGTTGAGGGTACCCTCTGCCTCAGCCTTCCTTTATTTACACCATGTATCTGGAGGTGGTGGTCATAGATGATGTACCGGTTCATGGTCTGTTGAAATCCGGTGAAAGTGGGTGGCCCACACACCCTATTCATTGCATCAAGGTTATCAGTATTGTTTCTGATTGCTGCCCCATAGTTCTCCCTCAATTCATCTACTACTTTGTCAGTTAGCCTCCCTGCATTCTTCATACCTTTCCCATCTGACAATTTAGGATCATCTAATTTACTTTTGAGTTTTCGAAGACGTGTTCCAAGTCTTTTCTTCGCATGTGCTACCCATTCTAACTTAGTGATAGGAAGATCATTGGGCCTACTATTTAAAACAGCAGTGAATGATTTACAATCACCATCTCCCAAATATTCCACATAGCGGAGACCCCTCTCTTTTACAGATATGTTTAAAATAGATACAGCTGCAACCACCTCCATTCCACTAGACCCCTCCTAATTTTTCTTGCATGAAGCCTTATGAGCTTCTATCTTCTCCTTATTTCTACCAGCTGCTGTACATCCTTGGCAGTACTTTGTAAGAACTTCAAAATCAACCACCTTATCCGTGTTGTCACTTGTAGCAGTAGAACAACCGCTTTTAGACTTATGTCCCCACTTTTGCCAAGAAAAATCAAATGCTACACTAATATCAGACACATTTTCATTCACCTCAACGGCCTCTTTAGCTGCAGCTTTCATTGATGCTGTAGCTGCAGAATTGACATAATCCCCAACCAATTTTGTGCATATATTTTAGTTAGTGGGTGTATTTGGAAGGTTCATGATGGTACAAAAACTTTACCTTACCAATGCACCTAAGTCCATAAAACAACCTAACATTTGTCTCAGAAAGGTCAGACTTACTGCATTTATTTGAGCTGAAAAATGTTTTCTTCCACCATACAATTTGAAAATATAATTGTCAGTTCACACACTATCCCATTTCTTGATGCACTATCTTCAGTAAGGGTTATGTTCCCACCAAACAATTTCCAACATACACACTCACTCAACACTGCACTGATAATTGTTAATCTATCACTATAGTAACCGAAGAGATGCACTATCTTCAAAACATTCTTCAGGCTGAAGCTTTCTTTTGGAAGCACTAGGGGGCGTGGCTGCAGTTTCACTGACTTCATTATTATCCATTTCCTTAGAAACATCAGGCACATTGTCGACATATGGTTCAACATTACTTAGTCTGTACGTTTTTTATACACACGTGTGCTACGGGGCATTGCAAGATATACGAATACATATTAAAAAAAACTGAAAGAAATGTGAAACCACAACAAGGATTCAATAAACATATAATTGTATCGCCAATTATTTGTTTGTAAACAGCAGTAGACAGACATCTTAGAGTGCAACAGTATAACCAACTTCCGGAAATTTACAATGAGCCAAACCACAGCCTTCTAGGTCAAGAAATTCCTGATATATCAATGACTATACCAATCGGTGCAACATTAAACGAAAATCCATGCAGTGAAGATGTAACTTAAAAAAATCTAGGACGAATTTCTATATATATTATACACCAGAATGTTCGTAAAAGTCCAATTTGAAAGATAAGTCAACAAACGAATAAAGTCCTTTTTTTTTTCAAATTTTGGCGTTCGGTCTTACCTTCAATAAAATCAACAAGGTTAAAGTGCTCTCGAGTCAGACCCCGACCGTCCCCTTCAAGTTCAATTACGTCTCACAAATCCATAATAGCGGCTGTGCGAAATATTTCACTGGCATTCTTTATCTCAGAAACGGATTTTCATATCAACCTGATATTTTGTACGGCGATATAGAGCACTACTCGAAGTTAACATATGTGACTTTTAAAAACCTGTTAAGTACAAAACTAACATGGTGGCCAAACAAATTTGAAACATTTAAATAGACTTTCTCCCGATTTAGCTATCCAAAAGCAATGAAACATGGTACAGCAAATGTTATTATATATTGTAATAAACTGACGTCTAAAGAAACTCGTTCAATTGTTAACACAACCTCAAGATGGTGGCTGTGCAATTCTTTTTTATGTCTTGTGTCCTATTCAAACGATCTAACTCAACGTTTGAATAATGAACCTTCGCAATAATCGTCATCTACTAGTGCATAACTCTATGGCCTACATATATAAAAATCCAACATGGCGACCATCTGAAATATTTTGACAGTTCTCAATATGTACTAATGTATAACAGCAATCAAACTGAGATTTTGTATAATGATAGAGGCTGTAAAAATAAGATCACTCATGGGACTTTCAATAACCTGGTGAGCACAAATCCAACATGGCGGCGAAGGGAAATTTAAATATTTAATTGAACGTTTCTCGCGATTTAACCATCCGAGCGCAGTGAAACTTGGCACGTTAAATGCTTGTACAAATTTTAATCCACTGACATCTAGTACATAACTCTATGGCCTTACATATATAAAGATCCAAAAAGGCAACCATCGGAAATATATAGACGGTTAAATATCTACGAATATATTACAAAAATCAGACAGAAATTTGTATGATGATAGAGGCAATTACCATCTATTAGGATATAATGAAAATAGACTATTTAGTTCTTCACGCAACTACTTATTAATTCTTGTATCCTAATCATATGATTGAAGTTTGAATAATAAACGTATGCAATAATCTTCATCTAGTAGTCCACAAAATCTCTTTTTATTTCTTGTGTCTAATTCATACGATTAAAATTTGAATAATACACCAAAGCAATAATCTTCATGTAGTACATAACTCTATTGCCTACGTATATAAAAATTCAACTAAGCGACCATCCGAAATGATTAGTCGGTTCTGAATATCCACGAATCTATTACAGCAATCAAACTGAAATTTTGTATGTTGATAGAGGCAATTAACATAAGTAGGGTATATTAAAATTGGCTATTTAGCCTAGTTCTTCATGGAACTACTTGTTTTTATTTCTCGTATCCAAATCAAGCTATTGAAAAGAAGATTCGTATGATGGGCTACATTATTCTAATAATCGTTATTTAAAGGAACTTAATTCTGAAGCTTACTTATCGTAAATCGTAATTGTGGTGTATTTGATTATTCTTAAAATAAAATCCCGTGTCATGTTAGAGAAAGAAGCCATCTTGCCCTCGATACTGAAAGCTACATATTCTAGTACATAACTTCTTAATGTAATGGTGTTAGTGGGGATAATAATGCCATTTACCCCAATTTATATTAAATTACTGGCAACGTATATTACGTATTAAACGCATATTAGTAGGTAAGATAAGCCGAAGATTGGACAGGGGCTAATGGGCAAGATGGCCGCCACGCGCAACCAGCCCTATGTTATTCTTATGGAGGGGTCAGTCATAGCTGGGCCAGGGGCTAATGGGCAAAATGGCCGCCACGGCCTGAGACCGTAAATGACGTCACAAGGAGAGGTCGGCCGTGTAGTTGCTTAATGGATTATTTTATATTATTATTATTCTTATTAATAATAATAATACGTAAATGATTGATCATGTACAATCAAGACCAGCCTTATATTGTCCACTTTAGGTGTAGTTGCTAGCATTTTAGCTGTTTCCCTAGAGGTCTGGGTTTCATTCCCGCCTCAACCAAGAAATTTTATTCTGGGCTGAGAGCTGGAATGGGGTACACTCAGCCTCATGAGGTGAAAGTAAGAAAACGTGGGTTTCATTCATACCTCAGCCATTCTGCCTGATCCAACTTTACCTAACCTACCCTAACCTAACTTAACCTAACCTAACTTCGCCTAACCTAACCTAACCTAACCAAACCTAACAAACATTATTTAACCTAACCTAACCTAACCTAGCCTAACTTCAAAGTGAGAGCAAATATGAGAGCAAATGTGAGAGCACACATAATAAACTAAGTTATAACCTAACCTAACCTAACTTCACCTAACCTAACCTAACCTACCCTAACCTAACCTAACCTAACTTCACCTAACCTAACCTAACCTAACCTAACCTAACATAACCTAACTTCAAAGTGGGAGCAAATATGGGAGCAAAAAGTAAGAGCAAAAATTGAGAGCAAAAAGTGAGAGCATAAAAGTGGGAGCAAAAATTGGGAGCAAAAAAGTGGGAGGAAAACGTGGGAGCAAAAAAGTGGGAGAAAAAAGTGGGATCAAAAAGTGAGAGCAAAAAAGTGGGAGCAAAAAAGTGGGAGCAAAAAGGTGAGCAGCAAAAAAATGAGAGCAAAAAAGTAAGAGGAAATGGGAGAGCACAAATAATAAACTTAGTTATAACCTAACCTAACCTAACCTAACAAACAGAAACCTCATTTAAAGATTTTAGATTTTACATTTTAACATTTTAGATTTTAGATTTTTTCATTTTACATTTTTTTAAATTCAACATTTTATATTTAATTTTTTTGTATTTTAGATTTTAATTTTTTTTAGATTTTACATTTTAAATTTGAGATTTTTGATTTTAGGTTTTACATTTTACATTTTCCGAAAAGAGTAAACTGCAAGGTCACATACCTAACCTCACCAAACCTAACTTTACCAAACCTAACTTAAGCTATACCAAAGGATAATGCACATACACAAAGTATATAAGGGCACATGCAACTATCTTTATGCTAGTCTTATAGGCTACTGTACAAGATGATCACTACCCCAACCGGGTATTTTTTTTTCATTTTTTTGTTTACACTCAATTTTCCAATTTCCCATTTTCAGTTTTTTTAAATGTCAGTTTTAAGTTTTTCAATTTCATAATATGGAAACATGGATTTTGCATTTTGTTGTTTACACATTTATCAATTTTCCAATTTCCCATTTTCAGTTTTTAAAAAATGTCAGTTTTAAGTTTTTTAATTTCATAATATGGAAACATGGATTTTGCATTTTGTTGTTTACACATTTATCAATTTCACAATTTCCCATTTACAGTTTATAAAATGTCAGTTTAATGTTTTTCAATTTCATGATACAGAAACATGGATTTTCCAATTTGTTGTTTACACATTTGTCAATTTACCAAATTCCCATTTACAGTTTTTAAAATTTCAGTTTAATGTTTTTTTCTATTTTGTCCATATGGAAACGTGGATTTTCCAATTTGTGTTTTACATGTTCATTTTGCATTAGGAGTGGAGAGAGGTGGGTAGTAATTAAAAATGTTCAAGCAGTGTCCATACAATATTTTTTATTTTAAATACATGTACACTATTTACACATAATACATTTTTATATATTCTTTTTTTTGTTATAAATTGTACGGTTGTTTTTATTTTGTTTTCTATTATATTTTTGATTATGAATACCATTTTTCTATTTTGGTTTTTTATTTTTGTAGAGCTATTGTTTTATTTCCTAAATTGTTTTGTTTTATGTATTTGCTAGTTGCAAGCAGAAGATTTTGATATTCATAACTTAACTCTTTAAGCATGGTTAATGATTGAGTGATGACCATAGGCGTGTGTACCTATCCCATCAGCATCAATCACTCTTTTACCATCACCAGCACACAAAGCAATTTTGTTTAATCTTATAGATGATATGTCATGTTGTTTAGAAGCGATAATGTTCATTGGTATTCTTTTTACATTGTTTTTCATGACACAATCCTTATAATCTTGAAAGCTTATACAATTTTTGACAACACCTCTGTTAATACCTTTAATCTTTTTGATTTCTTTACCATTTAGGTCTAAAGCTTACATTTTAGCTCTAATAGGCCAGGCGACAGGTCGGAAAAAAGGCCTCAATAAGGAATTAATTAGTGGAAAGCTGGAAATTGCTTTAATTGCTTTATTTGGACCCAGATATTACTCTCCCAAGTTTTCCCCCTCGAGCGAAGTCGCCGTTGGCCCTTTTGGCCCTAAGAAGGTACCATTTTTCGTTTTATTGCGAATATCTCCCATAACATCAACTTTATCAACAAAATACCCAGTATAAAAATAATCTAGAGTAAATTAACTACAAAAATGTACCCTACCTTTTGTCTCTAATGTGAACCGTTACGATGCTACGACCATTCAAATTGCAGCCCTCTTTGATTCTTGCGGAAATCTATGGAAATGATATGCCATATCAAAGTTTCTTCATGTTATAAATATTTTTCAGCATTCCAGGTGCACAAGCTGTTAACTTGTTACAAGTATCAATAAACAAATGGTCAGTCAGTACATTCAGTTCTGATTCAGTACATTTTTCATGCAGACTTCATTACTTTCTCACAGAGGGCGTTGGCAACAATGTGTACAGATGCAGCTGGCTTGCCGCGCTCGGCCTCCCATACAGCTGGCAACCACAGTCTCGTGATGCCTCTCCGCGCGGTAAATTCGAAAATAAAAATCCGCAACACGGATATTCCTGTTGATCCTCTTGTGCTTTTCCAACGCATTTGCCTTGCAAAGAAATCCGATGCACAATTGAAACAATATTTCCGGTTTGAACTAGCTCCTTATCCGGTTGCGATCTTTGATGAAGCGGGAATGCGTAAGACGCAAAAGTCCGTGTTCTATAAATTATTCCATCCTGTTACCGATGAGCCCACATTTGAGGACCTACATCATGTACTCGACGGATGATATCTTCTGCACCGTGTAATTTGGCATCAAACCGATACTTTTGACGACATTAGTGCCAAATATGTGAATTACGTTAAAAGATACTTCAAAAACAGTGTCATTATTTTCGTTGGGTATCCTGACGACCCAGCAGCTCGCAGTACCAAGACCGCTGAACGTCTTCGACGATCGCACAAGCATGATGCTGCTAATGTGTTTTTTTGATGAGTCCATGTCGGCACCTATGCCACAAGCAAAATTCTTGTCTAGTGACAAAACAAACTAAGATTGATTGACTTGTTGCTCGTCAAATTCAAAAGCGAAGGAATCGAAACCAGTCAAACTCCAGAAAATGCCAATATGCTCATCGTTACCACCGCACTCGAGTTATCTCGGCCAGACAATTCGGTCATTATAGTGGCTGAAGATATCGATATCCTGGTCATCTTGGCGGCTCGTGTGCCACCCTCCACGAAAATGTATTTTATGAAACCCGGCAAAGGTTCAACCAAACAACAACTATTTTGCACATCAATTTTCAATCTCCCGCCGTGTGTGTGCAAGAAACTTTCTCTTTTTGCATGCGTTTAGTGGGTGCGATACAACGTCTTCGTTTCGCAGGCAGGGCAAAATGAAATTCGTAACACTGCTGAAGAGTAATGAGGAACTGTAAACTGCTGTTAGGGTTTTCCGAGACGTGAACGCAAACCCCGATGAAATTGACAAAGCGGGCCAGTTGGTTTTGGCTAGGCTTTATGACAACAAAACCACGGGAAATATCCTGAATGAGTTGCGGCTCCAAATGTTTGCAAAATCTGTAAGCAAACATCGATTTAATCTCGCAAGCTTACCTCCCACCGAATCAGCGGCACGTGAGCACTCTTTAAGGACATACCATCAAATCCACACATGGTATGGAAATTATACAAATCCACTGGATTGGGGCTGGAAAAATTCTCAATGTGGTTTGGCTCCCATACCTACGACGAGGGATCCGGCGCCACAAGCGCTTCTAAACATAGTGTCCTGCAAATGTTAGAAAGGATGTAACGCAGCGTGTGGTTGCAGGAAGACAGGCCTCCGATGCTCCAGAACCTGCATGAATTGTATGGGACGGTCATGTACAAATGCTGCCGTGGAAGATGATATGGATGATTGTGACGGAGACATCGATGTTAATCTTGAGCGCCCTCTGACGTTGGACAAATGTACCGAAACAGACGATGAAAGCGAAGACGGAGAATTTTAGGCAGACGATCAAGACTGCCATCCTTCATAAAAACGGTTTAAAATCGACCTACTTTGACATTTTGAACTGTGGATTAGGCCTCCTGGGGACACCACTTTAAAAGAAACGCGCCATTTACTCTACCGCCAGGTGGTGCGGAAAAGAGTGATTTTATGCCAACACTACGCAATAATAATACTAATGGTAGGTACTTTGCCACAGCTGTTTACATAGGAAAGCTGTTATACTTGTAACAAATTAACAGCTTGTGCACCTGGAATGCTGACAAATATTTATAACATGAAGAAACATTGATATGGCATATCATTTCAATACATTTTCCGCAAGAATCAAAAAGGGCTCAAATTTGAATGGTCGTAGCATCGTAACGGTTCACATGAGAGACAAAAGGTACGGTACATTTTTGTAGTAAATTTACTCTAGAATATTTTTTATGATAGGTATTTTGTTGATAAAGTTCATGGTATGGGAAATATTTGTAAAAAACTGAAACATGGTACCTACTTAGGGCCAGAAGGGCCAACGCCGACTTCGCTCGAGGGGGAAAACTTGGGAGAGTAATATCTGGGTCCAAATAAAGCGATTAAAGCAATTTCCAGCTTTCCACAAATTAATTCCTTATTGAACTACCTGTCGCCTGGCCTATAAGTCCAACAAATTCTTTTATAATTTGTCCACAAGCCTCGTCTTTAAATTTCCCCAACGTTTTCTTGTTTGATGTAGAGTAACACATGTGATTAGTAGGATAATCTGATGTGTCCAGGTGTTCTAAGAAATCCAACTTGTCTTGATATACATCTGGGGTGTAAACCAAATAAATGAACGAGTCAGTATCCATATACATGAGTTTAAGATTGTTCATTCCATAATAGGGTAGCAGGACATCATAGTGGTGGGAATACATTAGGGATTTTGAAATATCCAGTATACACATTCCAATAAATATATATATAGGCTTATTGAATACAATGTTACGTTTAGCAATGTGGAAAGCAGCTAAGTTAGGACCATAAATTGTTCTGTCAATAAATGTAGGCTTTGCTATTAGCTTTTCTGCCTTTTTGCTGTCAGTCACAAGACGTATGTCTATTCATTTACGGATATTTTCCATTGTTTTTCCAAAAATGTCATTGTTGAATAATTTGTACAGATTTTTCTCAAAATCATTTTTTGCTTGTTTTCGAAGGTTGTTATTAAAATCAACGTAGGCCTTTAGCCGAGGTCTTTATTTAAACCTTAACACACGATGCATTTTTATCAATTTTATTCCATGATCTAAAGCTTGTTTCAATGCCATGTAGTGAACAACATATCGCCTTCGATTTCCAAGACGAGGAATTTGTTTTTCAGAGACGGATCCTTAGGTTGTGTACACTCTGGTAGGAAAGGTAAATCGTTGTGTAGATCATGAAGGTCAGATGGGTAATCAACATCCACGTCTAGAATGTATCCCACAGGATCGTCTTCCTTTAGTTTTTCTAGATCAACAGTATCTGGAGAAACCCACTGAAATCCACCATAAGGAAGGGAGTGGCACATAGCCCACCCGTATTGGTTGTTGGCATCATCATAGGTAATAAACTGCGATGGTTTCTCAGAATCATAGGTTTCCATGTATTTATTGTTAGCTTCAGCATACCGATGAGACACTTGGCATATGCCTTCACGTATTCCAGACTCGATTAAAAGAATCTGATCGCAATCCTGTAGCAATTCCAGTTCAATGCCAGTGTAAAGGAGCATTGCCTCGAAACTTAAACCAGGCGAAGTAAAAAAGTGTGCAGCATCCACTCGGTGTGTTTCTAGTGTTTTGTTTCGAAAAGTTTCAAAGCTGCCTGCAAGAAGGAGTACATCTGAAGTTAGGTTGAGGTCACTATATTCCCCTAGTGTTTTAATGTTGAACTGTTTCCAGACATTTTTGGCATGTTCATAGCATTCTTGACTAACATTTTCTTGACTTAATTTGTTAAAGAATGCCTCTTATGGTGGTAAACACGTTTCACTTAACTTTTCCCATGAGTCAATGTAGTCATAACAAAATACACTTTTACAAGTCATGAGCACTGCATTTTCTTTTCCAAAGTACTTGTCTGTTTCAGGTTATGATGTTAAGTTGGAAACTAAGTTTTCCAAACTACTCGGCATTAACCGAAACGTGTCCACAAATCGAAGCTTAACATTTCCTACATATTTGGTAAAGGAAATGTACTTTTCTTTGGAGTTAGCGATAACATCCACTCTCTCAGTAGTACATCCCAATTGCTTTACTATGAAATTTGCATCGTAGCCACTCATATTATGTAGAAACACAGGAACGGGGTTTCGTGTTTTACACCTCAAATTACAGTTATTGTGAGCACTTCCACGGTATTCCCCTGTAATACGGCAATGGTCTCATACTTTCCAGTCCTTTTGGGTAAATGGTTTTTGACACAAATAACAGGTTTCAGAACATTGGAACTCTGCTTCTTGATCCTGAGTTAAGGCCATTGGAACATTTAAGCTGTAAAGGCGATCGATTTCATTAGCTATTGAGATCAAACACTCCATAAACTTTTCTGCAGCATAAGGTCCACGATAAATAACAGGTTGGCTAGGAAGGTTTGTCTTTATGTGTTCCACAGCCGGTGAGGGTTTAACGTATATACCAAAGCTCATAGGAACATGACTCTGGTATGGCACTGTATAACTTACCTCAGGATTAGGTAGACATGTTTGATAGGGTACCAGTATACTTTCAAAATCTGCATAGATAACGTAAGGTATTCTCAGCATTTTTTCAACATTTAAGAATTTGACAATGGGGTTTTTAATATGCAATTCAACCCTAGCAATGTCATGCTGCATACACAAAGCTCTATGTTCTTTCAATTTTTCCATTCCTTGTTGACCATATTGATTATCAAAGTGAGTAAAACATAGTTTACACGTATATATCTTATGGCCATGGTGAGTAATCTGATGTCCTACTAGTTTGTCAAAATCTTTGATAAAGACGTAGTGGTTCTGGCCGGATGAAGAACTTAGGAAAAGGAGGTCACGATGGTCTTGCAGCTCTTGATCCACAACCATTAGAGGAAACAATTTACTGTCTTTCTCCAGTCCAAATACATTTATGGAATGTCAGCTAATGACGTAGGAAACGATATCACTGAAAAATCATACTTGTTTTCCAGGTCCCTGTATTTACTAACGCGTTCACCTTTGGTTTAAACAGTTTTGCTAAAATGGCATACATAAAACCCTTTTCATCCTTTAGGTTTTGAGGATTAATGCAGGCTTCTCTTGCTTTTATAGCTGCTGGTAATGGAATATATGTGCTACCACGCAAGGGATTGTACTTATTTATTTTCAATCGTATTCCTTCCGCTGCTAACAAAGCCCAATTACTGCCTTTTAGCTCAGATTCTTCCATCTCTGTAGTCAACTTTGTAAATTCTGTTTCCAAGAAACTACTTAAGTCTGTTTCCAAAAATAGGGCCTGATTTCGTGTTTTAAAAGCACGATCATTAATTTCATTGGTAGATGTATGAATGAATCTACATTCATCCACAAGATTAACTTTTATCGACTTGTGCATTGCTAGTTCTTTCTGCATAGCTTGTATTATTTTCTGTTTGGACTCCTTAAGGTATGAATTTAAATCCTTACATGTATCACAACGAATGAAATAGGATTTAAGTCGACCTTCAAAAGATGTCTCGTATTCAATAAGTCCATTTTTGTCAGGGACCAATGAGAGTAGGTAATGTTTTGTAGGCTCTGCTTTTTGCCTTTTAGTTGCCAACACAACACAACACAACACAACATCACAACATTCTTCATGACGACGTCCGTTGTACACATTGTTGAATGTACTACCACACGTTTTACACTCATGAAATACCCCACACGATACTTCATGACGCTTCCTATGATAGTCCCGAAGAAAAGTTTTTCCACACTCTTTGCACATATAGCTAGGAATGGGTTCTTCCATTATGAATGTTGATTTCTGCAAACAGCTGCTTACTGCATATCACAGGGCTAGATGTTGGACAGTGAGACGGACTTTCACGATGTGAACACCGTGAGAGGTAGTAGTCAACTGGTGATATTCTTGTTAAGGGTCCTGTAAGTCTAGACCAACAGCTCTTTACAGCGTATGACAAGGCTGTAGACTGGACAGTGAGACGGTCGTTCACGACGTGAACACTGTAACAAGTAATAGTAAACTGATTATATACTTGCTAAGGGTTCTCTAATATGTCATAGTCAAGACAAACAGATACTTACTGTGTAGTACAAGGCTGTACAATGGTTGTTTCGACGGTCTTTCACGATGTGAACACCATGGGAGGTAATAGTCAACTGGTGATATTCTAGCTAAGGGTCCCCTAATATACACCTAGTTAAGGGTAACAGCTGCTTATTGCTTATGACAAGGCTGTACACTTGTCGGTGAGACAGTCTTTCACAATGTTAACACTGTAAAAGGTCGTAGTCAACTGAAAATATTCTTACACCATACTCAAGGGTATCAGGTACTTACTGCATATCAAAAGGCCGTACACTCATGTGTTAGACAGTCTTTTTTTTGCTAAAGACCCTCTATATTCCCTGCACAAGGCTACATGTTAGTTCTAAACACACAGTGATTAATTGTATAATAGATTTAAATACACAGCATATACGAGCACGTTTTCACGCTGTAAAACTTTACCAAATAGTCAAATGCGACACGCAAAGTATGTTGCCGCTATCTAGCGGTGACTATGAGAACTACTTGAACGACCAGCATGCTACCTAGCGCTCTATTTCAACACTCACTCACTGAACGACCAGCATGCTATCTAGCGGTCGATATCATTACTCCTCAACTACCAGCCTGCTACCTATCGGTCAATATGACAACTCACTCAACTACTAGCAAGCTACATGGCTTTTCTTTTTTGTTAGATTTGTGTTGGCTTTTTGTGTTGGTTTTTGTTGGCTTTTGTTGGCTTGTGTTGGCTTTTTTTTGTTGGCATTTGTTGGCTTTGGTATTAGCTCTCCCATATATGCTCTTGCTTGTTGGGACTTATTTGGTCTTGGAAAGTATGCCAGTCCTCTTTATGGCTGCATAATGCTTACAGCCATGTTTGTAAGCAGCAACAACAACAACAACAACAACAACAACAACACACAAAAAGCCAAATAAATCCAACGTACTCTAAGGTTTACCAATGACTCTCAACTCTTACACTTACCTCTATCCCATGCCTAGTCAAAAAATAGTGTATTTTTCAAATTTTTCAAAAAATATTTGGGAAGTAGGCTATATCATTAAACTAAAATTCCTGAAAAGACATGTGTTAACTCCAACACCTACCTCTATACCACTCTCAGTCCAAAAATAGTGTATTTTTCAAATTTTCCATAATGGGTTAAATTTGCAAAATTAAAAAGTTAAAAAGAATGTTTGTTTGTCATAAATGAATGGCCTTTGTCCCCTCTACCGCCGTACCAAGTCCCAGGTCTCTAGGACAACAAAAATAAAATTTTGAAAATGGGTTATATTTCCAAAATTAGGAATTTTACAAAAACGTTTGTCTGACGTAAATCCATGGTCTTTACCCCCCTCTACCCCCACACTAAGTCTCAGGTCTCTAGGACAAATAAATAAAATTTTGAAAATGTGCTATATTTCCAAAATTAGGAATTTTACAAAAACGTTTGTCTGACGTAAATCAATGGTCTTTACCCCTTCTATCCCCATACCAAGTCTCAGGTCTCTAGGTCAACAAAAATAAAATTTTGAAAATGGACTATATTTCCAAAATTAGGAATTACACAAAAAAGTTTGTTAACCATAAATGAAAGGTCTCTATCCCTTCTACCTCTAAGCCAAGTTCCAGCTCTGTATGACTAAATCAAAAAAGTTCAATTGGGAAATTAGGCGATTTTTCATAAAACCAAACATTCTAAAAAGTGTTCTATGGACTTAAAAGAATGGCCTCTATGTCCTTTATTTTTTATAATAAAACTTTTTTATTTGTTAAATTTTTTTGAAAAAAGTTCAATTTTAAAATTTTTATATTTTGGAAACTAAAGAGTTTACAAAAGTTTTGCTTGACATAAATGAATGGCCCTGACACCATCTACCACCAAAATAAATTTCAAGTCGCTAGGACATAATGTAACAGTAGTGGAGGAGTGGGTGTTCTCCCCCCCCCCACACACACACCCCTCCCCAACACCAAATGACGTCACATTTCGGGGCGGGGCCATTCATTTAAGTAAAACAAATTTTTTTGTAAACTCTTTAGTTTCCAAAATATAAAAATTTCAAAATTGAACTTCTTTCAAAAAAAATGAAAAAAAAAGTTTTATTATAAAAAATAAGGGACATAGAGGCCATTCTTTTAAGCCCATAGAACACTTTTTAGAATGTTTGGTTTTATAAAAAATCGCCTACTTTTCCAATTGAACTTTTTTCATTTTTGCCATACAGACCTGGAACTTGGCTTACAGGTAGAAGGAATAGAGACCTTTCATTTATGGTAAACAAACTTTTTTGTAGAATTCCTAATTTTGGAAATATAGCCCATTTTCAAAATTTTATTTTTTTGACCTAGAGACTTGAGACTAGGTATGGGGATAGAGGGGGTAAAGACCATTAATTTACGTCAGACAAACGTTTTTGTAAAATTCCTAATTTTGGAAATATAGCCCATTTTCAAAATGTTATTTTTATTGTCCTAGAGATCTGGGACTTGGTACGGCGGTAGAGGGGGCAAAGGCCGTTCATTTACGACAAACAAACATTTTTTAAACTTTTTAATTTTGGAAATATAACCCATTTTGGAAATATGTTTTGGAAAATTTGAAAAATACATTATTTTTGGACTGAGAGTGGTATAGAGGTAGGTGTTGGAGTTATGTCTTTTCAGGAATTTTAGTTTAATGATATAGCCTACTTTCCAAATATTTTTTGAAAAATTTGAAAAATACACTATTTTTTGACTAGGCATGGGATAGAGGTAAGTGTAAGTGTTGAGAGTCATTGGTAAACCTTAGAGTACTTTGGATTTATTTGGCTTTTTGTGTGTTGTTGTTGTTGTTGTTGTTGATGCTGCTTACAAACATGGCTGTAAGCATTACGCAACCATAAAAAGAACTGACATACTTTCCAAGACCAAATAAACCCCAACAAGCAAGAGCAAATATGAGAGAGCTAATACAAAAGCCAACAAAAACCAACCAAAAAATGCCAACACGAGCCAACAAAAGCCAACAAAAGCCAACAAAAAAAGCAAATACAAATCTTACAAAAAAGAAAAGCCATGTAGTACGCTGGTAGTTGAGTGAGTTGTCATATTGACCGATAGGTAGCAGGCTGGTAGTTGAGGAGTAATGATATCGACCGCTAGATAGCATGCTGGTCGTTCAGTGAGTGAGTGTTGAAATAGAGTGCTAGGTAGCATGCTGGTCGTTCGAGTAGTTCTCATAGTCACCGCTAGATAGCGGCAACATACTTTGCCTGTCGCATTTGACTATCTGGTACAGTTTTACAGCGTGAAAACGTGCTCGTATATGCTGTGTATTTAAATTTATTATACAATTAATCACTATGTGTTTAGAACTAACATGTATAGCCTTGTGTAGGGAATATAGAGGGACTTAAGCAAAAAAAAAAGACTGCCTAACACATGAGTGTACAGCCTTTTGATATGCAGTAAGTACCTGATAACCTTGAGTATGGTGTAAGAATATTTTCAGTTGACTACGACCTTTTACAGTGTTAACATTGTGAAAGACTGTCTCACCGACAAGTGTACAGCCTTGTCATAAGCAGTGAGCAGCTGTTACCCTTAACTAGGGGTTTATTAGGGGACCCTTAGCTAGAATATCACCAGTTGACTATTACCTCCCATGGTGTTCACATCGTGAAAGACCGTCGAA
This sequence comes from Meconema thalassinum, assembly GCA_946902985.2. Taxonomy (NCBI): domain Eukaryota; kingdom Metazoa; phylum Arthropoda; class Insecta; order Orthoptera; family Tettigoniidae; genus Meconema; species Meconema thalassinum. The sequence continues at coordinate 301,617,303 of OX336389.2, forward strand.
ACAATCATTGTACAGCCTTGTACTACACAGTAAGTATCTGTTTGTCTTGACTATGATATTTTAGAGAACCCTTAGCAAGTATATAATCAGTTTACTACTACTTGTTACAGTGTTCACATCGTGAAAGGCCGTCTCACTGTCCAGTCTACAGCCTTGTCATACGCTGTGAAGAGCTGTTGGTCTAGACTTACAGGACCCTTAACAAGAATATCACCAGTTGACTACTACCTCTCACGGTGTTCACATCGTGAAAGTCCGTCTCACTGTCCAACATCTAGCCCTGTGATATGCAGTAAGCAGCTGTTTGCAGAAATCAACATTCATAATGGAAGAACCCATTCCTAGCTATATGTGCAAAGAGTGTGGAAAAACTTTTCTTCGGGACTATCATAGGAAGCGTCATGAAGTATCGTGTGGGGTATTTCATGAGTGTAAACGTGTGGTAGTACATTCAACAATGTGTACAACGGACGTCGTCATGAAGAATGTTGTAATGTTGTGTTGTGTTGTGTTGTGTTGGCAACTAAAAGGCAAAAAGCAGAGCCTACAAAACATTACCTACTCTCATTGGTCCCTGACAAAAATGGACTTATTGAATACGAGACATCTTTTGAAGGTCGACTTAAATCCTATTTCATTCGTTGTGATACATGTAAGGATTTAAATTCATACCTTAAGCAGTCCAAACAGGAAATAATACAAGCTATGCCGAAAGAACTAGCAAAGCACAAGTCGATAAAAGTTAATCTTGTGGCTGAATGTAGATTCATTCATACATCTACCAATGAAATTAAAGATCGTGCTTGTAAAACACGAAATCAGGCCCTATTTTTGGAAACAGACTTAAGTATTTTCTTGGAAACAGAATTTACAAAGTTGACTACAGAAATGGAAGAATCTGAGCTAAAAGGCAGTAATCGGGCTATGTTAACAATGGAAAGATTACGATTGGAAATAAATAAGTACAATCCCTTGCGTGGTAACACATACAGTATATTCCATTACCAGCAGCTATAAAAGCAAGAAAAGCCTGCATTAATCCTCAAAACTTAAAGGATGAAAAGTGTTTTATGTATGCCATTTTAGCAAAACTGGTTAAAACCAAAGCTGAACGCGTTAGTAAATAAAGGGACTTGGAAAAGAAGTATAATTTTTCAGTAATATCGTTTCCTACGTCATTGGCTGACATTCCCAAATTTGAGAAAGCCAACGACATATCCATAAATGTATTTGGACTGGAAAAAGACAATAAATTGTTTCCTCTAATGGTTGTGGATCAAGAGCTGCAAGACCATCGTGACCTCCTTTTGCTAAGTTCTTCATCCGGCCAGAACCAATACGTCTTTATCAAAGATTTTGATAAACTAGTAGGACATCAGATTACTCACCATTGCCATAAGATATATACGTGTAAACGATGTTTTACTCACTATGATAATCAATATGGTCAACAAGGAATGAAAAAATTGAAAGAACATAGAGCTTTGTGTATCCAGCATGACATTGCTAGGGTTGAATTGCCTATCAAAAACCCCATTGTCAAATTCTTAAATGTTGAAAAAATGCTGAGAATACCTTACGTTATCTATGCAGATATTGAAAGTATGCTGTTACCCTATCAAACATGTCTACCTAATCCTGAGGCAAGTTATACAGTGTCATACCAGAGTCATGTTCCTATGAGCGTTGGTATATACGTTAAACCCTCACCGGCTGTGGAACACATAAAGACAAACCTTCCAAGCCAAACTGTTATTTATCGTGGACCTGATGCTGCAGAAAAGTTTATGGAGTGTTTGATCTCAATAGATAATGAAATCGATCGCCTTTACAGCTTAAATGTTCCAAAGGCCTTAACTCAGGATCAAGAAGCAGAGTTCCAATGTTCTGAAACCTGTTATTTGTGTCAAAAACCATTTAACCAAAAGGACTGGAAAGTTCGAGACCATTGCCGTATTACAAGGCAATGCTCCTGTACACTGGCATTGAAGTGGAATTGCTACAGGATTACGATCAGATTCTTTTAATCGAGTCTGGAATACGTGGAGGCATATGCCAAGTGTCTCATCGGTATGTTGAAGCTAACAATAAATACATGGAAACCTATGATTCTGAGAAACCATCGCAGTTTATTACCTATGATGATGCCAACAACCAATACGGGTGGGCTATGTGCCACTCCCTTCCTTATGGTGGATTTCAGTGGGTTTCTCCAGATACTGTTGATCTAGAAAAACTAAAGGAAGACGATCCTGTGGGATACATTCTAGACGTTGATGTTGATGTTGATGATCTACACAACGATTTACCTTTCCTACCAGAGTGTACACATCCTAAGGATCCGTCACTGAAAACAAATTCCTCATCTTGGAAATCGAAGGCGATATGCTGTTCAGTACAATGATGAGGATGTTGAAAAGGTCTATGAAGAAATAGACGAAATTCTGAGGTATAACAAGGGTGATGAAAATGTTATAGTAATGGGAGATTGGAATGCTGTGGTAGGAAAAGGGAGAGAAGGGAAGATAGTAGGAGATTTCGGATTAGGTGAAAGGAATGATCGAGGAAGCAGGCTGGTAGAATTCTGCACCGAGCATGAATTGGTCATAGCTAACACCTTATTCAATAACCACAATAGAAGAATATACACATGGATGAGACCAGGAGATACAGGGCGTTACCAAATCGACTTCATTATGGTCAAGCAGAGGTTTCGAAACCAGATTTTTGATTGTAAAACATATCCTGGTGCTGACATAAACTCTGATCACAATCTGGTTGTAATGAAATGCAGATTAAAGTTGAAGAAACTGAAGAAAAGTCAAAAGCCAAAAAGGTGGGCAATAGACAGACTGAAAGAGAAGGATGTAAACGAAAGATTCAAGAAGAGAATAAAGGAAGGATGAATGAAAAACCCTAAACAAACTTCAATTGCAGACGAATGGGCACCTTTGAAGAATGAAATAACAAAATCTGCAGAAGAAAACATTGGTAGGAAAGAAAGAATAGGTAGAAAACCGTGGATCACTCAGGATATACTAGAATTGATGGATGAAAGGCGGAAACACAAGAATCTAAGAGATGATAAGGGGAAAGCAGAATACAGACGTCTGAGAAATGAGGTTAACAAGAAGTACAAGGAAGCGAAAGAAGAATGGTTGAAACAGAAATGTGCAGGTATAGAAAATTGTCTGAAATTAGGAAAAGTAGACACAGCTTATCGAAGGATTAAGAATACTTTTGGGGAAAAGAAGACTAAGTGCTGTAATATTAAGGACACAAATGGAAAGCCTCTAACAGATAGGGAAGAAAAGGTTGAGAGATGGAAAGCATACATAGAGAGTTTGTATAAGGGAAAGGCGATTGAGAATCATGTAATGGAAAGGGAGGAGGAAATTGATGAGGATGCGAAAGGAGATTTAATATTGAGATCAGAATTTGATAGAGCTTTGGAAGACTTAAGCAGGAACAAAGCACCAGGCATAGATGATATACCGATTGAGTAGCTACGCTGCCTAGGAGATGAAGGTCTGATCAGGTTATTTCACTTGGTGTGTAGGATTTATGAGACAGGTGTGGTACCCCCTGATTTCAAGAAGAATGTAATCATCCCTATACCAAAGAAATTGGTAGCTGACAGATGTGAAGATTACCGTACAATCAGCTTGATTACTCATGCTTCAAAGATCCTGTCTAGAATAATTTACAAGAGGATTGAAAGCCAGATAGAAACGGAGTTGGGTGAAGACAAGTTTGGTTTCAGGAGAAATGTAGGAACAAGGGAAGCTGTACTAAGTCTTAGGCTGATTTTGGAAGGTAGAATAAGGAAAGATAAGAGAACGTTCATGGCTTTTGTAGACTTAGAAAAGGCTTTTGATAACATTGATTGGACTAAATTGTTTGACATTTTGAAATCTATTGGAATAAAGTACAGGGATAGGAGGGTGATATACAATCTGTACAGAAACCAGACAGCAGTCATTCGAGTTGAAGGACATGAGAGAGAAGCTGGTATTCAGAAAGGTGTAAGGCAAGGCTGCAACTTATCACCCATACTTTTCAATCTTTACATTGAACAAGCAATGAAGGAAATTAGAGAAAAATTTAAAGTGGGAGTGAAGATTCAAGGAGAAATAATTTCAACTCTGCGATTTGCTGATGACATCGCCATCTTGGCCGACAAGCCTGAGGATTTGAATGAGTTTTTGAATGGTATGGACTCCGTCTTACGGAAAGAATTCATGATGAAAATAAATAAATGTAAAACAAAAATACTGGAATGCAGCCGAGATAAATCAGAAACCTCTATGGAGATCAAATTGGCAGGTGAAAATCTGAAGGAAGTAGGAGACTTCTGTTACTTAGGAAGCAGAATAACCAGTGATGGACGAAGCAAAGAGGATATTAAAAGTAGGTTGGCTCAGGCAAAGAAAGCATTTCTACAAAAAAGGAATCTGCTGACATCGAATATAGATTTAGGTATTAGGAAGTCATTTTTAAAGCCTTTGTCTGGAGCGTGGCGCTCTATGGAAGTGAAACTTGGACTAAGGGTGCAGCAGAAAAGAGGAGAATTGAAGCATTTGAAATGTGGTGTTACAGGAGAATGATGAAGATCAGATGGGTAGATAGGGTTACAAACAAAGAGGTATTAAGACGAGTGGGAGAGGAGAGATGTTTCTGGCGACTGCTAATGAAGAGAAGAGATAGGTTGGTAGGACACATACTAAGACACCCAGGAATAGCAAGCTTAGTTATGGAAGGAAGGGTCGAGGACAAAAACTGTAGGGGTAGACCAAGGTTAGAATATGTTAAACAGATTGCCTCGGATGTAGGGTGTCGGAGCTATGTAGAGATGAAACGATTGGCTCAGGACAGGGAGGCATGGAGAGCTGCATCAAACCAGTCAAAAGACTGAAGACTCAAACAACAACAACATGGCATTGAAACAGGCTTTAGATCATGGAATAAAATTGATAAAAATGCATCGTGTGTTAAGGTTTAAACAAAGACCTTGGCTAAAGGCCTACGTTGATTTTAATAAAAACCTTCGAAAACAAGCAAAAAATTATTTTGAGAAAAATCTGTACAAATTATTCAACAATGACATTTTTGGAAAAACAATGGAAAATATCCGTAAAAGAATAGACATACGTCTTGTGACTGACAGCAAAAAGGCAGAAAAGCTAATACCAAAGCAGACATTCATTGACAGAACAATTTATGGTCCTAACTTAGCTGCTTTCCACTTTGCTAAACGTAACATTGTATTCAATAAGCCTATATATATATATATATATATATATATTGGAATGTGTATACTGGATATTTCAAAAACCCTAATGTATTCCCACCACTATGATGTCCTGCTACCCTATTATGGAATGAACAATCTTAAACTCATGTAATGGATACTGACTCGTTAATTTATTTGGTTAACACCCCAGATGTATATCAAGACAAGTTGGATTTCCTAGAACACCTGGACACATCAGATTATCCTACTAATCACATATGTTACTCTACATCAAACAAGAAAACGTTGGGAAAATTTAAAGGCGAGGCTTGTGGACAAATTATAAAAGCATTTGTTGGACTTAGAGCTAAAATGTACGCTTTAGACATAAATGGTAAAGAAATCAAAAAGATTAAAGGTATTAACAGAGGTGTTGTCAAAATTGTATAAGCTTTCAAGATTATAAGAATTGTGTCATGAAAAACAATGTAAAAAGAATACCAATACATTATCGCTTCTAAACAACATGACATATCATCTATAAGACTGAACAAAATTGCTTTGTGTCCTGGTGATGATAAAAGTGTGATTGATGCTGATGGAATAGGTACACATGCCTATGGTCATTACTCAATCATTAACCATGCTTAAAGAGTTAAGTTATGAATATCAAAATCTTCTGCCTGCAACCAGCAAATACATAAAACAAAACAATTTAGGAAATAAAACAATAGCACTACAAAAATAAAAAAATAAAAATAGAAAAATGGTATTCATAATCAAAAAAAATTGAAAACTAAATAAAAACAACCGTACAATTTATAACAAAAAAAAGAATATATAAAAATGTATTATGTGTGAATAGTGTACATGTATTTGAAATAAAAAATATTGTATGTACACTGCTTGTACATTTTTAGTTACTACCCACCTCTCTCCACTCCTAATGCAAAATGAACATGTACAACACAAATTGGAAAATCCATATTTCCATATGGACAAAATAGAGAAAACATTAAACTGAAATTTTAAAAACTGTAAATGCGAATTTGGTAAATTGACAAATGTGTAAACAACAAATTGGAAAATCCATGTTTCTATATCATGAAATTGAAAAACTTTAAACTGACATTTTAAAAACTGTAAATGGGAAATTGTGAAATTTATAAATGTGTAAACAACAAAATGCAAAATCCATGTTTCCATATTATGAAATTGAAAAACTTAAAACTGACATTTTTTTAAAACTGAAAATGGGAAATTGGAAAATTGATAAATGTGTCAACAACAAAATGCAAAATCCATGTTTCCATATTATGAAATTGAAAAACTTAAAACTGACATTTTTAAAAAACTGAAAATGGGAAATTGGAAAATTGACAAATGTGTAAACAACAAAATGAAAAAAAACCTGTTGGGGTAATGATCATCTTGTACAGTAGCCTATAGGACTAGCATAAGGGTAGTTGCATGTGCCCTTATATACTTTGTGTATGTGCATTATCCTTTGGATTAGCTTAAGTTAGGTTTGGTAAAGTTAGGTGTGGTGAGGTTAGGTATGTGACATTGTAGTTTACTCTTTTCGGAAAATGTAAAATGTAAAACCTAAAATCATAAATCTTAAATTTAAAATGTAAAATCTAAAAAAACTAAAATCTAAAATACAAAAAAATCAAAAATGTAAAATGTAAAATCTAAAAAAATGAAAAATGAAAAAATCAAAAATCTAAAATGTTAAAATGTAAAATCTAAAATCTTTAAATGAAGTTTCTGTGGGTTAGGTTAGGTTATAACTAAGTTTATTATTTGTGCTCTCCCATTTTGCTCTTACTTTTTTGCTCTCACTTTTTTGCTCCCCACCTTTTTGCTCCCACTTTTTGCTCCCACTTTTTGCTCTCAATTTTTGCTCCCACCTTTTTGCTCCCACTTTTTTCTCCCACTTTTTTGCTCCCACTTTTTGCTCCCACTTTTTTGCTCCCACTTTTTGCTCCCACTTTTCTGCTCTCACTTTTTGCTCTTACTTTTTGCTCCCATATTTTCTCCCACTTTGATGTTAGGTTATGTTAGGTTAGGTTAGGTTAGGTGAAGTTAGGTTAGGGTAGGTAAGGTTAGGTTAGGTGAAGTTAGGTTAGGTTAGGTTATAACTTATTTTATTATGTGTGCTCTCACATTTGCTCTCATATTTGCTCTCACTTTGAAGTTAGGCTAGGTTAGGTTATGTTAGGTTAGGTTAGATTAGGTTAGGTTAAATAATGTTTGTTATGTTAGTTTAGGTTAGGCGAAGTTAGGTTAGGTTAAGTTAGGTTAGGGTAGGTTAGGTATAGTTGATTTAGGCAGAATTGCTGAGGTATGAATGAAACCCACGTTTTCTTACTTTCACCTCATGAGGCTGAGTGGACCCCATTCCAGCTCTCAGCCCAGAATAAAATTTCTTGGTTGAGGCGGGAATGAAACCCAGACCTCTAGGGAAACAGCTAAAATGCTAGCAACTACACCAAAAGTGGACAATATAAGTCTGGTCTTGATTGTACATGATCAATCAATAATTACGTATTAATAATAATAATAATAATAATAATAATAATAATAATAATAATAATAATAATAATAATAATAATAATAATAAAAATAATAATAAATTTTCCATTGAGCAACTACACGGCCGACCTCTCCCTGTGACGACGTTTTACGGTCTCAGGGCGTAGCGGCCATTTTGCCCATTAGCCCGTGGCCCAGCTATGACTGACCCCTCCATAAGAATAACATAGGGCTGGTTGCGCGCGGCGGCCATCTTGCCCATTAGCCCCTGTCCAGCTTCGGCTTATCTTACCTACTCATATTCATAGCTGAAGAGGAACGTCATTTAATGTGTTCTAATGAACTTGTGTATTGGTTAGCTGTTAAGACAGAACACAATTCCTTACTGCTCTATTCGTATATAGCCGATAAGCCTCATTGTGTAACTTTGGGTACATATATTCCAGTGCTGCAGGTGTGTTGACATGATTTATGTTGAAGAACGATGAAAGCTTTGATATAAGCCAGCGCATGCATTAGTGCCTTGATAAGGCCATTTTGATTCCTTTTAAATATTATTTTTATTTCCTTTGCCTGAAATGACTACAACTTGAGTTTGAAATTGTTGCTCTATACTCTTTCACAAAGGAGGTTGTGTACCAAAAAGCTGTTAAGTACATCACATGGAAAATACGTTTAATAGGCGGGAGAGTTCTTAATAAAAAATGCCAGCAGTATATAAAAAAGGCTGTTAATTTCTTCACGGAGCTTATTCCTTCTGTGTTATTGCCAAGTTCAATTTCTAATGTTTAGCTGCCTACGCCGTCTCTATTTCTTTGTTGCATTGTCCACCCTACTACAACTAATTGTCAATTATAGATAATGGTCATTTTAAACGACCCTGTACGGAACTACGTTTGGCATCTCCTGTGTACTGGAACCCATGACCAAGCCTGGAAATCACATTTTGTGGTACATTTAGGGTGTCGGAAACTATATTATGATACCAGGCGTCCGATAATTTTTTAGACTGGCTCCAGGTGATGTTTTAGCACCATATGCCTACCGGGTTAGTTAGCGGTGGTCGTTACGGCGTGGCTACAGGCAGTCGCTCACATCCGGGAGGCATGAAGGTTCGAAACCCGCCGCCGGCAAGCTTGAAGATGGTCATCTGTGGTTTCCCATCTTCCTTCCAGGCAAATGCCAGTGTTGGTCCCTAACTATAGGTCACAGCTGCTATCTTCCAATTCCCCGTCCTTACATTCCCACTTTCCTCCCCAGACAACACTCTACACCCGACGGTACTTGTAGCTCACCCCACGGGTGTCCGCATAGAAGCAGCTACAAATCTGGCGAGCCGAATATGTCCTCGGACACTCCCAGCACTCAAAGCCATACGCTAAAAAACATATACTAAAGCACAGTCCAACCATTATCTTCCGAACTCACCAAGAGCCAAAACTTGGATGAGATACACTTGGTCTAATGAACTGTGATTTGTTTACCGTTCAGTTAAGAGTATATGTGACATTGATAGCACGCTTGCTTATGCAAGTTACACTCCGCGATACAAATTTAGGGCAATTGTGCGAAGTTCACACTTCCATTTTTATAGTTTTCATGTTATACTTAACTGTTGTTTATTAATGCACATTGCCACTTAAAGAATTTGACAGAATCATTAATTCCAAGCAATCACTCAACTCGCCGGTATGAATGCAAGAGCCATAGACTTATGGCTTTGTCTTGTGTAACCCATCGTGCCACTAAAGTGGGAGCCTTAATCCCTGCACCTATCACCTCCTAGAGCAGAAGTAAGTCCATTAGCGATACAAGCCTGCGGGAGTATTTCATTCACCATCTTTACCCCCTTTCTCCTGGAAAGCCATTAAGAGTTGAGCAAAACTTTGAAGCTCATATGAAAAGTGGAAATATTCTGCACCTCACGTACCGTGATATCCTTGGCCTGTCCTCCTATTGTTGGCCAAATTCACGTTAGCTTGCTTGTAAAGGAAACTGACTGTGTGATGTACCCATATTGTATGTAAGAGTCCTTAGCAAGAGTATCAAGAGGAACAACATGTTACTTATGAATAAAGTAAATTTTATAATAATAAACACGTGTGGCCTCTTAAAGGCCTGGCGCAGGTATTGAAGGTCGAGTAGGTGGTAACCACCGCTTCCAGATGGGGATGAAGGAAATGATTAACATGTCTAAAACGCCGAGTCCCGAGCCAAGAGAATTAACTAGAAGAAATTGAAATAACAACTGCCTGGCTGAGAATCGAATCCGTGACACGTTGGTCCCAAGTCCAATATGTTATTCGTCTTGGTAATAAGGTTAACCACTTAATCATGGGCTCGCAAATCTCATAATGTTTCACTCTGACCATTTGGTCATCGTGGCAGTTAGCTTCATTTATTTTGATTATGTGGAATCCGTCGTTACAACTGTTGTGAGGAATCTACCGCTGCGTGCACCCTTAGCTGGGTGCAGGGTGGAGAAGTGGGAGGTAACAATGCATAAATTAGATATTATTTTCTAGGAAGGAAGGAAGGAAGGATGTTTGGAGTTGTACAAGACCGTTAAACACGTGATTATAAGCCCTGGAATCCAAAGCTTAAGACGTGACGTATCACCTTGAAATCGCTAAATGAATTAACTGGGAATCGAACTGTTACGCCTTGGTGACAGGCAAGCAGATTTACCGCTGCGTCATCACGACCCTAAGTAACATCTTGTAATTTGGATAGAAGGAAGAGTTAGCCTATACTGCTCGTTTAAGCAACTACCAATGCCACCTCATTGCTTTTTCTTTGAGACGATGAAGGAACACTACAGAAAAAATAATATGGAAATCATTTTGTTTCTTACTGTTCTCTTAATTTGACAATTTTCGTACCAGAATTAAAATTATTTAGAACACAACCGATAAGACAGAACACTTCAATGAAGGAGTGAGGGCACCATGCCTGAAGAAGGTCTTCAAACCATCAAAGATTCAGACTATACATTCCTATATTAGTAAAAATTTGCATCTCTCAAGCGAAGTTTTGTAGGATGATGCAGTATATTCGCACATTTAAGACACCAGCTTTGTGTGGTCATTAGACATTATGATGCCAACAGTTTGACTCCTCCCACGTTCCGGATTTAATTGTCTCAAAGAAACAATTAGAAGATCCAACTGCAATTCATTACAGAATGCAAAATATTTGAAAATGTGAGAGTGAACACCAAATTTAAGGACATCAAAGAGGTGCATTCAACGGTTTGTGTGTGTGTTTGTGTGTGTGGAATGTGTGTGAAAACCTGTGTTATTGTGATGGCTGTACTAATGTGCGTATTTGTAAATTGGGGATAGAATTGGAAAGGAAGCGGGCGTGTCCTTACGTTAGGAACCATCCCATCATTTTCCTGGAGTAGAAGTGTAAAACCTCGGAAAACCACTTCAAGGATGCCTGAGGTTTTGCCTGACGAGGCCGAGACCCTCATATCAGAACTGAAGTTTCGTGACAGAGCCGGAAATCGAAACCAGACCTCCAGTGTGAAAGCCAAGAACGCTAGTCACTGCACCACGAGGTGGTTTTCAAATTAACTGAGATTTTCGAAGTGAAATGCCATGTCCTGGGGTTCGGATTCCACGTAAAAAGGAGGTCCCGTGGCTCATGATCTCAAGATTAACGGTCAGTTTAAACTACAAGCTTCCTTCCTTCCTTCAAATTAACCGTTCCTAAGTCATGTCGATGGCACACAGGTGGCTTTGGTGAAATACCAGGTATTAATTGCCAATTCTACGATATCCAGAAAGCAAACCCTCAGCCATTCCTTCACCTCCACTTGGTCGAGGCGTAGGTATAAGTGGCTTAACACACCTGACCAAACAGTAAGAAATATGGGTTTGAATCTCATCTGTCACATATACGTTGTTGGGTATAGAATTTGTCTGTTAACTTGTGTTATTGTGCGGTCTAGTCATGTATATATTTAGGGCTAAGATTAGAAAGGACTTGGCTGTGTCCTCTAGTTAGGAATCATCCTGTGCATTTGCCTGGAATAGAAGTGGGATGCCACGGAAAGCCAAGTCTTGGATGGCTGAGGAGGGAATCAAACTCACCTCTTCTTACTTCTGCCTCACAAGGCTTAGTGAACCCCGTTCCAACCATCAGACCAGAATTAAAATTCCTTGCCGGAACCGGAAATCGAACCCTGACTTAGGGGGTGACAGCCAGGTAAGCTAGACACTACAACACGAGGTAGTCGGTAAATTTAGAAACCATACTGAACAGTCATGACCGTTTGAAAGAGAGCTGTTCGCTCAAGTATTTATTTGAGAAATAATCATTTGAATAGTAATTAATATAAAAGTATAATAATAATTCGAATAATTGTTTTGAAAAATAATAAAATTAATTATTATTACATTAATTGCTTTCATTACATTAATAATAATAATAATAAGTCAATGCACGAAAAGCTAGCTGGAGAAACTCCTACTTTTAAAACAGAACAAGGGCAGAACAAGGTTTCGTAGTACCAGTATATTCCAGAGAGCGTGGCTGAATATTAACATTTCAGACTGAATCAGGATCGGACTGTGCTCACCGAAAGGTAAGTGGAACTTAGGCCTGGCATAATGATTTTCAACAAAAGATTGAAGGAAGTCACGCTGATTGGTGTTGCCATTTCAAATACGCACAAAATGCAGGCTAAACATGCTGAAATAATGTCCAAATACTTGTAGCTGGTTGAGCCTATCAAGAAGCAATTGGAAGTCAAGAGAGTTCGAATTATCCTAATATTCATCTCAAACCTTGGTGTGTTTCCTGAACATCTTCTGCAAGGGCTAAACGAGCTTGTCCCCAACACTAGTAGAGGGTGATCTAACTCACATCGTTCTAACATCCCTCGTAGTTGTGTCTTAAAGTACTTTTTCAATCACCATACAGTATTTTCTTAGTCCCCAGGCAGCTGTGCGCAACCAGTAACCATTTTCATGGATTGCAAGTAGTGAGAGTGAGATAGGGCGAGAGGGGGAAGGGGGGGGGGGTTCTAATCCACTAACCTGTGTTGTTATAGTATCTGTAGACTGCGCCTAGTGATATTTCGTGCACAAATAATCAGAGAAAGTTGTGCGACTGTTTAAACGAAAGGGCTATATATCCTCTAACCAAAGAGCAAGTTATTTCCACTCTTATGATATATACTACCCCTTTACGGAGAAAATAGTGTTTTATGTTTTACTAACCTTAATCCTTAGAGATGTGAGAAACAGTCTTTGGGCTCTTTTAAGATAACGATACCACTTAACAGCCCAACAAGAACTCTAACCCACACTATTTCAACCACTAACCCCTAAATTCACCCCAATTCTCAAAATGTTATTTAAATCTTAAGATGAATCCAAAATCCCCAAATTTAAGTTTGATTTTGTAGATTTTTGCGAATTTCTTTTTGGAAAGTATGCTATATTTTTTAAACTAGGAAACGTAGAAAGCTGATTGTTGGCTTAAACGAAAGTTTACTGCGCCCTTTATTTTTAGAACAAACAATTGCATTTTTAAATTTGAACACTAAAATAAATATTTTGCCCGAAAAACAAGGTCATCGGCCGTACCATTTCCGGATTGCAGCCGTGTGAATTATGCAAACTTTAAAATACATAACATGTGACCCACCAGATCCGATTATTGAACCAAGAATCGTTTAAACTGTTCTATGAGACGTGGCCCGTTCGAAATTTAAAGTATATATTGCAATATGTTTGAGCGGAAGTGTCTTCAAAAAGCTGAGTTGTCTGGGTTTCAGGACAAGATGGTAGCTGATCACTTGTTCTGACCTATATTTCACTAATTTGAATATGTTGCATGCAATCTAGCCTACAGATATACTAATATAAACATTGTATGAAATGGATTATGATGAATATATACTCCAGTGAAGAAATCGTTTAGTCCATGCCATTATTTGCTAAGACGTTGTATGCAAATCGATTCATAAAGCCTGATAACCGTGGGCTCATTTGGCTCTGTGGTAGCGTCTCTGCCTCCTAACATGGAGGTGCCCGGTTCTAATCCCATCAGGTATTTATTGATTTATAACTACTCAGACGTTATAATATTAAGCATATATAGTGTGTATTTGCGATCGAAATTATTATATATATATATAAAAAAAGCTGAGCCGTGTCAGTTACCAAGACAAGATGGCAGCTGATCTCTCGTTCTGACCTATATTTCACTAATTTGAGTATGTTGCATGCAATGTAGCTTACAGATAGAAATAATATAAACTTTGTATGAAATGGATTACGTTGAATATATACTCCAGTGAATAAATCGTTTAGTCCATGTCATAATTTGCTAAGACGTTGTATGTAAATCGACTCATAAAGCTTGATATCCGTGGGCTCATTTGGCTCTGTGGTAGCATCTCTGCAAATATCTAAAAATACATACCGACCTTTCGTTTGAGTCGACATACAACTTTCTATGATATATAGTTTAACAAATTTGCCTACTTTCCAAATAAATATTTAGCAAAAATATAAAAAACAATGTTTTGTCTTAGGGATAAAGGGTTAAAAACCTTTCGTTTGAGCCCTCGAACAACATTCTACAAATCCTAGTTTAAAAATATAGCCTACTTTCCAAATATTATTTTGAAAATCCTAGAAATTCAATGCTTCGTTCTAAGGTAAAGGGCATACAGCCCTTTGGCTTAGGCCAATATACAACGTTCTCCGATTTTCGGTTTAAATATAGCTTACTTTCCAAAGATTTCTTTTCTTGACAGTTAAAAATGCAAAGTTTTGTCCAAAGAATAAAGGGCATAGAGACCATTTGTTTAAGCCAACATACAACTTTCTACGATATCAAGTTTAAAAATATAGCCTACTTTCCAAATAAAACAACTTCGCAACAGTATAAAACACAATGTTTTGCTATAGGGATTAAGGACATAGACCTTTCGTTTAAGCCCTTGCACAGCTTTCCACGATGTCTAGTTAAAAATATAGCCTACTTTCCAGTATGTGAAACATGTAATATGTATGTGGGACTTGTCCTTTTTCACTAGGCCTTCCATACTTCTGTTTGATTTATGGTAAATAATTAACAATAATAAAAAATCGAAAAAAACTAAAAATCTTAAAATTAATAATTTGAGCTTAAATTTGGGGATTTGGGATAAATTTTAAGATTTAAAACATTTTTGAAAATGGGGGTGAAATAGGGGGGTAAGGTGGTAATGGTGGGGATTAGAGTTAATGTTGGGCTGTTAAGTGGTATCGTTATCTTAAAGGAGCCCGAAGACTGTTCCTTATATCTTTAAGAATTATGGCTAGAGTAGCATACTACACTCCATTCTCTATGAAGGAATAGTTTTTATATTAAGAGTGGAAATAGCATGCCCTTGGGTTAGAGGATATAGAGCCCATTCGTTTAAAGTGTCGCACGACTTTCTCCGAATATTGGTTCACGAGATATCACTACGCGCTCTCTACATACACTATAACAACACAGGTTAGTGGATTAGAACTCCTCCCCCCCCCCCCCACTATCTTACCACTCGTAACATCCATTATAATAGTTGCGCACAGCCACCTGGGGATAAAAGAAATACCAAATGATGATTGAAAATAGTACATTATGCAACGAGCCTATAATGGCAATAATTAAGACACGAGTGTGTCTATAAAACGAGCGTATGCGATTTTTATAATTTCCATACGAGTGTCTTATTTACCATTATAGGCGAGTTGCATACGACTGTTTATGTTCGACTATAATTACTGTATTTTAACTATTTTATGTTCGAACATTAATATTCATAAATATCTGTCGAGATTTCACCAGTTTTATGTAGTCTACTGACCAGAGCCCATGAGACGCAGAGAATGCCTTGTATTTGACCATGGCCTCCTCGATTACCCTACTATGACACTAGGCTAGGCAGTGAAATTTAAATTAGAAGGCCGTGGAACTCAGAGCATCTAATTATCTAATTGGTCAAGCAACTGTTTCTTGAGCTCTGATTGGTGGGAGAAACTGTTTCATAATGAAAAATAGTGTTATAATGAGCCTCATTATAGTACAGTTTTCTGACATATAATAGTCAGGGTCGAACATAAACTAATTTAAAACACAACTACAGAAAACAGTGATATTGGCTACTACTACAGTAGAATAATTCGTAAATTCGTTGGCAGTGATCTTAATTAAGGTAATGAGTATACATTGATTTAATTATATCTGCAAACTTGATTTTTGTTTTACTAGACAATGATCTGAGAATAACGGTGATCATAATAATAATAATAATAATAATAATAATAATAATAATAATAATAATAATAATAATAATAATAATAATACTGAAATATCATACCTTAATAATCACTAGCTGACTCACAAAACGTAAGTTCTTTTCTGATCTCTTCATTAACGCGGGATTTGGAGATCAACTCCTTATTTCCTGTGACAACACAGATCACTATTGCGGCCCGATCAGTCATTACCCATGAAGATTCCACCACTGGAGCAAATCCCTCTAATAGTCATTTACACAGCAGGATGTGGTTGACCTGTAAATCTTTGAAGACTGGGGATGGCTCTAAGCTTCACTAGCGTTACAAGGAAACAAAATCGGTCCTTGAAGTTGGAATCGATTGACACTCCTGATCTGCCACTGACGTATGGTCAGAGCTTTTTATGTTTAGTTAACGAAATCTGAAAAACAGATGAATCCCAAGATGAAATTAAATCATAAACTATCTCTTAATAACGACTCAGTGAAGGGCAACATTTAGCATAATATAGTGTATCAGGGGCCATATTTGGGGGACATCGGTGGTTTAGTTGTTAGTGATTTCTTTAGGTACATTGCGACATCGTGGCCATGAGCTCCGTGTACTTGGGTGTGTGTAGAATGTGTCTGATAACCTGTGTCAGTGTGATATTTGTACTAGTGAGTGTATTTGTAATTGACGTAGGATAAGTTTGGGGAGTGACCATGGCCTTAATTTAGAAACTATTCCAGCATTTCCCTGGAGTAGAAGGCATCCATCATGATCGACGCGCGCATGCTTGCATAGCAAAGCTGTCTAATACGGTATAAGGGTCGAAGACATATCACTTACATTGACTAAAGAGATAGGAATCACCCGATCACTCTTGCTGAAATCATCATTGCTGACTCTGTGGCCATATTGCAGCACCCTACAAGAATGCAAACACCCAACATTACTGATACGAAAATACAGGTTAGTTTCCCATTTATTGTGATCCACAAAATGAATGCTAATAAAATGCCCTAACAAGGATTGAGGGGTATGCTGTGTCTTGAGGCATCTTGGTAGAAGCCAATCAGCTCCAGTTTATATATATATATAATGCTAAGGTGTATGTTTCACAAACCGCAAGCTCTGAAACCAGAGGGAGTTAAAAGTTGCGGCTTGTGCCAAACTCTTACAAGTTGTCTCAATAGTGCAGGAAAATACTTGGATCACCGTACCTGCAAAATCAACGGATTTATATACTCGTATTATGATTATAAAGTACGTTTAAACAAATAAACAGAAATGTGCCGCGTCAAGCTCACATAACATGAAGCTGGGTGGGTGGTTTATACACGCGAGAGTTGTCGCATGGGTCCACTAGTTACAATTAAAATCCAAGCAAAAATTAATTCAAAGCTCAATAGCCTAGTGAAAAGTGACGCGAAACAAAATGCAGTGCGAAATGAAATACGTGGCCCAGGGGTTTGATTTCGTGCCACGGTCAGTATAAATTCACTGCAGGTAAGAAAGAAGTAGTAAGGAATTCCAAGCTTCTACGATACTTCGAGTGAGCAGGGAACATTTCCGAGAGTCATGCATTTCACAGGCAATAGTTTTATCGAGTGGCGTATTGAGACCGTAAGGCTCATTGTCCATAACAAACTTTCCAATCGATTGAAAATTAACTTTCATGGAATGATTCAATGGAAATTTAAAGGTATGCCAAACTAGGAACCTTACTCCAAGCATACTTATTTATGCCTAGGAATGCCAGAGGAAGTCGCCGTACTATTTTGAAGATGATAGATAAATGAGATTATTAAATATAAAATTGTTATGATATTTAAAAGCACCACAGTGTTCACGGGAATTTCCGACAATTTTTCCATAATATGGTGACTGAAATAACACCGGGGATAACTAACAATATCATTAAATAGTCATGGAACGTTCTACGTCGTATGCACCATGCGGTCGGAGAAGAAGGCGGACGCCATTATCAGTCTGAGAGTATTACGAGTTTGACAGTTTTACTAGGCTGACAGTTTCAGAGTGTTTTAATATCACGTCTTGATATCGTACCATATGGGATCGTGAACGTTGCTAAAAGCATCAGGGCGAGTTAACGCCTGAATATTTAGGAGCCCACTTGTTATAGTGGAGCAGAACAGTGAAAGGGGACAGTGATATTATTTCTCCATTCGCGATTCCCTACGTACGAGTGAGTTTTGTGAAGGTCAGGAGTTGAGTAAGAATTCGCACGTGGTGCAGTGAAAAGATGTATAATGCTATCAAATATTTCAATATCTTCGGAACTATTCGTAATCTAATAAAACAGTGACTTGCTTATCCATAAGTTGGTGAACTATAAAGGCGACCGAACCACTAAATATATAAATAGTGAGATTGCCTAAGTACTAGATTCTGTGAGTATACGGTGCAAGCATCGATAACTTCTGTGGAGGATGTATGGGCAATTTTAATGTATCCGCAAAGTGTCGAATCAGTGTAGGTTTCCATGTGATTACATTTACGTCTGTGCGTCAAATATCTACAATAATGGAGACCAATGACCACATGGTAACCACTACACTCCTCATGGCGAGGAAAATGCAGGAGTAAAGACCATTATCATGGGGGAATCCTAACCAATTAATGTCATGAGGAGAAGGAAACGTCGCACAAATTCGTTTGGAAATCAAGACAAGGTTCAAACCCGAGACCATTTTCCATAAAATCCTCAGCGACGACAATGTAAGTTATGCAGATCCTTTTGTACGGTAGAATTGTGGGTAGAATAGTGGTAGTAATTACTTGACCGCCCAACCTACAATTGGACTAGGTAGGATGTCTATCTGTAGAGAGTTTCATTTCTTAGTTTTTTTATTAGACGGAATACGGTCTAATTCATGGCTGAATGTGTGCAGTGAAGTGTTACTGTAGCATTGGGAGCTCAATGCAATATTGAAAATCCGACGTATCATTTTAAAGCACCAAGGAAACGTATAGGTGTTTTATCTTCAACAACATTTACTTTTGCAAGGCACGACCATTAAACGATAGTTCAGACGACAACATGTATTTAATGAACATTGTAGGAACCTCCCTGGCATCAATTTATATTATATGGTCAAAGTAGACCAGTGAAACATCTCCGTTTCAGTATTGCTTGCTATTTAGTTGTTTTTGCCAGACCTCTGATCTTGCCTCATTACGATGAGACATTTGCGTGAGTTGTATTTAATACAGAACAGAACATGTGTTTGGCTGGGCAGCAGCTCGCTTGTCTTTTGCTAGCGTGACGTATTCGCAAGGCTGTGGATATCCGAGTGTAGACCTTGTAAATATGTACCGGCAGCTAGTGCCTGTGAGGATTTGAAAAATTTATTATTTACATCTCATTCACGATCGCTATGGTATCAGTCAGCTCATGTAAAACAGGTTGATGTTGCCCTGAACGAGTCCTGCAGAATAATTACTGGTTGCCTGAAACCTACACCTGTCCACAAACTACATTCCTTGGCAGGAATAGCCCCTCCTGAGGTACGCCGTGAGGTCATAGCACAAACGGAACGAAAAAAGTCTGCAGAGGACCATGCTCACCCTCTCTTTGGTCACCAGCCTCCAAGAAGGCGGCTAAAATCAAGGAAAAGTTTTCTGCAAACAACATCGATGCCTACTACAAAACCCAAGGTAGCCATGATACAGCTATTGCAATCCACCATACCACCAGATTGGATGAAGGCCAAGGAAAGGCTTCCAGCAGTTCACAACAACAACTGGGAAACTTGGCGATCACTCAACAGACTTGGGGGTGGTGTTGGGAGATGCAAAGTTAATCTCCACAAATGGGGATACCTACAGGAATCAGAAATCAGTGAGTGCGGGGAGAGACAGACCATGGTACACCTGTGTTCCTGTGAACTGTGCCCGTGCTCTTGTACATCGCAGGAGTTAATGGAAGGTCATGAAAGGGGTGTGACAGTGGCCCGTTTCAGGGAGACGAAAATCTAATTCAAGACATTGATGTATTGTATTATTCCTTTGTAATATTGTGTATCATCCCTCTTGGGTATGTTGTAGTGCTTCTGACTCGAATAATAATAAACTATGAATACAGCGAAGACTTTGAAAATTGTATAAGCGGAATGTTACCTTTTGTTTAGCAGTGAACTGTATAGTAAAATTTAATACATGAATTCATGCCACAATTGCTACGGTAAATCTGATTGTTGTAAGCATTTGAGAATGTTCAAGCCATACTTTGGTGAGCCATAAACAGCCGATAGCTGGCAGCCATTTGATGGAACAGCAAATGTGTATATACAATGTAATGGCCTGGCATATAACTTAGTTCAATTTTGTACATAATATCAAGATACCGGATGTGCGAAATATTTCACTAGTATTCTATGACTCCGAAACTATAACTGATATCACCCTGATTTTTTTACGGTGATATAGGGCACGACTTTTTTTTTCGTGTGACCTCCTGAGAGGCCGAGTGCAGGTCTTTCTAGTTGACGCCCGTGGGCGACCTGCGCGTCGGGATGAGAGATGAAATGGATGAGGATGAATGAAACTGGGCATGGATGTGGAAGGAATCGGCCGTGGCCTGTCACAAGGTACCGTCCCAGCATTTGTCTGGTGTTGAAAATGGGAAACCACGGAATACCAATTCGAGGACGGCCGACAGTGGGGCTCGAACCCACGCGTCAACCGAGTCAGCAGAGAGCTTGGCCCCATGACCTAACGCTGCGTATTTAGTGAGTGTACCCACCACTGTCGGTAAGGGCACTACTACAAGTTTGTCTACGTCACTTTCAAAAACCTGTTAAGTACAAAACGAACATGGCGGCCAAGCGAATTTGAAACATTGCAATAGACAAATCTCGCGATTTAATCATCTGAGCGCAGTGAAATATGGTACAGTAAATGATTATAGATATTGTAATGCACTGGCTTCTGATTTCGTTCAATTGTTTACATATACTCAAGATAGTGGCTGTGTGAAATTTTAAAATCAAGTTTTTATTGCTTGTGTCGTAATCATGCGATTGAAGTGAAAATTTGAATAATGGACCTACGCAATAATTTTATTTTAATGGTACATACTTATATGGCATATATTTATTTATTTATTGGTGCCTTTATTGTGGCGAAGTTAGGGCTCTAGGCCCTCTCTTACACTTAACCACACACAGTGCAACTTACATGAATACTCACATATGTTATTCTTAACCTACCAAACTTAAATACTAGGAAAACCTTAAATACTAGAATAAAATAAAATAAAATTAAATTAAAATAAAATTAAATAAAATTAAATTAAATTGGCGACTGCGTGATATTAGCTAAGCTATACAATTTACATGACATACATTTTTAACAAAATTATACTATGGTCATTCACTCACACATTCATACACAAATTGTTCCAGTTGGCCTACGAATTCAAGAGGAAATCTTTACATGCACGTTTGAAAGTTGTAAGGGATGTACAATTTCTGACGTCACGAGGACAATTATTCCAAATTCTAGTTCCCGACACGAGGAAAGAGTTGCTGAAGGCAGAAGAATGATGTAGAGGAATTGCAATTATAGATCCAGATCGCGTGTGACGATCCTGAAAGGAAGAAAGAAAACGAAAATTACAAGAGAGATAGTGAGGAGTACTTTCATTGAGAAGTCGATAGATGAGGGTACATATGTGCAGGTTCCTTTGTTGTTCTACTTTTAGCCAGGAAAGTATATACATATAACTATCCAAAATGGTGATCATCCGAATTATCTAGACGGTTGTCAATATCTACGAATCGTTTACAGCAATTTTTATGTCCATAGAGGCTATGAACATAAGTTCACCTGTAGGACTTCCAATAACTTGGTGAGCACAATTCCAACATGGCGGTGACGTGAAGTATAAATATTCAAATGGACGTTTCTCGCGATTTAACCATCCGAGTGCAGTGAAACTTGGTACAGTAAATGCTTATACTAATGTTAATCTACTGGCATCTAATTTATTTCAATTGTTTTCATAATCACAAGATGGCAGCTGTGCGAAATTGTAAAATCTCTTTTTACTTCTTGTGTCCTATCATGCGATTGATGTTTGAATACTACACGTACACAATAATCTATATGTAATAGTACATAACTCTAAAACATACATATATAAAATCCAACATGGCGACCATCCATAATATTAGACGGTTCTCAATATCTACGAATCTACCTGTATAACGAGCCAACGCAATAATCATTATCTATTGGTTTATACTGTAACTCTATAGCTTACATGTATAGCAATCCAACATGGCCGTCATGCGAAATAATTCACCACTTTTTTTTAGCGTATGGCTTTTAGTGCCGGGAGTGTCCAAGGACATGTTCGGCTCGCCAGTTTTGTAGCTGCTTCGAGACGGACACCCAATGGGTGAGCTACAAGTACCGTTGGGGAGGGAAGGAGGGAAGTTGGAATGTAAGGACGAGGAGTTGGAAGGTAGCGGCTGTGGCCTATAGTCAGGGACCAACCCCGGCATTTGCCTGGAAGGAAGATGGGAAACCACAGAAGACCATCTTCAAGGGGGGATTCGAACCTCCTCGCCTCCCGGATGTGAGCGACTGCCATCAGTCATGCCGTAACCACCACGGCTAACTCACCCGGTAATTCACCACTTCTCAATATGTACAAATCTATCACAGCAACCAAACTGATATTTTTTTGTGTTGATTGTGGCCATTATAGAGAGTTCACCTATGAAATTTCAACAATTTGATGAGTACCAAACAAAAATGGCGGTGACTCACATTTAAAATATTTGAAAGGGCTTTTCTCACGACATAATCATCTGTAGACAGTAAAACTGGGCGTGGTAAATCTTCACACAAGGCTTAATACACTGGCTTATGGTTTAATTCAGATTCTATGAGAACTTCAAAATAGCGGCTCTGCAGAATCTTAAAATCATAATTCTTCCCCCCTTAAAACAAGCGATCGAAATGAATGTTTGTATAATGAACCTCCAAAATATTCTTCATACAAAGTGGTCTGAAACAACTCGAACCGGGTGTATGAGCATTAGAGTGTTGCTCATATGAATTATTAATTAGAAAACAAAAAAGAAAAAAAAAAGATCAGTAGATATCTCTCGTCAGTGTCAGCTGCTGAAGTTAGTGAAACAGATCGCTTCGCAGGCGTATTTAAATAGGCTTTGTGGAGCGAAATTGCTTACTCTGCACGTGCCTCAAAACTGGCTTGACATCGCCAATCGAAGGAAACTAACATCCCCAGTCACCAACTGCATTTCTGACCATGAAAAAGATCTACTTCCTGCTATGGCGACATAAATAGAGTAGGCTATTATTAGGATAGTATACAGATTTACATTCGATGAAGCCACATGGCGCTGGATACGCGTGTATTGCGGACTCGAGGCGACTGGAGCTATTGTCATTATTCATTAAACGACTACCTGCGTTCGTCTCTCCACGTTTAAGCCATTTGTGAGTATTTTAGGCACTGAAGAGACAAAATCAAAAAATTAGGCACAAACTGCACCTTCTAAATTCATCTCATTTAGGAATTAGCGTTTTATGTAAAGTGATAGTAATAATAACAATAGTCAAACAATAATTATTATCATTATCATTATCTACCGGGGCTTGCATCCCGTATGGTACTAATGCACTGAAATCATATCCCGCAAACGATACTGAAAACTATTATTTTTCTCTCGTATTAGTCTGTAGTCACTTCGAGGGAAAAAAATAGTGTTCAGTATTGTTTGCAGAATGTCCATGCAGTGCATTAGAACTATATGGGATGATAGCAGAGAAATATCGACCTTCCGGACAACACGCGTTACTTGGGCTGCATAAAACAATATTATTAGGGGCAGGTGTTTCACCCGGTATCTTCATCTTCATCTTCATCATCATCATCATCATGATCGTCATCATAAGCATCATCCTCTTCTTCATCATCTTCATCTTGATCTTCTCCCCCTCCTTATCTATACTAATATAATACAGCTGAAGAGTTTGTGTGTTTGTGTGTTTAAACGCGCAAATCTCTGGAACTATCAGTCGGATTCGAAAAATTCTTTTTGGATATGATAGCCAGATTCAAGAGGAATAGTTTAGGCTATGTTAAATTTCGGACAGACCACTTCATTCCCTGCATTTATGCCCTGTGACACAAATCTACACCTTTTCACCGATCTGAACCAAAATGTGTATAAATAGCCTTTGGAACCCTGCGAGTAACATTCTACATGAAATTTCGGACAGACCACTCCATTCCCTGCATTTAAGCCCTTTGGCACAAATCTACACCGTTTCACCGATCTGAACCAAAATTTGTATACTAACCCTTTGGAACCCTGCGAGTAACACTTTCTGCATGACATATCGGACAGACCACTCTATTCCTTGCATTTAGGCCCTTTCGCACAATTCTACACCGTTTCACCGATCTGAACCAAAATTTGTATACATACCCTTTGGAACACTGCGGGTAACATTATCCACTTTAAATTTCGGACAGACCACTCCATTACCTGCACTTAGGCCCTTTGACACAAATCTACACTGAACCCTGCGAGTAACACTGTCCATGAAATTTATGAAAGACCAGTCCATTCCCTGCATTTAGACCCTTGGCACAAATCTACACCTCTTCACCGATCTGAACAAAATTTTGTATACTTACCCTTTGGAACCCTGCGAGTAACACTGTTTACATGAAGTTTTGGACAGACCACTCCATTCCCTGCATTTATGCCTTGGCACAAATCAACACCTTTTCACCGATCTGAACCTAAATTTGTATACTTACCCTTTGGAACCCTGCGAGTAACACTGTTTACATGAAATTTCGGACAGACCACTCCATTCCCTGCAATTAGGCCCTTTGGCACAAATCTACACCGTTTCGGCGATCTGAACCAATTTTCACATACTTACCCTTTGGAACGTGACGAATAACACTGTCTGCTTTAAATTTCGGACAGACCACTCCAATCCCTGCAAGCAGAATTATTTCGGGTTATTCTCGAAATGTGAACAGTCGTTTGTCATACTGTGTGGACATATATTTTTCTCTACAGCCGCGTATCTGGTGCAGACTTGTAAAATTTCACTGGAATGATTTATTTCACGATAGCGTGAGTAGAACATTGCATAATATTTCAAGCGTCAGTAAAGGCTTGTTTAGTGTGCCTATTTCGATTTACGTAGTTTTTTTACGTAGTACAATAAACGTATACGTGGACATTGAATGTATTCTGTGCTGAACAGATACCAGGAAGTGAACTTTGAAATAGTACTAGTTCTTCGTGCGAGTACTGAATGTTACTTGAGTATTCTTTCTACATCAAGATGTGTTACAAATTGCAGTCGGGAGGAACATCTTTACTCTTAATTGAATCTATAACCATGCTGGCTTAAATATGAATACAGGAACATAATACGCAGCGTAGAGCGATAACTACGTGAAGTAACGGTGATACCCATTTACACCAGCGATGTTTCCGGAATGATTCTTGATAACGTTCAACATGAACTCTAATTTATTCGAAATCATGCAGGAGACGTGGATAAACCACTGCAACACTTCAGAAGCATGCTACTTCTACTTTAATGAGATCGTCTTACAAGAGAGATGGTGGTTACAAGCGTACTGTACGAGCTACCAGATGTACCGGATTTGGTGTACAATTCCCAGGCTGAAAGGAAGAGCTTGGAGGAAATTTCCAGGTTCGAGGCCAGGATGGAGGAACTTGTATACTGTGTCCCAGTATATTATGGAGATGAGACTTGGGCATTTGTTCCGAGTAATGCCAGCATCGTGTATCTTCACAAGGTAGAAGCCGACCATTTTTCAGTAGACGTTGTTGTTGTTTGAGCCTTAAGTCTTTTGACAGATTTGATGCAGCCTACCAGGCCTCCCTGTCCTGAGGTAATCGTTTCATTTCTACATAGCCACCACACCCTACGTCCGAGGCAATCTGTTTAACATATTCTAACCTTGGTCTACCTCTACAGTTCTTGTGCTCGACCCTTCCATCCATAACTAAGCTTGCTATTCCTGGGTGTCTTAGTATGTGTCCTACCAACCTATCTCTTCTCTTCATTAGCAGTCACCAGAAACATCTCTCCTTTCCCACTAGTCTTAATACCTCTTCGTTCGTAACCCTATCTAGCCACCTGATCTTCAGCATTCTCCTGTAACACCACATTTCAAACGCTTCAATTCTCCTCTTTTCTGCTGCACAAATAGTCCAAGTTTCACTTCCATAGAGTACCACGCTTCAGACTAAGGCCTTCCAAAATGACTTCCTAACACCTAAATCTACATTCGATGTCAACAGATTCCTTTTCTGTAGAAATGCTTTCCTTGCCTGAGCTAACCTAATTTTTATATCCTCTTTGCTTCGTCCGTCACTGGTCATTTTGCTTCCTATGAAACAAAAGTCTCCTACTTCCTTTAGTTTTTCACATGCCAATGAACAAATCCATAGATGATTCTGATTTATTTCGGCTGCATTCCCATATTTTTGTTTTACATTTATTAATTTGTATCATGAATTCATTTCTCAAGACGAAGTCCATACCATTCAAATACTCATTTAAATCATCAGGCGTGTCGGCCAAGATGACTATGTCATCGGCAAATCTCAGACTTGAAATTATTTCTCCTTGAATCTTCACTCCCACTTAACATTTTCTACAATTTCCTTCATTGCTTGTTCAATATAAAGATTGAAAAGTATGGGTCATAAGTTGCAGCCTTGCCTTACACCTTTCTGAATACCAGCTTCTCTCTCATGTCCTTCAGCTCGAATGGCAGCTGTCTGGTTTCGGTATAGATTGTAAATCACCCTCCTATTCCTGTTATTCTAATCGTTTTCAAAATGTCAAACAATTTAGTCCAATCAACGTTATCAAAAGCCTTTTCTAAGTCTACAGATGCCATGAACGTTCTCTTATCTTTCCTTATTCTACTTTCCAAAATCAGCCTAAGACTTAGTACAGCTTCCCTTGTTCATACATTTCTCCTGAAACCAAACTGGTCTTCACCCTACTCCGTTTCTATCTGGCTTTCCATCCTTTTGTAAATTATCCTTGCCAGGATCCTTGAAGCATGAGACATCAAGCTGATTGTACGATAATATTCTCATCTGTCAGCTCCCACTTTCTTCTGTATAGGGATGATAACATTCTTCTTGAAATCAGAGGGTTCCTCACGTGTCTCATAAATCCTACACACCAAGTGAAATAACCTGATCAGACCTTCATCTCCTATTCAGCGTAGCAACTCAATCGGTATATCATCTATGCCTGGTGCTTTGTTCCTGCTTATGTCTTCCAATGCTCTGTCAAATTCTGATCTCAATATTAAATCTCCTTTTACATCCTCATCAATTTCCTCCTCCCTTTCCATTACATGGTTCTCAATCTCCTTTCCCTTATAAAAACACTCTATGTAGGCTCTCGTTCTCTCAACCTTTTCTTCCCTATCTGTTAGAGGCTTTCCATTTCCTTCATATAACAGCACTTAGTCTTCTTTTCCCCAAAAGTATTCTTAATCCTTCGATAAGCTGTGACTACTTTTCCTAATTTCAGACAATTTTCTATACCTGCACATTTCTCTTTCAAGCCATTCTTCTTTCGCTGCCTTGCACTTCTTGTTAACCTCATTTCTCAGACGTCTGTATTCTGCTTTCCCCTTTTCATGTCTTACATTCTTGTGTTTCCACCTTTCATCCGTCAATTCTAGTATATCCTGAGTGATCCACGGTTTTCTACCTATTCTTTCTTTCCTAACAATCTTTTCTTCTGCGGAATTTATTATTTCATTCTTCAAAGTTGCCCATTCATTTGCAATTGAAGTTTGTTTAGGGTTTTTAATTAGTCCTTCCTTTATACTCTCCTTGAATCTTTCGTTTACATCCTTCTCTTTCAGTCTGTCTATTGCCCATCTTTTTGGCTTTTGACATTTCTTCAATTTTTTCAACTTTAATGTGCATTTCATAACAACCAGATTGTGGTCAGAGTTTTTATCAGCACCGGGATATGTTTTACAATCCAAAATCTGGTTTCGAAACCTCTGCTTTACCATAATGAAGTCGATTTGGTAATACCCTGTATCTCCTGGTCTCATCCATGTGTATATTCTTCTATTGTGGTTATTGAATAAGGTGTTAGCTATGACCAATTCATGCTCGGGGCAGAATTCCATCAGCCTGCTTCCTCGATCATTCCTTTCACAAAATCCGAAATCTCCTACTTTCTTCCCTTCTCTTCTTTTTTCCTACCACAGCATTCCAATCTCCCATTACTATAACATATTTTTCACCCTTGATATACCTCAGAATTTCACCTATTTCTTCGTAGAGCTCTTCACCATCTTCATCACCAGCTTGACTGTTAGGCATATAGACTTGTACCGCAGTGCTGCACGTAGGTTTTGTATTGATTTTTGCTACGAAAATCCGTTGACTATAGAAGTAGAGCATTAATACACTGAAGAAAATGGAAATTGCAACACCCAGATGGAGTGGTGCTACATTGCTGCAATTGGACCTGCAGGACGAGTGTTCGGTTGTGATTCGATGATTACACTTTCAGGTCCCTCTGACCGCAAGTATGGACAACAATCAATACAGGATGTGTCCACCATGAGCTGAAATACATTGATGAATTCTTCGAGGCATGGAGTCAATAAGGCCCTGGATCGCTTCCTGAGAAATTGTGGCCCATGCTTGCTGCACTGCACGGGTCAGTTGTTCCAGATTTGTGGGTGGCTGAGGACGGTTGGCCAGTTGTCGACCCATCATGTCTCACACATGCTCAATAGGACTGAGGTCCAGGGATCTGGCGGGCCATTCTAAGGTTGTGATGTCGTGGAGAGCTTCTCTGGAGATGCGTGCAGTGTGAACCCGGGCATTGTCCTGCTGAAAAATCCCATTAGCAATGTTCGCCATCATAGGGACAACCACTGGATTGAGTACCCTATCAACGTACTGTCGAGCAGTCATAGTGCCCTCAACAAGCACTAATTGTGCTTTCACATTAAAGCCAATAGCTCCGCAGACCATAATGCTTGGTGTTGGCCCAGTGTGCCTCTCGACAATAAGGTCTGGGCGGCCCCTCTCCCCGGTACGTTGGCGCACACGATTCCGGCGATCACTGCGGGCAAGACAGAAGCGCGATTCATCACTAAAGACGACCCTATGCCATTCGTCGACCCATGTCAATCGTTCTCGACACCAGGCCAGCCTTACATGTCGCTGTTGTGGGGTCAATGGAACACCTTCTGCAGGGACACGGGATCGTAAGCCAGCTGCACGCAGGTGATTACCAACTGTTCGTTGTGTAACGTGGGGTGCCACAGCTGCTCGAATTTGCGCTGCTGTTGCATGGGGTTCCATCCGGGCCATCCGAATGATGCGGCGATCCTCTCTCACAGTTGTCTTTCGCGCTGGGCCAGTGCCAGGTCTACGAGTGTGGGGTACCTTTGACCACTGCTGCCATACACGTTGTACCGTAAATGCCTGTCGGCCAACACGTGCAGCGACAGTCCTTAGCGATAATCCAGCCTCACACAGCCCCATTATCCGAGCCCTCTCAAACGGCGACAGTTGTTGATAGCGTGCTCTTCTCTGTCGTCGAGGCATGTTTGACGGGGAACACTTCACTGCACAGACTGCAAGTCAACTACGCTAAACCAGAGTCCGTATACTGGAGTTGATTCCTCCGCGACCAATCACGTGGGGAGACCTGTAGCAACAATCCAATGGGTCTGAAATTTTGATCGTTTACATAACTACATGGCATCGTTCCATATCTTGAAAATCAACACAAACGACCAAAAACTTTATGGTGCTGCAATTTTCATTTTCGTCAGTGTATTTTGTAGTTTTCAGTTGCCATTTTTATTATTATAATTGATGATTTAGGTCTTATGTTTCCTCTTCATTCTTGATCTCAGATTCCATTATATTTTCATTCGTTTGACGAACATATATTTTTGAAATGTATTCTTGAATTTATACACCCTTTTTCGACTCTGCATTTATCTCGATATTAAATTAGCATTTTGAACTTTTTGATCGTTTTGCAGACCAACATTAGGGGAAGATATGCATTTGCGTACAGTTGATTCAAGCATTTAGCATTATGCTATTGAACTTAACGAACATTTTTGAGCTTTTTGAATATCTTTTCTAGTCGTTCATATATTCTTCGGAATATATATTGTCGGTAATTTTGTATAATCGTGTCTTCAACATTTGACTCCAAGTAAGCATTTTCTCAGCATATTTAGAATTGTATGACTTTCAGAGGAACTTTAATTTCATGTTTTTGTGATAATTTTGGAGAATGTGGTGTTGAGGTGTTGACAATTCCATTTTCGTAAGATCCAATTTCTCGATTGAGACGATGCATTCTTTGAGAGACCCTAATGTTTCACAGGTTTTTAACTCTGTTATCCGTGAATGATTCATGGTGTAGGTGATTTCATAGATTGTTCAGTTTCTCTGGAGAGGTGAATTTTCCTCATTCTTGATTAACTTCATTTTTTCTTATCAACTTGCTCAAATCTGGTTGGAGATTTTATTGTTTTTCGACATCGGAATTGTTGCGAGTTGGAATTTAATTCTGAATGACTTTATTCTCAAACTACTGTATCATAATTTCCAATGTCAAGTTTATAAATTTATATTTATTAACTTGTTTATTCCTTGAATGGTGATGTAATCAAGATTTCTCATAATAACCATGCAAGGTGTTAAAACATAATTGAAGTATAATAATGGTGGAATTACGAATTGTTTAGAATATGCATCCACGGAATATAAGTTCAAAGTTTCAATAAGATTTATGATCACTATGAGAGTGATAGTCATTAAGCAGGTTTAATGTGTACTTGAATGAAGTACAGTGTGTTGTACAAGTTTATGTGCTGGGTATAGCTGAAGTATAGAAGGCGTTTTCCTGGTGAATTAAATTACTCGTGTGAAGTATTTGGATGTACGTGTAGTAAAATAGCAATATATAGTGAGACATCGTCGTCGTATAATGAGTACATTTTCGTGTAATTTGAGGTAAAATATATTTGCTGTGGTGACAGTTTATTTGCAACTCAGAACTGATGAAGTTTAAGGAGATCATAGTGTGTTAACAGGAATTTCATGAGATCAAATCCATTCATGTTTCCAATGAATCATTTTATTACTAATGCCACGATTTGGAGTACTGCATTTAATTGTGCTTAGTCACTTGATTAAAAAAGTGTATATCGGATCTGGAATTAGTACAATGAAATAACCAGTTAATGAGTCGAATGGATGAAGAAGCTATTTGTGAAATCGTGTTTCAGGATGAAGCAATTAGAAAGGTCGTGTATATATTTTGTCTGTTGTATATACTGTAATTAAGGGTAAATTTACCTTGTAATGTGGGGCAATGAATTCACTTCTTTGAATGATTACGAGATCGTTACTTTGACATATTATCAGTATGAATTACTGATTTATGTAAGCTCTAGTTCGTGCTAAGTTTGAACAGGACTAGGTGGCTCGTTTGACACATTGAGAGTCCTTTCCCTTTTTCTTTCGTCAATATGCCTATTTGAAGGTGTGATGATGCCTTCAGTGTTGCACATATTTCATTAATAAATTATGTTTTATATTAATTCTCTCCAAGAGTAATAATTCATGTTGCTTGTGTCTTCAGTTTTTGACTGGTTTGATGCAACTCTCCACGCCTCCCTGTTGTGAGCTAATCGTTTCATCTCTACATAGCTACCACACCCTACATCCGAAGCAATCTGTTTAACATATTCTAACCTTGGTCTACCCCTACAGTTCTTGTCTTCTACATTTCCTTCCATAACTAAGCTTGCTATTCCTGGGTGTCTTAGTACGTGTCCTACCAACCTATCTCTTCTCTTCATTAGCAGTCACCAGAAATATCTCTCCTCTCCCACTAGATTTAATAACTCTTCGTTTGTAACCCTATCTACCGATCTGATCTTCAGCATTCTCTTGTAACACGACATATCAAATGCTACAAATCTCCACTCTTCTGCTACACCATTAGTCCAAGTTTCACTTCCATAGAGAGCCACGCTCCTGACAAAGGCCTTCAAAAATTACTTCCTAATACCTAAATCTATATTCGATGTCAACAGATTCCTTTTCTGTAGCAATGCTTTCCTTCCGTGAGCTAACCTACTTTTTATATCCTCTTTGCTTCGTCCATCACTGGTTATTTTGCTTCCTAAATAACAGAAGTCTCCTACTTCTTTGAGTTTTTCACCTGCCAATTTGGTATCCATACAGGTTACTGATTTATTTCGGCTGCATTCCAATATTTTTGTTTTACATTTATTGATTTTCATCATGAATTCTTTCCCCTCGACGAAGCCCATAACATTCAAAAACTCATTCAAATCCCCAGGCGTGTCGCCCAAGATGACTATGTCATCGGCAAATCTCAGAGTTGAAATAATTTCTCCTTGAATCTTCACTCTCATTTAAAATTTGTCTACAATTTCCTTCATTGCTTGTTCAATGTAAAGATTGAAAAGTATGGGAGATAAGTTGCAGCCACGCCTTACACCTTTCTGAATACCAGCTTCTCTCTCATGTCTTTCAGCTCGAATGACTGCTGTCTGGTTCCTGTATAGATTGTAGATCACCCTCCTATCCCTGTACTTTGTTCCAATCGTTTTCAAAAAGCCTAACAATTTAGTCCAATCAACGTTATCAAAAGCCTTTGCTAGGTCTACAATTGTCGTGAACGTTCTCTTATCTTTCCTTATTCTACCTTCCAAAATCAGCCTGAGACTTAGTACAGCTTCACTTGTTCCTACATTTCTCATGAAACCAAACTGGTCTTCACCAAACTCCGTTTATATCTGGCTTTCCTTCCTCTTGTAAATTATTCTTGACAGGATCTTTAAAGCATGAGTAATCAAGCTGATTGTACGGTAATCTTCACATCTGTCAGCTCGCACTTTCTTCGGTATAGGGATGATAATATTCGTCTTGAAATCAGAGGGTACCTCACCTGTCTCATAAATCCTACACACCAAGTGATATAACCTGATCAGACCTTCATCTCCTAGGCAGCGTAGCAACTCTATCGGTATATCATCTATGCCTGGTGCTTTGTTCATGCTTAAGTCTTCCAATGCTCTGTCAAGTTCTGATCTCAATATTAAATCTCCTTTTGCATCCTCATCTATTTCCTCCTCCCTTTCCATTACATGATTCTCAATCTCCTTTCCCTTATACAAACACTCTATGTAAGCTTTCCATTTCTCAACCTTTTCTTCCCTATCTATTAGAGACTTTCCATTTGTGTCCTTAATATAACAGCACTTAATGTTATTTTCCCCAAAAGTATTCTTAATCCTCCGACAAGCTGTGTCAACTTTTCCTAATTTCAGACAATTTTCTATTCCTGTACCTTTCTTTTTCAACCATTCTTCTTTCGCTTCCTTGCACTTCTTGTTAACCTAATTTCTCAGACGTCTGTATTCTGCTTTCCCCTTTTCATGTCTTACATTCTTGTGTTTCCGCCTTTCATCCATCAATTCTAGTATATCCTTTGTGATCCACGGTTTTCTACCTATTCTTTCTTTCCTACCAATGTTTTCTTCTGGGGATTTTGTTATTTCATTCTTCAAAAGTGCCCATTCGTCTGCAATTGAAGTTTGTTTAGGGTTTTTCATTAGTCCTTCCTTTATACTCTTCTTGAATCTTTCGTTTACATCCTTCTCTTTCAGTCTGTGCATTGCCCACCTTTTTGGCTTTTGACATTTCTTCAGTTTCTTCAACTTTAATCTGCATTTCATAACAACCAGATTGTGGTCAGAGTTTATGTCAGCACCAGGATATGTTTTACAATCCAAAATCTGGTTTCGAAACCTCTGCTTGGCCATAATGAAGTCTATTTGGTAACGCCCTGTATCTCCAGGTCTCATCCATGTGTATATTCTTTTATAGTGGTTATTGAATAAGGTGTTAGCTATGACCAACTCATGCTCGGTGCAGAATTCCATCAGCCAGCTTCCTCAATCATTCCTTTCACCTAATCCGAAATCTCCTACTATCTTCCCGTCTCTTCCTTTTCCTACCACAGCATTCCAATCTCCCATTACTATAACATTTTCATCGCCCTTGATATACCTCAGAATTTCATCTATTTCTTCGTAGACCTTTTCAACATCTTCATCATCAGCTTCACTGGTAGGCATATAGACTTGTACCACTGTGGTGCACGTAGGTTTTCTATTGATTTTTGCTACAATAATCCGTTCACTATATTGCTCATAATATTCCACCCGCTGTCCTAGTTTCCTACGCAATACGAGACCAACCACTGATTGGCCATTGTTTGATTTAGTGCTAATGGCCCTATAGTCTCCTGGCCAAAAGTCCCGTTCTTCCTGCCAGCGCATTTCACGAATCCCAACCAAATCCAACCTCAACCTATCCATTTCCCTCTCTAAGTTTTCTAACCTTCCACTTCCCATCAGACTTCTAACATTCCACGCTCCGATCCGTAGAATATCAGATTTCCTCTTTGTCACTTCTGTGATGTTAACCCTCTCTCGAGTAGTCCCCACACGGAGTTTACCTCCGGATTGGAATTTTACAAGGGAGGATGCCATAATCACATGTAATTATGCTTAGAGAGGTGCATATCCTCGGGAAGAGCATTATGGCTTTAGTTTCCCGTTGCTTTCAGCCGTGCAGCAGAACGCAATGTAGTCATTAGTTGGCTTATATTATCAATATCTTAACCGTCTATAAGAAAAGTAACGAGTTGATTTATTGTGAAAGGCTGCTACTCCCTTTCAGAATAAATAATAGAGCAATTCTACTAACAAAAATACTAACCATCTACTAACAATTAAATACCAAAATTCTACCATTGTTACACTAAGTTAAATTAGACATCAAAAGATTCTCATCGGAATGCCAAACCTCACGTTTTGCTTCTTTTACCACTTTTACTTCTTCCACTCTAAACATATTACTCATCCGAACAGAGATAAACATTAATAATCATGAAAGGTTGTGTCGAGAAGACCAAGGTGGGTGTTCTTCCTAACTTTTCTCACTCCTCTGAGCTGTTTTTTTGGCCTCATTTGAGTCTCGTGCACCTTTCTTTTTGATTTGAGCTAGTTTCTTTTGCGTATACACTTTGGTCTTTCTTCACGCAATCTTATTTATTTAATGCACACTTTATACTTCCTCCACCTGTTGGTAGAATCTGGGGAGTGTTCAACCGGGCATTTTCAGATTCTACGATCCAGTGAGCTTCGAGGGATTCAACAGGTATTGGTAAGTGATAAACGGGTACAGTACTGTACCCGATAATCCGAAAAGGATCCTGTTGGAATATCCATTGCCCCCGCTGGATTGCCTATTTCTAACTTCTCCGGCATATACAACATTAGAAATCGCTTCCAACGTGGTCTTTAGGGATTTACAGACAGCAGTTACAAGAATATTGTGGATCAACAACCAACTACACGGGGCACTCACCTTTACTTACCTCGGGGACTGGGACTTCAGCTTCGCCTACACTATATCCACAACAATCTGCTCCTTATATTTAAAATGAATCACTCCAACAACAATGGAAAACAATCTGAACAAATTTATTAACAAAAAGGTAAACTAATCTACTATAAACAAAATAACAACAAATGAATTTAACAATTAACATTAAAATTAAAGACACGCACTCATTCACACCTCCTTTCAACTCTACATCTTACTACAATGCTGTATTAAAATTATGAGTATAGATCTTGGCTTGTTCTCGGCCTACACAGCGTAGAAATAAAAACGTTTAGTTAAGCCTCTGAATGGCATTCCATACACATGGTTTCATTCACAAACCTGCGTTTGCAGAATGCACGTACCGTGGCTTGGTTTTATCAATGAAATATTGGCACCATGCCGTACTCGAAACTGGTTTATACAATAAACAGAAGGCTGTGAGTCTACACCTGCTTATATATTATGTCATCGCTCCCCAGAGCTAACGGTGAATCATGCTTGCTAGCCCACAGAGACTGCATGTGTGCATTTATAAAACACGTAAAAATTAACATTTAGATCTTACAAAAGTTCATATAACTGCTCTGTTTCTTAACCAATCATTCTAAAAAAAATATACACTCTTTCATTCGCACTCCGGATTGTTCTAGACCAATACGGTTCCACATATGCTCTTAACAATAAACAATCATTCATTCCCAAAACATCCGCTCATAAACACACTTTGTTCCAAAACAATTGATTGATAAATCCTATTAAATTGTTTAACTAATTAAATCATTTCCACAAAATTATTTACATGTAATATGTTTATAATAATATCCATTATCTAGTGTTGCTAACGCGACACTTTCGAGATTCTAACTTCTCGGTTACAACAAAAATCTTAACTAAATATATACACTGGTTTTTCACATAACCATCCTTTAACGTTCTGTAGTTTTAATATACTGCAAACACCTTGTCTTATATAGGTTTCATTACATTATCGGCATAATACAGTCGACTGATTAAGGTAAGCTGTACTTAATTACATAAATTCGGGTTTAATAAAATGTAATAATAGTATTATAGACGTGAGTAGACAATCTTTCTCAAGTAGTATTTTCCGCTGAAACCCTCCTGTTAACACAGCTAAATCGCTAATTAACAAGAACTGAACTACTTGTATACATGCCTTTTAATCAAAGAACAACAATACTTTGACTACCTTAAAATGCGGACTTACCTCGCCTGAGCACTCCATAGCTCTACAAAACCTCATATAACAGTATATATGGCATAAACAATTATCATCTACGATGTTAAACAATAATCAAAAGGGATTAATTGTTATTAACATATCTTAAGTAGGAATTTCTCTCAAATAATGGCATGACCCTCAGTATCATTGCACATGATTACTGGACTACAATTATACATACGTAAGTTCTTCAAACGAAACTTCCTATTGTAATGAACGATATTAGACAGTCGTGATTAACCTCCTAAAGTTTACTCCACAATAAGATAATTAACTGTTAACTCGTCTGTCGCAAATACATGTAATAAAAATAATATTCCTGTTTCATCTCACTTGTCTAGCTTTAAATTGTTTATCGTTGTAATATCATGTCCACAAAATGACCAGATGTTACACAAATAGAATGAAATAACACACATGTTATTTATAGTGTCAGATAGAATTCAATACTGACCGGGATAAACTAGCTTTGAATTCCTAGCCAAAGATTTGAATAATCTTCTATCAAAAGGTATCTCCTCTAACATATTAAATGAACAAAGCTCATAGCTTTACAGATAATAAGAAAGGTTTGTCAATGTCTTAATGTTTTTCCACTCTTCACAAAGAATGTTCATAGGAATAAAGACTTCGGTCTTATAAAACGACTAGTATTTCTTAGATCGTCGATAGTTTATGTACAATAATGATATAACAATATCATTCGATGTTTCTTCTTTTCTTGACGTAATATGATGTTACATTAAAGTGCTCAAATTAAATTTAATAAGAATTGAATTTGAAGCTATGACACAATGTCAGAATACTTGGTTAAATGAAATTATTAAAATTCTAGAGTCGAAACGACTAGTCTCCAATGAGGCAATATGGTTCCTCAAACAAAATTTTAATGTCAGTTCCACAACTGATCCGTAGAATAAAATTGAAAAATAGATGAAATGCAATCACCTTCTAAATAATCTTGAAGCATAAAAATCTCAACACACATCTGAAGTGTAAAATACATAAAAGCACTGAAATACATGAAATGTGGAAACATAGAAATATGTAATAAAATCGCCGAACCTATGGAATAAGATTGCTGCTCAGAATGTCACTAATCAAGCTCTATATAACAATTGATATACACTAATACCTTATTTAGACGAAAACTTGAAGATCAATGTAAGTATTGTCACAATACTTTAGATGTTTCCTCAGTACAAGACACTGTTATGGATCTGCATGCGAACCTTGGATCTGCGACCTCAGAGATAAGAAACGTCTCTCTCTGGAATTCACCAACATTCGCCTGGGCTCGAAAGACATCCTTCTGGCAAATTCTTCTGGGTTGCTGGGTTACCTTCCCTAGCATCTTGACAAATCTCTTCTGTATCGGCTTCATCATTGGAATACAATTATGGAAATATTCATATAAATAGTGAATGAAATGTTTCCATTGCTAATTGAT
The DNA here is from genome assembly GCA_946902985.2 of Meconema thalassinum. Taxonomy (NCBI): domain Eukaryota; kingdom Metazoa; phylum Arthropoda; class Insecta; order Orthoptera; family Tettigoniidae; genus Meconema; species Meconema thalassinum. The sequence continues at coordinate 301,655,620 of OX336389.2, forward strand.
GTTATATTAGTATTCGTAGACTGACGAAAATGCACAAGGTGGACTGTACACTACGTCTGTATTCAAGAATGCGTTGTCTAACGAAGCTCCATCGTTGTATCTTCACTTCTGCTATTGAATATGTATCTGGCGCATGACTGTTTAGTTCATCATATCAACAATATTAATTAAGTTGAATGATAATGTTTGAAGAATAATTATAGTCATACTGTTAATGTTTATGTGTTGCGCCAATACTAAAAGTCCTCCGCCACTATTCACTTGAACTGCGTTTGCCAACTTCACGCTGAAATTTATAATGATCTTCAGCTCTGTTTCCAACACATTTGGAAATGTAACTAGGCAGGCTGATATTGTCGAAACGATGAATATTTAAGCCTTCGACTTTTCGCAATATATAGTAGGCAACCTGTTCTTGATAAATGTTCACTTATTTAACTTCCAATCTCAATATTATAAGAGATATAACCAATACTATGTTCCTCGCAACTTCACACAGAATGGAAGTGCGGTGATCACTAACGCTTCACCTAGCTATACTCGCGTCTTCACAAGTCGACAATTGTCGCACTCGGACTAAGCTTTGGGATCTCCGTTAACCCAGTATAATCACTTCCTCACTCTTCAAAGTCTGCTGGAATAAGAACCTCGATCCTTGGATCTCCCCCTCCAAGTCGTATTTTTGGCGGCCATATCAATCTCCCACCATAATTTTAGCGCGTAGATTTCTAATGCTTATTACTGCGTAGATTAACCGATCTGCGGTTTTTAAAGTATCAGACATAATTTCTCTTAATATTCTCTTCATTACCAAATAAGAAAATTTTCTTCTAAGGGCCTAAATGCATAATTTCATTATGTTGTGTAATTAAAGTTGATCCCGTCTTCAATAAGACCTCTCCTCATTGGCTCTGGGCTGGGATCCAATAGCATAATTTATAAAAATATTTATAATATTAATTTCCAAACTCGCTGTTGCTATGCTAAGAATAGCCTTCTAGAAGCGTCCATTGTGCAATCTATCACGTGATCGGGCTCTCCCACAGCGTCGAGCTTGTAACACGACCCTCTTGTGTCACACTTCCAGAAATTATATTTGCTAGTTAAATTTTATCAAGGGGACGGAAAATACTCTCATTTTGTCCCTAAATAATTCAATTTACGGGGGCAGTACCAAGCCGATATTTGCAAGGAGTAGAAGTGGGAAGCCACGGAAAACCACAACCAGGATGGATGAGGTTGGAATCGAACCCGCCTCTTCTCAGTTTTGCCTCACGAGGCTGAGTGTATCCCATTACAGCCCTTAGACCTGAATTACGTTTCTTGGTAGAGCTGGGAATCGAACCCGAGACTCCGCGGTGAAAGCGAAACATGCTACCTCAGCCATCCTGGAAGTGGTTTTCCGCTGTTTCTCACTTCTACTCCAGGCCTGTAACAGGCCAAGGCCACTTCCTACGCAAATCCTACCTCAATTCCAAATGAGCACACTAGTACAGACATTACAGGGACACAGGTTATCAGACAAATTCTACACACAACCCATGTACACGGGGCTGCATGACCACGATGTCACCAAGCTCCTTAAAGAATCAACAAAATCAGAAAACAAAAAGTTGTTGAAAGGGAGTGAAAAAAATATAAGTTAGTTGAAATTTCACACACCGGATGGGCATTGTCAGCGCCGATCTTCGGACTGCTGCAGCTCCGTGGATCTCTCTTTATTGTACACGACTACGCGTGGGGTATATAAAGTATTATGAACTCATATGTCAATTATAATCATTATTGTTATGACTATTAGTGTTTAATAATATTGTGATTGTGTTTATTATAATTATAATAATAATAATAATTATTATTATTATTATTAGCTAATGAGAATAGACATTGGCGTGTTAGAAATTCATCCTGAAACTAACTAACAGGCCTGTAAATTATTTGGCAGGGTTATCTCGTATTCAGACATAATGAAATGCCAACTGACTGCACCGGGATTGGATCCTCAAATGCTGGCAAAAGCCATGTCGACTCCATCACGCAGCTGGGAGTATAGAGTGGTTCCAGCCAGGTTGAATACTCGAACAACTAATTTACGCTGGAGGCTTGTAATACGGTGTAATATGTCGAGAAGTGAAGTTGTTAGCGTCAGGTGCCCTAGGCAAGGAATTTACCGGAGCTATTTCAGTTTAATTGTTGGTATTATGTGGTTAGCGGAAGTTCTCAATTTAAGCCTAACTACGACCATGAATGTGATGATTTTGGCCTAGCAGCTTATTAGAGAATAAAGCAGATGACTATGATCATCTGTTGTTCTTTCATAAAAAAGCTTGGTATATTTTGGTCATCAGCCCCATTTATTTATGTCTAATAACCTTTGTTTCTGCGGCCACTGTCAATGTGTGATTAACTGCAAATATTTAGATCAATGAGGAAGTACGGTGTTTGAGGATTTGTAAATATTTAGCATATGGACAATTTTCTACTGAGAGTGAAGGAAACAATGGCCGAGATTCAAACCTTCAGTCTCTAGACACACAGGAGCCCCTTGCAGACGTGGTACGGTGTTCTAACATACTTTATTTGTTGTTGATGAATGATTCTTTTTGCGACATCGTGGTCATTTGACCCCGTGTACCAGCGTGTGTGTAGAATTCTTCTGATAACCTGTGGCACTGTGATGTCTGTGCTTGTGCGTGTATTTGTATTTGAGGTAGGATTTGGATAGGAAGCAGCCATGGCCTTATGTTAGGTACCATCCCGGAATTTGCCTGGAGTAGAAGTGGGAAACCACGTAAAACGACTTCAGGATGGCTGAGGAAGGAATCTAATCCGTCTCTTCTCAGTTTTACCTCACGAGGCTGAGTGTATCCCGTTCCAGCCCTCAGACCAGAATTAAATTTCTTGGCAGAGCCGGGAATCAAACCCCGGCCCTGCGGTGACACGCAAGAATGGTAGCCATTGCGCAACGGGATGGACATACTTTATTTCATTCAGGTGCTTGCAGCATTGTGGTTATTTATCCCCATGTACTTGGGTGTACGTGGAACCTGTGCCATTGTTATGGTTTTAATACTGTATCAAGTCCACCTCGTGGCGCAGTGGCTAGCATTCTTGGTTATCACCCCTGAGATCAGAGATTGATTCCCTGCTCAGCTAAGAAATTCATTTTTGGTTCGAGTGATGAAACGGGCTACGCTCAGTCTCATGAGACAAAGCTGACAAGAGGTAGGTTCAATTCTTACCTCAGCCATCCTAGAAGGTTCCATAGCGTAGCAGTGTCCCTTAAATCGAGCACCACGGCCGCGAGGGCAGCTGAAGTAATCTCGGAGATCACAAAATCGAATCCCGGCACAAACAGCAGCTCTCTTGAATGTGGTTATTCTCCGTTTTCTTTTCCACACTACCTCCAGACAAATGCCGTGATAGTACCGTATTTCAAGTCCCGGGGTACCGATCCCGTCCTTGTCCCTAATACAGTTACCCACGCTGCCACAGTCGTAACATAAGTACAGGTTATCAGAAAATTCCACACACGCGGTTACATGATCACGATGCTGCAAAGTCCCTAAGCGAATGAACAACTAATGTTCCAATATATCACAACACACATACATCTGGGACGTAAAACCAACAACATTTCATTAATATTTATTAAATAATAATAATGTTATTGGTTTTACGTCCCTTATAACTATTCTGGCTTTTAGAGACCCCGGGGTACCAGAATTATGCCTTGAAGGGGATCTTAAACGTGACAGTAAATCTACTGACACGGCTCCCTCGCATTTGCGGACCCTAAAATGCCCGCTGACTGTGCCAGGATATGATCCTGCAACCTGTGGCTCAGCAAGCGAGAACGTTACCGCTAAGCCACGCAGCCAGCTAACAATTATTAATAATATTATTATCATTATTGTCATTATCATTATTATTACTATTGATATGTCGCCACTTGACAGCTCTGAGTGAAGTCTACCTATTTAGCCTACATATGTGTCGGAGTGTAAATGTTGCTAAGGCGCATCATTGGGCTATGGGGCATAACTATATTTTGACTGGGCTCAATCCCCTTCGTTGGCCATCCTTGAAATGTCTGTTAATTCAGCTTTGCAGCTGGACCAATCAACATTAACATTCTATAGGCATGCTCACTGTGACGCAGGATCGGTAAACAGTAAGAGTTTCATAATATGCATCCCGGCATTCGCCAAAAATGGAGTGTGGAAGCACCTAAGAAAAACCTCAAATTTGATCAGACAACACCAGTAGGATTGGTAAGCAGCAGTTTTACGAAATTTGATGCGCTTGTATTTCTATTTATTTTATTGTCCCTGATAGAAGACTTAAATACATTTTTACTGGCAAAGAGTTTCATCAGTCAAATATTTATGCCTATTATAGTCCGTTATTTCTCCCGAAACAAGCGCGCTATTGAGATTTATCACACGGTATAAAGTGGTCGTCTGGAAGCTTTTCGGTAAACATCAACGCCCATAGGGATTTTGCACAAAATTCTGCCTACACAATAACGAAAATCACTTGGAATCCGAGAACCATTCGATAAACCAGACCTAGTTTCAGTACCTAAGAAAACGTTACATCTTCATAAATATATCGATATTTAAATGTGTATTTCAAGAAGCCTACGTTCGCGTCATAATAAACCAAAAGATAATACATATTATTTATATAAATTTCTGCGTCAAAGCTGAAGCTGATATAGGTCAAAATTCTACAATTTTAGATTGCACCACTCCATCAACCATTACAGCGTTAAATATGAACTTGTCTCTCCCAATTATAGTAATCGAGTTACCTGCATCTTTTCTGGACATGGCAATGTACTAACATTAATTAATACGAGATAACTTTTTAGTAGAATGCGTTATCTAACTTCGCGGAGAGACCACTTGCGTTTGGTGAGAAAGGCACCAATCCTTTCCTAGTAGGGCATTCCTTCTTATATGAGTATGCTCTAAACTGAAATGTTATTCATTTTCCACATCATGCTTTCCAATGGTTTGGTAGCCATCCTGGAAGTGGTTTTCCATGGTTTCCCACTTCTACTCCAGGCGAATGGTTCCTAAATTAAGGCCACGGCTACCTCCTTCCTAATCATCATCTGAATTACAAATACACACACTAATACCGACATCACAATAACATAACTTATCATACAAATTCCACACACACACCCAAGTACACGGAACTACATGAACACGATTTACCAAAGCTCGTAAATCAATCAACACCAGCAACAAGAACTGATTTGGTTATGATGGTGGTATTGATGTTTTCATATATTATTATAATTACTGTTATTATTATTAATAATATTAATAATAATAATAATATTTTAATAGCCTATTATCATTATAACTACTAATGGGTATATTAGTCATTACGTAAATTCCGAAATGCATATTATGAAACTCATACGGTTTTCGATTCTTGCATGTGTACGCAGCCTCGTAAAGCTAAACTAGGAAGCAGGTTCACTTCCTATCCCAGCAACCCTAAAAGTGGTTTCCTGTGGTTTACAATTTCCACACCAGTCAAATGTAGGTAACTCTTCCCAACTTGAGAACCCAACCAAGCCTTTCCCAGTCCTAGCCTCAAATACAAAATACACACACTACCACAGCCAAATCAATAACACTGGTTATCAGACAAATTTTACCTACACCTAGTAAGGGTTCAATTTCCAGCCATGTTATGGGATTTTAACCTTCTGCAGTGAATTCCCTTGCTTAGGAGACTGGGTATTTGGGACATCTTAATCATTAATTTCATCGTCATCAGAACACCCAGTTCACGCATGGGTGTCAACTAGAAGGACCTGCACCAGGCCAGTCCAGACGCCGCATACCTTTAATAGTAATGGTAGTAGTATTAGTAGTAGTAGTAGTACTAGTAATACTATTGTTTAATATTTAATAATAATAATAATACCGGTAATATATATAAAAACAACAGTGGAAAGCATGAAATGGAAAATCATAAATCACTATTTTGGAGCTAAACACAGACGAAGGAATGTCCTGCTAGCTATCAAAAGATCATACTCTTAGGTAGACAAGATCGACTAGGCCCTGGCCACTGCTTTAAAAATCGTGTCCCCAATTATAACTACACACATTAAGAAGAAGACCTCAATTATGCGGAATCTAAGACAGATTCCACTCTCACACCCAAGTACACGGGGCTGATAACTCTGTATGAGACAATAACAACGGGGAGTGGGTTATAATTAAAGTGAGTCAGTTAGCCTAAATGGCCTTCAGTGAATCTCTCTTCCCAAAGAGCAGCAGTGCAGATCTCCGTTCCTCTCTGCCGCTCATACGTCACTGAGTGGTGAGATTCCTTCAGCGTTGGACGCCTGACAGTTCCTCAAGCACAGACCATGCTCGTCCAGCGTGTCCATTGTAGTCAGAGCACATTCTGTGTCATCGATCCACAAACAGGGGCTGTGCGACATCCTGGTCGTGTAGCCCCATGTATGAGTGTGGAATTTGCTTGTTAACCTGAGTTATTGTGACGTCTGTAGTAGTGTGTGTCTTTGTAAATGGGGCTACGATTAGGCAGGAGGCGGCCGTGGCCTAAGGCATGTATCCAACTGGCATTACAGCATATATGTGAATGTAATTGGTATTCTGCCCGAAGGCAGGTCCGAGCCTCCGAAGAAGCTATCCTCAGCCGGAGTTTACGTGCGGTAGTGTGACCAGGGCCTTTCCGCTCCTCCATATGTTGGCCAACAGCGCGCAATACCTAGAACCGGCATACCATCCAAGTTCCGACCACGCCCAATGTTGCTTAACTGTGGAGTTCTTATGGGATCCGGTGTTTCAACATGGCCAGGCCGTTGGCTATATGTGAATAAAGGAATTTTTACACAACTCTTTTCTTCAGTGAGGTGGGTAGCGTGATGGAGCAGTGGTATAGCCCCTGTTTTTTAACTGGGGAGCTAGGATTCGAACCCCCCTGAGATTTGGATGGAATTTTTACCTGAAAATTCATATGGCGTAAAACAAATTCAGGTCAAAATCAAATTGGGCCAGAATGGCTTCTGTGACCCCAAATAATTAGAATAAGCAGGATAAAATTAATACACTCTTAGTTTTGTTTATTTTAGTAGTTCCTGTTATTACCAGTTTGAGATATGATTGCCGACGGGCAAGTCACGAACTAAGCGTTTACCCCCGCTAGCCAAAATCGCTACCGCAGTCAGTCAGCGGATCTCTTATCTCAAAAGCGTAATTACAAAATTGAAGTCATGGACGGCAAGGTCCAGTAAAATGGAAACCTCACAACACAATTAAAATTGTCCATTTCAGTTTCACAATTAAGAAAATTGATGTCGACGGTGAACTAACTAAATTATCTTCTCTTTTAAACCTATTGGTTCCCAAGCTTTCTCATCTGCATTTAATTTCCCCTATCCTTATGTGTGTGTTGTATTGCATGTGGGTGCGTGAAAACTAGAACATCAACAACATCGTGCTGAAATCACGAAATCAGTGGTAAGCATCTATTAGAAAATTATAATGTTTGCGAAATCGGTACCATTGTCCGGAATTATGAGTTAAAAACGTAATATTATGCAAACAATTTCATACCATTTTCTATGAAATAACACCCTTTTCTAAGATCTATTTATCAATAAAAATTTATTGTAATTTTGAATATCTTTTATATTAAAATAGTCAGGCAGAAATTTGACATTTTATTAAACAGGAATATCTTGCGAAGTATTTACGTTATTGCAATATTTGTTGTCATAAAACGTAATGCAAGTGACGCATTATCGATTTAGTCCCAAATTATGTGATTGGGTCAACCGTGTATTAACATAATTGCGAATATTCATTCCATCAGGGTCAAATGTCACGTTTTACTAAAACTAAAATATCTTGATAAGCATTTGGGCTACGGCATTGTTTGTCATTGAAATATGTAATGCACGTTACGCATTATCGATTGAGTCACAAATTAATTAATTCTGACATTCGTGTATTGAAATAATTGCGAATATTCATTTCTTCAATATCAAGCCGAGGTAAAATTTCATTTTTAACCGACAGTAATGTGGAGAGCCACTGTACAGTGATATAATGGCTTACTTCTTTCTGATTTCCAGATAAATACCTACAAATAAACCTATCTATGAAAAAATCCACAGCCTGCTTCCAGTCTCCGACCGGGTCAGGAATGGAATGAATGAAGCCCCTATCTAGCGGCGAGGATATGAACTGTGCCGGCTGCCGAGGCCTGACGCACTCCTCTGGGGCAATGATTAAATGAATGACAGATGAAATGAAATGATAGTGGAGAGTGTTGCTGGAATGAAATTTTGACAGGGAAAACCGGAGTACCCGGAGAAAAACCTGTCTGCCTCCGTTCTGTCCAGCACAGATCTCACATGGAGTGACCGGGATTTGAACCACGGACTCAGCGGTGAGAGGCCGGCGTGCTGCCGCCTAAGCCACGGAGGCTAAACCTATGTATATAAAATCATAATAACAGTACAGCTATTACAGACATATTTCGTTCGAAACTATCAAAGGCAAATACTTGGCGACATTAGGTACCTTATCAGAAGATTGTGCATTCGACGAAGACCCATTAAATAGCAATATTTTAAGCGAGTGATCGTGATCTCGAAATTAGCGTACTTGGCGCATATTGGTGAAACGAAATTTTGGGGATTCGAATACCATCACAACAGTCTTTTTGATATGTAACATCTTTCCGCTCAGTTGCTGGATAGTTCTGTGGGAGTGATTTTGAAAATTGGGGACAGAAGTGGATCGGAACGATCGAGCTGGCAGTGGTGGATCGAACGGAAGTATGCACTGCCCGCTCGATCAATCGAATGGAAGTGTACCAGCTGGCAGTGGTGGATCGAACGGAAGTATGCACTGCCCGCTCGATCGATCGAACGGAAGTGTACTAGCTGGCAGTGGTGGAAAACAGAAGTATGCACTGCCCGCTCGATCGATCGATCCAGCGGGCAGTGGTAAGACCCAGCTGGCAGTGGTACGAGAAACAATGAGCGCGTGGTGCCGGAAATTGATTCTATGACGTACTCTCGGCCATGTGGAATGTATATGACATACAGAACGGAAAACGCTCATGCGAACTCTGGTGTCAAGTGATTGAAACAAATGACATGGTACATGTTCGAAGTCTTCGTATCAGTATTTAAATGCTAAAATGCCTTAATATCAAACATTGTAAGTAGTCAGCATTGCCGGTATTATGTTTCTTTACAATGGCTATGTCGCCTCCGTAGCGTAGCGATCAGCATGGTCAGCTGCCGCCCTGGAGGTCCCGGGTTCGATTCCCGGCTCTGCCACGAAAATTTGAAAAGTGGTATGAGGACTGGAACGGGGTCTACTCAGCCTCGGGTGGTCCAAATGAGTAGAGGTTTCGATTCCCACCTCAGCCATCCTCGAAGTGGTTTTCCGTGGTTTCCCACTTCGTCTTCGGGCAAATGCCAGGATGGATTTACTGTAAGGCCTCGGCCGCCTCCTTCCCTCTTCCTCGCCTATCCACCCCAATCTTCCATCCCTTCCCATCCCTCATGAGGCCTCTGTTCGCTTTGCAGGTGAGGCCGCCTTGGTGAAGTGCAAATCACACCTCCCCTGTTGTATCCATCCCAACCAGATGTTCCAGGCTCCAGGACACTGCCCATAGAGGCGGTCGTGGTGAGTTCCCTCGCTGAGTCCGTGGGAACCAGCAACCTAGAGGGTAAATTGACTAAAAGAAAAAAAATACAATGGCTATTCAAATATTAACCCACATAACGGTAATGCAGCCATCAATATAATATAATCTTTGTGGTTATACGAGAATTGAGCAAGCCTTCATTAACTATTACTGAATACATTCTCTTTACTCACAAGAGGGCCTATTCATAAGGCATTTTAAACTCAATTTCACGCAGGAACATTATCGAAACAAGCAAAATATAGATGAAACTTAATTCCCTAATGCAGTATTATTGGAACGTGGAAATATGTCACCATCTTGGGTACAAAATTTGCGTAGGCGAAATAGCCGTGGGGTTAGTGCATATGACTGTGAATCTAGAGATCTTGGGTTTGAATCCCGGGGTGGGGGGGGGGGGGGGGGGGGCGGGGGTAGATATTTTTGCTACCAGATTATCATTTTAAACGATATTTATCATATCGATATGACTCATTTTAACAGAATCCATATGAAATTACGTGTTGGTCTGTGAATGAAGAGGACCTGTTTATAAGGAATTTAAGGTTATGAGCAGTGTCGCGTCTATTAATCTAGTTGTTCCATATCGTATTCTTTATTTAGGCTAGTGCAGGTGGAAGCTACATATCACCTAATAAAATAAGTTCCGTATTATAAACTAAAATATCTGTAAAACACTCCCTTTTACAATAGATTAATATTTGTGCCAATAATAGTATAAAATACCGGTGTAGGCTATCTACAATTTCACGTGAGGTTTCTTCAATGTCAGATGTTACACATCATATGCGACTACTGTAAGGCTCGTAATTTTTTATTTATTTGTGTATGTTTTGCATACGTTTGTATGCATGCATACCTTGAGTTACGGCGACATTCGGTCAGCTAGAGGTTGTGTTCATGTTTATGGTCACGTCAGACCTTAGCTTTGTGTGTGTAAGACCCGATTGAGCGTCTTTATTTTGTGTGTGCGTGTGCACTTGGTTGAACTCCCGTGGAGTTATTCACTAAATGTAATGTAATGTTTTTATAAGGGGAGGGTACGTCAGACTTTTGTTATTTGTGTACAACCAGTTAGGATTAGTTTATTTCTCTTGAGCCATATTTTGATGCGCAGTTCGGGGATTAGCGACTTGTTTGATTGATCATATATTCTCTTATGCTGACTTTTGTGGACTGATTTTAATCAGCTTGTGTTATCTTAATTAATTTAGTTTTGAGCTATAATTCAGGGAGATGTTTTAATTGTTGTTTTTGTCGAATTCAGTTATTAAAATTGTTTATTTTTGCCCTGTTTCACATCATTTCTAGTATTTATTGCCCCTATGAATCCTTGTTGTATATTGAAGCAAAATAATATTTCTCTAGCACAAGATAAGAACTGAGCATGACCCCGAAGACAGAATCTTGTTTAAAAGCTTCATTACGAGGGTAAAATATATAAAAATCCAACGTGGCGCCCATCTGAAATATTTAGACGGTTCTCAATATCTACGAATCTATTACAGCAATGAAACTGAAATCTTGTATGTTGATAGGATATATGAAAATAGGCTGTATAGTTTTTCACGGAACTACATGTTTATAGATCAGTGAGAGTGCAGTATTCACGTCAAACCAGGCGTACTGTACATTAATGGCTTGAGACGACGGCAGTTCGCAAAAGGGAATTGGAAAACTCGTCATATTGTTACAGAAAGTTGTGTATTTATTGTGGACGAACACAAGGTAGTTCTCGGCCTATATGGACGTGGTATCCTAGGACATTTAAATGATATTGGAGGAACTTTTATACAAGCAGTTGTGTAGAATTCGAACATTATGAACCTTGATTCAACAACGTGTATGAGGAATTTTATACTGAGTGTTCAGTGATATAACATTCGGTTCTACGTGTTTCATGCATTTAATGAACAGCGATTGTATAGTGCAAATACTGAATTATAACGTCTGTGTCTTATCCTAAAAAATTGTGGCGTATGAAATGCGCAGCAAACTTGGACATTTTTGGCATAATTGAATAGAATTTGTGAATCGACGCATTGAAAATTTGTGGAATTTATCTTTCGTCATTTATTACCGAAAGTGATAACTTTTCTCAGTCATGTTAGCCGGCGTATAATTTGCAAATGAACAGTGGCGAACGATAGGAACAGTTGAAGGGTGTTCGTGCAATGACATGCAAAATGAGCCAAGAGAAACAGCATAAAATCCTACAATACACTGTTATCATGATGTACTAAAATTCAGAAGAGGTGATTTTCTAAAGTTTGTAAATCGAGTGCACTATATCTACCTCTTAGTTAATATTTACGTATGAATAACACCAACTTCGAACCAACTCAGAGCTGGAAGCATTTAAAGTAGTGGGAACTTCATTCTGCGTTGCCAATGGAACTACAGAACGTCTCATCAGATCGAGTGGAAGAGATCCTGGTTTCGATGGAGAAGAGGACGATGAACACACGCCATGGAAACATCCATATCAGCTGTTACAAGGTAGATGCACATGTTATGTAGAATTCTGTAAGTTTTTCTGTAGTTCAACCAAATGTAACACGAGCACGGGATCAGAACAGTAATATTAGCATACTTCTCGCATTTTGCAAACATAAAGTAGACTCGGGATATGAGATCACCCGGGCAGATGTGTGTCGTCCCTGGCTGTCTGCGTGTGTGTCCCATGGCATTTTCTAAACGGCTGCAAGTATAAAAGCCAAGCATAGTAAGAGGGAAGATCTATACCGGTACATCTCCAGATCATATTTGAAAATAACGTCAGTGCTACCAACTGTTGAAAAATGATAATTGGAACTTGAACTCTTGAGTTGGATATCTCTGAACGCATGCATGGTAACCGTTCCAAAATTTGCATTCATAGACATCATAATATTTTAAAATTAATTTCCAGAGGACCATATATGGGGGTGTTATCAACTTGATTTAACGCGTTCTGATAAGTTAAATGTTAAGTTGCATGAATCTTATGTATTGCATGTATGTATTTCTTCAAATATATTTCTTAAATTATTGGCACATACTGTAGATAGATCATAATATTTGAAATTCATTTTGAGCCACCCTTACATGACAGTGTTACCAACACGATTCTACGCTTGCTGATAAGTTCAATGTTTTAATTACAAGAAACGTCCATAATATCTATTGCACCTCAACCAAATTTTGTACGTACTCTTAAAAGCTCGATTAAGGTACATATTCTGAGTGCCCAGGGCTGCCAACTGTTGCTAAATGCTCTTTATAACTTTAAACCCCAGTCAAAATACATCAGAAATCATGCAGGCCAACTGTTCAAAACTGTTCAAAACGTATAGAAACACTTTCAGATTCATTTTGTGCCGGAGCTGCCAACATGATTCTCCGCGTCCTGATAGGTTAAATTAGCTGCATGTTACTTCAATACTAACGATTGGCTTTCATTACAATTGTTACACATATAGATCATACTGTTTTAGATTAATTTTGAGTAACCCATACATGACACTATAGTTACCTATATGATTGTATACGTGCTGAAAAGTAAATAATCAACTACATGTAACGTCCATACTATTTGTTGAACTTCAGCCAAATTTTGTATGTGCATATTGTACATTAAGAGATGGAACTATACATAAATTCAAAGTATCCTGGGCTGCCAACTATTGATAAATGCTCTCTATAATTTCAAAGCACTCGTATTGTGCCCATCTGTCCACCTGGGATGGACAGGCAATCACAGCGAGGCAACATGAGCCCAGTCTGAGCACGAGTCTCAGGTCTCAGGGCGTCCTGGGTTATGCCGGCAAACATCTTCAACACACTGCCCTCTTGTTCCACTTCACATGTTTATTCACAAAAAGGCATGTTTATCAGCAACGAACGCAATAATATGCACTTCACTGCGGCAAAACCTAAACTGGCGACGGCAAAACAAAAATATCTAGGATAGTGATTACTGCATCTCGCAGTACAAAACAATCATAGTCGTTATCTTCATAAGAGCCCATTTGTTATGACTATGGTCGAAGAATACAATTTAACAATTTTACCCTATTCAGAAGAGAATGCAGAATCATCAATAGGAAGAAAAAAATTAAATTAATGAAATATATTACGTCGCAATTCACTGACCTATTCTAATATATACACTAATTAGGAGCTTCGAAATTGTTTTACCCATCATCATTTCAGGAATTGTTATTTATAAGTCACAACTATTTCTAAATTGAATTTAAAAAATCTTGGATAGTTTTTGTCTATAACCATTGTCTAAGCAAGGCTTTCTCAAAGAGTTATAGTTCTTAGCCGTAGAACATATTATGACACTTGACAAGTATAATTAGTAGAAGAGCTTTCAAAAATAAATTTTATAATTATAAACAATTTCATTGTTGAAACGCTAAATATTTTTTCACTTCATTTCTCAATTGCTAAACACATTGAGCTTAAATGCATTCATTGAACACTGATTTCAAGTCAGTCACTTTATGAATTTGCAATCTTATTTGACCTGACGCCATATAACTCTAAGATATTTGCCTAGTATAATACATATTACTTGATGTGGAAGTCTAATATTTATATTGGACCAACCATTTTAATCATCTGAAGCTTTCACACACACTATTGGACAGGATTGCCTTTACCTCAATAGGTCCCATATACAAGTTAATTTACCACTAAACCTTCTGAGCTGATACTCATGAAAAACATATTTATCAACCTGGGATTAACAGAAATCCCTATACCCATTATTTCTTAATCGCAATTAGAACAATTAGCTTCAATTACTACGCGTCCAATTCTAGCATGAGGATACTCTGATCCCTCACTCTCAAATAAACATTTAGAGACAATATCTCGAACCTCTTGACTGTACAAGGTCAAAATCATCACTTTTCATAAGAAATTCAGTGTTTCAAAATGCAGAATTATTATTATTATAATTATTATTACCAAAATTAAAAATATTATTTACTTATTCAGAGTTGTAACAGTGTCAACTATCGCTTCCATTTGTCCATTATGCTGGTCCGGCCTCGTCCGGCCTAGCCCATCATGGTCTTCCTGCAGCTGGTCAGTGACGTCATGTTTCCATTTGCTGGTCCCATAATTGTCCATGTTATGTCGCATGCACTTGGGATTGGATTGTATTCTAAGTTGAATAACTAACTTAAACCTTCTCGCTGGGTCCACTATGATTACTGGTAAATGTCCCAATTGTAATTGTCATGGTCACTAATATTTGGTTGATTTTGAATATTGCGTTCATATATGTTGAAAATATGCCTGATTTATTTCAAGTCCCAGATTTTTAAGTCCTAAAGCATGAATCCTTTCAAAGTCCACAATATTATAGCCAGTTGTAGGGTTCACATTATTCTGAGCAAGGTTCGCAACTTTCGTAATATGGTAGTTAGTTTAAGAAGTCTATCTTCTAATGTCACAAATACTAGCACAGTCAATATCAACGTACCTTTCACTTTCGAGGTATATCACTGTCACGAAATATGTTTGGACTAAATTTCAAACGTTGATGTAGCGCGGAATCAATCAGTGGCTCTTTTAGCAACACAGCAACACTGTCGAGTATAATAACGTCGTACCGGCACCTATCTCCTCTAGCCACGAGACTATGGGAGATAATACACATATCTACACATGACTGCATGTAACACAACACGTCCACGCCTCAGTTTATATAGGACCCACAAATCAAGAATCGACTATCGTAGTGACATGACTTAATGCTGTTCTACGCATTCCATTGGCTCTTGTACCAGAAATTATAGAGTATCAAATAGATAACTAATAAATAACACCGTTTTAATGAAAATAATGACAACTTTAGCTGAAAAATAACAGCACCGTTTGCATGTCCCTAATATCCCATCAATATATATTTTCATGATATCCGAAGTAGATATCAATGTCTTCGACCATATAGAACGTATGTTTCTCGACAAACTTTTCGGCTGCAATCATATAAACTTCGTTCACTTCTCAAGTGTGGGTCAGGGTTTGAGAACGATGTTTATTTTGAGTTGTGCTATGGAACTTCGCTTGGTGACTCAAGTCTTGATGGAACATGAATCTCTACCACTGTCCTCTCTTCTTGGAGCGTGCCGCTAGGGGAGTTTAAAGCCGCTTAGAGAGCGACTCGGCAGACTAGCCCTGACATCCAATCTCTAATCCACCGATTAATTGGTCCGTGTGGTCATCATTCTGCGCTCGCCCGAGCAACCAGACTGCCAGGCGATCCAAGTATGTGCTCTTAAACAATTTGGCAGCTCGAATATTAAACATTTCCCAAATCTCAACGGGGATCAACTGAGAAGGAATAAATTGTCACGCAATGTAATTGTCACGGTGTTATATTTTTTCCTCTATTGGAGTGCTTTATTAGCCAATATTGTAGGATTTTGCCTAAGTGTGTGGTTCAAATCTACAAACGTACATTTAATGAAGCCTCGTTTCAAAATATGAAATCTTCTTAGAGATTTTACTTGATACAGGATGTAACGGATTTGACGAATATGGAGGCAAGGTTTTAGTGTATGAGCATTTCCATTCAGACCGATGGCTCGGTATATCAGCGCCTGTTTACCATTGCTTGATGAATGCAGTACCTTTGCATTTGCCTATTGGCTCACGCTAGAGTAAAATGTGGCTTTCCAACGATGTCTCAGTCTCACTCATGGCTTTGATTATACTGTATGGAAGCTACTGAGGAATGGGTGGTGCTGAGTAATATCCTCCAGGGCACAACTAGTGCCTGTGTGTACTGTGAAAAGTTCTACTCATAGGGTGTGCCATTGTTCTGACCTAGTGAGGCAAGCAATGGCAAACTACCTCACTCCTCACCTTGCCTAGTACGCCTCATTATAGTACTGCTTTGTCGTTTTGTGGGTAATAACTGACGTAACCTATGGCGGTGCTTTTTGAGGAACCAACCAGCCTCTGGGCTGACTGGATATTCGGTAATTTGTTTTATCATTCGAAAATAAATTGTCACATACTGAACAGCTAATTGATTAAAAATATAAAAATAGTTATATTATTATAACTTTGCCATAACTGACGTCAGGCTAATTCTGTAAAGCGTGGCACAAGTAATTCACGTCTGCAATATAATTGCTTATTTAACCCTATATTTCAATCGTCATTAGTCACACTGGATCTGGATGTCCCATGCTGTTTTCTCTTACCTTATCGGGGCTAACTGTAGTTTTGATAGATACTGTATATTCTTTTTCAAGAATGAAAATTTTCTATAAGAATTACTATGAATATCATACTACTATCGAAATTAGATTTCAAATAAGAATTAAACAACAATATCTTTAACGTCAATCTGTAAGTTATTAAAATTAAATTAAAAATCTGTACTGAAATAAATTAGAATCGATAGTAATTTCTTCGGTACTGTCCTGGAATAAGCATATAGGCATATCACAAATTATTTTACCGCGTTTGCTCAACTATACTACATTTAACGTGAAATGTGTCCAATAGCAATCTCTGAAATTATTGTAAACAAGAAGACCCCGTACTGCTCCGCAGCATTCATTTCAACAATCCCATAGCTCATCGTTCCATACGACATATGCTATCGAATGCCATTATGCTTATGACCTGAACTGACAGTGACCGTAGTCTTTCATTTTTAGAACTTCTGTAATTGATTTTCGCCTCCGACTCGTCATATGAATTATCGTGTTAAGAGCACACAAAAACTCTAAGAACGAATACTGAAACAAAATGCCAACCAGCGCTTTCATGTTGCACCGGGACAGGCCATCCGGCTCCTGGCCGCATGCGTGTTACAAGACACTTACCTCGTTCCTCCCCTCACTACGGCTGGCACACAGCTTGGCCATAAGTTTGACCTTGGTGAAATGAATATTCGCAATTACTTTAATACAAGGATGACAAAATCAAGTAAGTGGGGGCTCAATGGATAATGCAAAACGTGTATAATATCTCAAGCCAACAAACTTCGTCGTTGCACAATTACTTGTCAAGATATTTCAGTCTTAGTAAAAGGTGAAATTTCTTTTTGATTATTAAAATATATGAGATACCTAAAAATTTGGCACCATTCGTTAGTTTGTGGCATATAAGTGTTAATAATACAGCTTAGCAGTGACTGTAGGAAGAGAGGGGCGTAGGAATTTCCTCCTAAAAGGACACCTCATATTTATTATGAACACGCCACTGTTCGTTTTTAAATAAGCACGGTCTAGAGCAGGGGTGTCAAACACAATTTTTCAGAGGGCCATATATTAAATGTAGAATGTGTAGGCGGGCCAGATTCAAATAAAAAAATGTACTGAATTATTATAACATTTTATTTACTTAATTATATAGTATATAATATACGGTTGTTAAAAATCATATCAAAGTTATAAAAGAGGGTAATTATTTTGAGCTCGAGGATCCAGATACCTGACTTCTCTAGTTTTTGACAAGCTCATTGATGTCAGGTATCATATTCGTTGTAATTATTTTATGAATTAATTGGAGATGTTCATTCGTAAGTCTTGTGCGATGTTTGTTCTTATTTATTTTCATGACGGAAAACATCTGCTCACATAAAAAGGTGCTACCAAACATGCACAGAATGCGTGCTGCATGCTTTTTTTAATTGCGGGTAGTTATCCAAACTCTTGAAATATTGTGTATAAAATGTAAGAGCGTTAACCTCTTTAAATTTTTCTTTCAAAATACTGTCTGATTGAAGATCTATCAACTCCATTTGCAAATGAACTGGTGCCTGTGAAGCTTCAAAATTTAATGGATTGTTGAAAATTGAGAATTCCATTTCATTCATTTTGTGGAAGCCTTCAAAACGATTGTTGAATTCCGTGATCAGAATTTGCAGAAGTTGAGAATATTGATCCAATTTATCTTGGTTCACCGTGCCAAATGATTTTAAATGAGGGAAATGATCCAAAGTTTGATTTTTTACATAATTTTCCCACAGCCTCAACTTTGTTTCAAAGGCTTGAATACATGAATACATTTGAGTGACAATCAGATTTTTACCCTGTAACTTTACATTCAGATCAGTCAAGTGTTTATTCACATCTACTAAAAAGGCACAATCAACCCACCAGCCATTGTCATAATCAATTGGGTTGCCTTTTTCTAACATGAAAGCTTGAATAGGGTCACGTAATGCAAAAAATCTTTCTAAAACTACTCCTCGACTGAGCTAACGAACTTCGGTGAAATAAGGGACATCAGAAAACCTTTCGTCCAAATCTTGTAAAAACTGCCTGAACTGTCGGTGATTTAGTCCTCTGCTCCTTATAAAATTTACTATTTTAATTATAGGTTGCATGACATGGTCTATTTTTAAATGTTTGGAGCCAATGATTCCTGATGAATTATACAGTGAAATCCCACAAAATTCCCTGATGTTTTCTGTTTTAACTTAGTTGCCAGCCATGGCAGGAGCGCCATCCGTAGTTTTGCTGCTAAGTATATTCCAGTCGAGTTCATATTCTGCTATCAAATGTTCAATTGCAGAATAAATATCATTTGCTCTTGTAGTATCTGTCAATGGGACGCACTTTAATAGTTCTTCAGTTATTTAAAAGTTACTGTTAATACCTCGTATAAAAACAGCAAGTTGAGCAGTATCCTCAGTATCAGTGCTCTCGTCAACAGCCAGTGAAAAGTTTGTAAATTCCTTAATTTTCTCCTTCAGTTGAAGAACCAAATTTTGAGATAAATCATTTATTCTTGAAGCAACAGTGTTTCTTGACAGCGAAATATTTTTAATTATTTACTTTTGAAATGGAAATGAATCATCAGCCACTTTCAACATGCAGTCTTTCATAAACTCACCATCAGTGAAAGGTTTTGATCTCTTCGCGATTTCTAATGCAATGATAAAACTTGATTTCAGGGCATCTTCGCTCTCAGTATTAGCTTTAGTAAACATCGATTGTTGACCTTGAAGTTTAGATTTTTAAGATGACAATGTGTCCATTCTTATTTTTTCAGTGTAACAATCGAATTTTGATTTATGATTCGTATCATAGTGTCTCTTCAAGTTAAACTCCTTACAAACAGCAACTGTTTGATTGCAAATCAAACACAGTGGTTTACCTTACCATTCTATGAAAAAATATACAATTTCCCATTTAGACTGAAAAACTCTGCACTCACTATCATTTTTACGTTTTTGTGACATTATGCCAAAATCGTAACTATTATGGAACTCGACACAACAATTATGGATATCGCATGCGCACGATACAAACAAATGCACAATACCTTCACAATCACTGGACTTCACAATCACTATGTCGCAGTACAACTAAATTAACTAAAATCTTTCTCCGACCGTATCGCTTCGATTACTCGACTCAACTGACTAACGTCGTGCTGACGCACTCCTTTTATATCAAAATGGAAGATTCTAGTCTAGACTCGAAGCGTGTGGAAGATTCTAGCCTTCGTGGTATTTCCGCTTGTTGCTAGGAGATGGCGTTACTGTCTACCTCTCTCGGTTGTCTAGGCATGCGCTGCCCTTGAAATTACTTATAAATGTTGTAGTGTGCGCATTTTAAAACGTCCATAGAGGAATCGAGTGAAGTCATGATTCTTCTGTCTGTCACATATTGCGATCGCGGGCCGTATCTTTGACATCCCTGGTCTAGAGTTAAACTGGTAAACGACTTATAATCTCGTTGTTGTACGCGACTGGTTATGATAGGCAGCTGTGACAATGTGTAACGTGAGTTGGTGTGCTGGGTCTTAGAGTCTCAAATGTGGCATCAGCTGACTTCTGCCATGCTTGAAGTGTTCTTTTTGGACTGATCAAATTGCCACTTGAGTGAAGTACTAAGGAAGGTGGAAGATGTTGTAAATCAATTAAAAATGCAAGTTAATTGATAAGGAAGATATTAAAACCAAACCAACTCATGGGGTTATCAGTCTCATGCGCGACTAACGGAGGGTTAAGCATTATATTAAACTAGCAACCCGACCCGGCTTCGCCCGGGAACAGTTATGAATGCATTACGTGATAAGCGCTTTTTTTTTTCAATGTTAATGAACAACGACCAATATCCGTTTTACGTCTCGGCATGATGGGTTAAAATCACTGACTGGACTGTTAATTATATTATCATGGAGATGCATGTGCAACAAATTCTTGTCGGACGTAATTTAAGAATGGCGAGATGCATGAAACACAAATACCCCTTCCGTCCAATCTTAACTTGACTGGGAATTTTGCGGAACGAACAATTCACAGGCGAAATGAAGAAAAGCCGAGTTGCACTTCCAGGGAAACTCCAAACACAACCACTCTTCTACTGCAGCCTCAGTAACTGAATCAAGAATGTTGGAAGAAATGAAAACGTAAAAACACTTATAGTAGGCGATGTATTAAAGATAGAGATATGCTCTCCAGGGCATCTTTGTAAAACATTTCATGCTGAACAATTCTTACACTCATTGTATATTGCTATTTTTAACGGTTTGCCCAGCGTAAGCTTAAAAATCTCACGGACGCCAGTTTTTTTTCGACCTTCTCACTGAAATTGTTAGTGCTTCACTTCCTTTGGTCATAAATAAATTATTTTCTACAGAAACCTTCCTCGACATATCCTTTACAGAATGGTGAAAACCCCATCAAAATCCATGCAGTGGTTCTCGTGATTAGCCGTGACATCCAAGAATCGGGGACTTTGGTTTATACTAAGTAGGGATTATACGCCAATTAGTATAATTTAATATAATATAATCCCCCTTCCGTCCAATCTTAAATTGACTGTGTATTTTTCGGAACGAATTCACATGCGAAATGAGAGTTGCACTTCCAGGGAATGGCGAGGTGAATGAAACTCAAATCCCCCTTCCGTCCAATCTTAACTTGACTGTGTTTCACAGGCGAAATGAAGAAAACCCGAGTTGCACTTCCAGGAAAACTCCAAACACAACCACCCTTCTCAAGAGTCTCAACTGAACACGACTCGACGGTTTGCTGGTGGCTCTATCAGGGGCAATAGTTTCGCTCGCTAGCTAGGCTGTATCAGGGATGATAGACTCGCCCTTAGCTAGCTCGTAAACTGTCGCCTCAGTAGTTAGTGCAGTACAGCTGCACAGAAGAAACCCCTTTTGTTCCAAAACGCGGGCTACGTTTGGCTTTTAGTAAATCGTTAGAAAAGCACAAGTAAAGCTTAACTCTAAATTTCAGAATAATTTGCACGATCATTTTGTCGGAAAACTCAACACATTTTTGAAAAGCGTTTTTCTCTGAATCGACGTATTTTAAAGAACAGTTCTTTTACAAAAAATATAGAGGACATTGTCACCTACAATTTGTCTCATTGAGGTCATGTCATACGTTTTGAAATGCAGAAGCTAGGTGGCGCCAAAATTTCCAAAAAAGTGGTTTTTCACTTTTTGTCCTGGAAAAAATGTTTTGTTCACAAAAGAGCGAATCAGAAATTTGTTCCTCTCAAAATTATCTACAACATTTATTGAAACATTTTTTTCCTCCGACTTACCGCTCCAAAGTTATAGTCTGCCGAAGTGTGAAAATTGTCCGACACTGCTTCCGGTCTGAACTATGCCCACTGCTCTCTCCGCAGTAACAATAGTAGCCTTGACTACGCAGCGTTGCATTTGCTGCGTTATAACTTTGGAATGGTAAGTCGGAGGAAACAAACGTTTAAATAAATGGTGCAGACAACTTTTAGAGGAACAAATTTCTGATTCACTCTTTTGTGAAAAAAAAGAACATTTTTTCTAGGACAAAAGTGAAAAAAACACTTATTTGGAAAGTTTGGCGCCACCTAGCTTCTGCATTTCAAAACGTATGACATGACCTCAATGAAACAAATTGTAGGTGACAATGTCCTCTACATTTTTTGTTTAAAAATATTTCTTTAAAATACGTAGATTCAGAGAAAAACGCTTTTCATATTTTTTTTTGAATTTTCCGACAACATGATACTACAAATTATTCCGAAATTTAGAGTTAAGTTTTTGTGCTTTCCTAACGATTTACAAAAAGCCAACCATAGCACGGTTTTTGGAACAAAACCATTCCAGCTGTACTGTACTATACTGTAGTTGAATGGACATGGTTGGAAGAAATTAAGGCGTAAAAACACTTATAGTGGGCGATGTATTGATGATAGACATATGCTCTCACGGCTTTTTGTAGAACTTTTCATGCTATTCATTTCTTACACTCATAGTATTTAGATATTTTTAACGGTTTGCCCAGCGTAAGCTTACAAAGCGCTCGGACGCCAGGTTTTTTTTCTCGTCTTCTTCACTGAAATCGTTATCGCTCGGCTTTCTTTGATCAAAAATAAATTATTTTCTACAGAAAGCATCCAGAGGATATCCTTTACAGAATGGTGAAAACCGTATCAAAATCCATCCAGTGGTTCTCGAGTTTACCCGTAACATCCAAGAATCGGGGACTTGGTTTTTTACTAAGTAGAGATGATAAATAATACAGGTCATATTAATTGATGTTTTCCCTATGTAATAAATAGTTACTATTGAGGTAGAGGATACTTTCATGCAAGATGGTCGTACTCAAAGCGTGGGAGTTCAAAAGTGTGTCTTACCCTGTTGCTATGTGGGAAGTTGTCAGGACAAACTACTCACTAATTGAGCTGATCCCCAGCCCTACGAATACTGTTCAACGCGCAAGATTATGGAGAGAGGCTAATTTGTTATTAATGTGTTTCAGGCCCTAGTTGTCCAGTATTATATCGACAAATATGGATTCAAAAAACAGATACTTTTCTTAAAATAAATTTTCATACAAGCTGCAAGTTGTAAGAAGGGTTAAATTTCCCCCTTCTCAATAGTTCACCACCACGTCCTCGCACTCAGTCTGGAAGACAAAAGCGTGTTTGGGCAAGACTTGATCTGAAAGAATATAACAGTTATCGAAGTCTCATTTTATAGGCTAATGAAAAACATATTTCTTATTCCGACCAAATGAATGAAATCAGTGAACTTCGGACAAAAGTCAGTAAGAAAAGTTCCATAGTACAGCTGAAAACGAACTCGGGGTATTTATTGCACAAAGGTCTAGAAATCCAGTCCCTCGGGCAGCATTCAAACCCCTCTTCGGGGATGCTAATCAATAAACGTTCTTGTTTGGATATCCTGGTCATCAACCTCACGTATTTTGATGTGTGTTAAATTCGCTAACTAAGTTGTGAATCCGAGATGACTGTAATAATATGTGCAGCTGCAATTATTACAGTCTAAGGTCCATGCTAGCTTTCCTGGAATTTGAAATACGGTACCATCCAGATAATTGCCTGAGACAGTGTGGAAAATTACAGAGGAAAACCACGTTGCGTAGGGCCGTTCTGAGCGACGGATTCATATCTAGGGTATCCAGACTTCTTTCCACAATCGGAAAAATTTACAAAATTATTAAATAAATAACTGAGTTTACTAATTTAAATTAGCATACGTATACAGGGTGATGGAAACAGGTTGCAGCAATTCCAAAAATCATATCTCCCGTTGTAAGTGAGATAAATTAATAATTA
Source organism: Meconema thalassinum (assembly GCA_946902985.2). Taxonomy (NCBI): domain Eukaryota; kingdom Metazoa; phylum Arthropoda; class Insecta; order Orthoptera; family Tettigoniidae; genus Meconema; species Meconema thalassinum. The sequence goes on from OX336389.2 coordinate 301,679,904, forward strand.
GACCAGAAAACTAATCAGGAACTCATCGAATTTTAGTTTTTGATTTGACTGTACTCCTCCCGTGACCTTCAGCCGATGCGCAGAATGAGTGCGCCATGCCGGTCCTATTCAATGGCCTCCTAGAAGCCCCGACAGGAAACCCATAAACGTTTTATCATTTAAAAATGATCTCTTCGACTTCATCGTTTTGCTTTGGTCTACCGTTATATGCGTTACGGTTACGGCGTGTATGACGTCATCATGTTGTTCAGTGCATATGCACCGAGTCTGAGTTTACTCCTGGGGTCTGGCGTTATGCGATACGGAGACGGCGAGTGAGTGACGTCATGCAGCAGAGTGCACCTCCCGCTCTCCGTTCCCCGCGCGGGAAGCCTAAGTTAATAGATAATGGAGTCTGTTGAAAGAGTCCTGGAGCTTCGAGCGATGCGAGAAGCCCTCCTGAGCCTTTCTAACATGTGTAGCATTTGTAGCATGCGTCATTTGAAATGATGTCAAGTCTTGTCTCCTAGACTGACTGTATCTTTTGTTTTATGGGGACACGTAAAATACATTGTATTCAGTGAACCGGTCTGATAGCTGCTACATTTAAGACAACGTATCGTCGCTGCTGTTGCTACAATCACGCCTTAGATGATCCAGCGCACTTGGGCCAAAATCGACTCTCGACTTGATGTTTGCAGAGCAACCAAGGAAGCACACATATAATAGTACATTATGCAACGAGCCTAAAATGGCTATAATTAAGACACGAGTATTTTTTATAAAACGAGCGTATGCGAGTTTTATAATTTCCATACGAGTGTCTTAATTACCATTATAGGCGAGTTGCATACGACTGTTTATGTTCGACGATAATTATAACTTTATTATAACTTATGTTTTAACATAAATATTAATAAATATCTGTTGAGAGTCAGCTACTGGAATTTTGTGATCACAGAGCGAGCGTTGGGTGTTATAGCTTCGTCTTTCAAGAGCTTTGAACGGCCGACGCATGCGCTCTGTGGGCTCTCAATGCCATATGCAGCCATATGTTTACATCAGCCGTCCCTCAGTAATATTGTCACCGCAGTCATTTGAAGACAATGCTCTGTGTAGAAATTAGTGTTAGTGATTTTAAGGTACTGTGCTATTTCTTGTCTCATATTCGCCAGTTTATTTACGCGAACATATGGACGGTGGGTATTCCATGTCGGTAATTTATTATAGTTCGATGTTGTGTTTATGTCCGACATGTTGGATTTTGAGCGCATGCGCGAAATTATCGTTTCCTAATTGGTCAATGAACGAGCTCTGATTGGCTGGAGAAACTGTATCGTAATGAAAAACGGTGTTATAATGACCATCATTATGATACAGTTTTCAAACACATAATAGTGAGGGTCGAACATAAACATTATTAGGTATGAGAAAACACTTTTTGAGTTGATAAATTTAATTAAAAAATACTAGTTTTTATATCTCAAATAGTTTCTGAGCCATGAAATTTTAAAATTGCTGCAATCTTTTTCGTTGGCCCTGTATATATATCTTTTCTCGAAAATAAACCTAACTGTAGAATTTCTGCCAATATTTCTCCGTTTAAATATATCGGTTCTCAATCGCAATATATAAAAAGGCCAATAAAACGCTTAAAGCTGCCATAGTAATAAATGTAATAGCGTATGGGTTCACAGTTTTAGCCATAAAAGGTACTTAGAGAGTCATTAACCACTTAACTATATAGAGGAAAGCTCGGTGATACATTAAAACATTCGCCAACTGGCCAGTGCAATTGGATAGGATAGCGGAAGGAATACATATTCGGAATATCACCTCTTCTTTTATGATTCCATTACCACCAATAATATAATTTATTGCCAGTACGGCAATGGTCTAGCGATTATTTTATACGGCCTATTTACTAACACCTTATTTTCCATACAAGCAAAAATTTGCATGCGTCCACAAACAAACAAAAAAAGGCATTCTCCGTCTTTTAGTATTTCAAGTGTAATTTTATTTCAGTATCTCAGTCAAGCATACAAGAGCAATATACCAACTTGAAAATGAAAATCCACAGCCTGCTTCCAGTCTCCGACCGGGTCAGGAATGGAATGAATGAAGCCCCCATCTAGCGGCGAGGCTATTAACTGTGCCGGCTGCCGAGGCCTGACGCACTCCTCTGGGGCAATGATTAAATGAATGACAGATGAAATGAAATGATAGTGGAGAGTGTTGCTGGAATGAAATTTTGACAGGGAAAACCGGAGTACCCGGAGAAAAACCTGTCTGCCTCCGTTTTGTCCAGCACAGATCTCACATGGAGTGACCGGGAGTTGAACCACGGACCCAGCTGTGAGAGGCCAGCGTGCTGCCGCCTAAGCCACGGAGGCTTAGCAATATACCAACTTCCTGTTCACCATTCTTCTCTCCTGGGAATACTACGACTAGCCTATGTAATTTTAAGGTTTCATATGGAAGAAAACATAAATGTAGTTCTAATCTAAATGTGAGCATGTTATTCCTACTATTTACATACGCTGATCTACCGATTTTATAGTTCCTTTAGTACGGCTATGTCCGAGGTAGAGCAAGTTTATGACTATTCGTCTATATGTTCAGGGATAAATACTAGATTCATGTTCATAGCTGTCATGTTATGGTCACCGATTGGAGTTTATGCAGTCTTGCCAACGCAATTACCGGAGAAATTTGTAGTAAGCCCCCGAAAATTCATTACATTATAGGAGAGGTATTTAACATGTTGAAACATGAAACAATCAAGCTAAATTTTCAACCATATTGTTCGCATTTGTAGATCTAGCAATATTTCACCAATTTCACATCTTATGAACACGAACAACGTCACTGTGCAAAAGTGTTAGTCATGAACCGAAAGTTATTTAGACAGGGAAGTTTTGTAATCGGAAGGACCAGTAGAAGGCATAACAAGATATTCAGTAAAGAACATTCAGAGTTCTTTCATTTAAATGTTTGGGTATAGTTATAACTCACTTTAATATATCCCTGGAGGTCCGGGTTCGATTCCTAGCTCTGACAAAATATTTAATTGTGGTCTGAGGACTGGAGCGGGGTACACTCAACCTCGTCGGGCAAAATAATTGAGAAGTGGAGGGTTCGATTCCCACCTATGCCATCCTGGAACTGTTTTACCATGGTTTCCCTACTTCTACTCCAGGTAAATGCCAGGATGGTTCCTGACTTAAAGCCACGGCCACCTCCTTCATAATCCTCACCTGAATTACAAAAATACACTCACCACTACAGACACCACAATATCACAGGTCATCATAAATATTCTACACAAAAACACTCAAGTACACGGGTACAATTGACCACGATGCCAAGGGCCCTCAAATGAAACAACATGATTTAATTATATTTAAAGAATGTGATAAACAACGATAACTATTACGAGACCGCAGAAATACAGTATATCATCCTAAAATAAAAGTTTATATCTGACAAATTTATTTTCGTTAAAGCTCAACCCTTACCGTTGTCAATACGTTCGTACTTATTTCACGTATTACTGTTGAATTATTTACGTGGTTAGGACTTCTGTACCATCATCCCGATGAACTTATTTGGGTTTAAAATTTGTCTGAAAACCTATGTAATTCTTGTGACTTCAAAAGTGTGTGCGCGTATTTTTAACTCTTTGGGTCTAGAGCAGGTGACCTGTAACTTGTAATAGGGAAGAAAGGTGAGAAGGAAAAAATGAGGAATGGCGGGAAGGAAGTAATGAAGGTTGCAAGGAGGGGGAGGGGGAAGGGGGGGGGGGAGGAAGGAACTAGGGAAGGAGGGAAGGAAGGAAAGAAGGATGGATGAAATAAAGAAAGACAGAAAGAAAGGAATGGAGGGAAGGATGGAGGACTGAAGAAAGGAGGGAAAGAAAAGGAAGCTTGAAGTATTACGTGACAATCGTGCGATCATGAGCCATGAAACCTCCTTTTTACGTGGAATCCAGACCACAGAACATGGCATTTCACTTCGAAAATCTCACATTCATTGACCGGGAATCGAAACCGTTCCACCTTGGTGAGAGGCTAATAGTTTAACCGCAGCACCATTACTCCCCCGTAGGAGGAAAAGACGGAAGGAAAGAAGTAAGGAAGGGAGGAAGAATGGAAGAACGAAAGGAGGGAAGGAAGAAAGGAAGGAGGGAAGGAAGGAATAAGAGAGGAGGGAAAGAGGGAAGTAAGAGAGGAGGGAAAGAGGGAAGTAAGAGAGGCGGGAAGGAAGGAGGTAAGAGAGGAGGGAAAGAGGGAAGTAAGAGAGGCGGGAAGGAAGGAGGTAACAGAGGAGGGAAAGAGGGAAGTAGGAGAGGGGGGGAGGAAGGAAGTAAGAGAGGAGGGAAAGAGGGAAGTAAGAGAGGAGGGAAAGAGGGAAGTAGGAGAGGAGGGATGGAAGGAAGTAAGAGAGGAGGGAAGGAAGTAAGAGAGGAGGGAAAGAGGGAAGTAAGAGAGGAGGGAAAGAGGGAAGTAGGAGAGGAGGGAAGGAAGGAAGTAAGAGAGGAGGGAAAGAGGGAAGTAAGAGAGGAGGGAAGGAAGGAAGTAAGTAAGGAGGGAAGGAAGGAATAAGAGAGGAGAGAAGGAAGGAATAAGAGAGGAGGGAAGGAAGGAAGTAAGAGAGGAGGGGAGGAAGGAAGTAAGAGAGGAGGGAGGAAGGAAGTAAGAGAGGAGGGAAGGAAGGAAGTAAGAGAGGAGGGAAAGAGGGAAGTAGGAGAGGGGGGAAGGAAGGAAGGAAGGAAGGAAGTAGGAGAGGAGGGAAGGAAGGAAGTAAGAGAGGAGGGAAAGAGGGAAGTAAGAAAGGAGGGAAGGAAGGAATAAGAGAGGAGGGAAGGAAGGAAGTAAGAGAGGAGGGAAAGAGAGAAGTAGGAGAGGGGGGAAAGAGGGAAGTAGGAGAGGGGGGAAGGAAGGAATAAGAGAGGAGGGAAGGAAGGAAGTAAGAGAAGAGGGAAAGAGGGAAGTAAGTGAGGGGGGAAGGAAGGAAGTAAGAGAGGAGGGAAGGAAGGAATAAGAGAGGAGGAATGGAAGGAATAAGAGAGGAGGGAAGGAAGGAAGTAAGAAAGGAGGGGAGGAAGGAATAAGAGAGGAGGGAAGAAAGGAATAAGAGAGGAGGGAAGGAATGAATAAGAGAGGAGGGAAGGAAGGAAGTAAGAGAGGAGGGGAGGAAGGAAGTATGAGAGGAGGGAAAGAGGGAAGTAGGAGAGGGGGAAGGAAGGAAGTAAGAGAGGAGGGAAGGAAGGAAGTAAGAAAGGAGGGAAGGAAGGAAGGAATAAGAGAGGAGGGAAGGAAGGAATAAGAGAGGAGGGAAGGAAGGAATAAGAGAGGAGGGGAGGAAGGAAGTAAGAGAGGAGGGAAAGAGGGAAGTAAGAGAGGAGGGAAAGAGGGAAGTAGGAGAGGAGGGAAGGAAGGAAGTAAGAGAGGAGGGAAGGAAGGAAGTAAGAAAGGAGGGAAGGAAGAGAGTAAGAGAGGAGGGAAGGAAGGAAGTAAGAGAGGAGGGGAGGAAGGAAGAAGGAAGAAAAGAAGAACGAAATGAAGGAAGGAAAGAAGGAAGGAAGCTTCTCCTTTAACTAGTCTCTTAATCTATTGACTATATTCCACGGGACGTTCGCTTTACGAGAAATGAGACACATTCTCTGCATTTTCATGTAGTGAAAGTGGAAAGTCGGAAGATTGATCATATTCTGGATGGCCACTGTCTTGGATCTCTGAATATTCCGCCACCTACTGTTGTAATGTTGTTTTCGTGTCTGGGACAATTCTACTACGCTTGTGGGTAAATCTCTCGTAGCATGCTTCTTTATGTAATTTGGCGTACATACATCGCTTATGTTGCACTTAATGTGATGGGTGGCTGCGTGATGTCAGGTGTGCCCGAGGTTGTGGGATTGAATCTCAGAGCAGTCAGTTGGCATTTGAAGGTTCATAAATTCGATAGCCCCTTTTCATGATATTCACTGCCACTTTAAAAATCTCCTTTAAGGCAAAATTCTGGCAACCTGGTGTCTAACATTGCAGTGCATAAAAGGAAGAAAAAATCATCAAGAATATAATATGAACTATGACGGGCCAAACCATTTCATTCTCAATATAGAATATAGAATTTTACGAACGTTTCCTTTACCTTATTCCACTGCAAACGTCGTACGGCCATGCATTGGCCTGCTCCAGGCAGCATCCACTTGACCTTTCACTCGTTCTTTCTCTGATGCTAATACTCGCCTCAGGCATGTTCATGCCTGTGGGCATCAATTGATGAAGCTGGTTTACAAGGGATTCATTCCTAGGAACGTTGGCACCACTATGCACGAGATATAAGAAAGCATATACGGCTGATGAACTACGTCATTGGATAAATTGTCCTATAATGTTATTACTGTATTATTATTATTATAAGTACACTCATTAAAACAGTGCTAAGAGGTTGAAATAGGCCTACAGTTTGAAGCAGTATGTATGAACACCTTTAACCCTTTTGATATCAAACTATTATATGTGGTTTCGTTAAAATTGCCAAGCCAAGTTTAGTGAGATTTGAAATCTTTTATAAAAAAATATCTTATAGCCTAACTGTATTTTTAAGATATAATATATTTTCATTACGCAGTAGATATTAAACACGTAATACAGTACTTTGTTTCATTAGTTTCACTAAAACGGTTCTAAAAATAAATGAGATAACTATCGTCCTATTACCTTACCAACTGGTATTGCAAAAATTGTGGAAAAAATCATGTATAAGGGAAATGAGACACATTCTCTGCATTTTCATGTAGTGAAAGTGGAAAGTCGGAAGATTGATCATATTCTGGATGGCCACTGTCTTGGATCTCTGAATATTCCGCCACCTACTGTTGTAATGTTGTTTTCGTGTCTGGGACAATTCTACTACGCTTGTGGGTAAATAGTAAAAAATAAAATACTATCAAACTCAAAACATGGATTCAGAACGGAAAATTCTACACATACAGCAATTTATGAATGCATTAATAGTATACTGAAATTAATTGACAATAAGGAACATTTAACTGGCCTATTCTTGGATTTATCGAAAGCATTTGATGTTGTTGACCATAAAATCCTCCTTACAAAACTAAATCAATATGGTATTAGAGGTCTAGCTAATAAATGGATAGAGTCTGACTTAACAAGGCGTAAACAAATAGTAAGCTTGAGACACAAGGATGATGGAACCAGATTACTTAATGAAACATTGTCCAATGAGGGTATTATTACATTTGGAATACCCCAGGGATCGGTTTTGGGCCCACTACTCTTTCTTCTATATATTAATGATATAACACAGAACGTTGATTCTCATAAGGAAATTTTGTTTTCAGACGATACAACACTCGTAATAAAAGGAGAAACTAAACAGACTGCTGACTCTCTTACAGAAGAGTTAACCAAATGGTCACAAGATAATCGCCTCATAATAAACTATAAAAAAACATTATGTCTAAATTTCCACACTATACAGAATAGGAAACCTGCGACGCCCAATATAATATTAAATGGTCATGTAATAGAAAATAAATCAGAAACAACGTTTTTAGGACTATGGATACAACATGACTTGAAATGGAATAAACTTATACAATATCTGAATACTAAACTGAACTCAATGTGCTTTGCGTTACGTATTTTGAAAACTTGCACTAGCATGCACACATTAAGAAATACCTATTTTGCTTATTTCCATTCATACTTAAGATATGGGGTCATATTTTGGGGTATGTCACCAGATGTACTAAGCACATTTAGGATACAAAAGAGGGCGATTAGAATTATGGCAAATATAAACACTAGAGAATCATGTAGACCTCTGTTTAAAGATTTAAACATTCTCCCACTGCCCTGCATTCATATCTTTGAAAGTATTATGTTTTTTTAAATGAATTTAAAGAATAAAGACTTTTTCATAAGACTAACAAACATTCATATTTCACACACACACACACACACACACACACACACACAAGCATATATTAAAAAGGAACTTTTCACACAGGAGTTAAATTATACAATAAACTACCCCAGTATATAAAATTTGCCCCAAAAATAAAAACCTTTGAAATAATGTTGAAAGCTTATCTACAGTGCCATTGTTTTACTCTAGTTGAATACCTTAGCATATAGGAGCGATAATTATAATTATATTTTACTTTTCTATTTTAATTGTAATACCTAGCTGTAAGTTGTATGTATAGAAATAAGTTTTGATATTGTGGCAATAGAGTAAGATGTAAATAGTTGTCCAATAAGATTGCATCTCTTAAGATCTGTTATAATAATAAGTTATAAATAGTTATAGTATTAGTAATAAATACCTGTAAGCTCTTTAATTTTCCATGTAATTTCTGTCGTGTCCTATATCAAAAATGTATTGTATACATGTAGTTGATCAAATGGATGAATAAAAAGCAAATCTAATCTAAAACACTTTTATATTTTTTTAATTGGAAATTTAAATATATATATTTGATAATAGCACCTTTTGTTAAAACTTTACTTATTTCGCTTGGATTATAACGTATCACTATGTATCTTAATTACATCTGAGCAAGGACGTAAACAAATACGCCTAGCAAAAGATACAGAAGTGGGAAGTCAGCTGACTACAGCATGTTCAAAGAATAATTATTATGAATCCATTTATTCACGGAACATCAACACATCAATAGCGTACTGTACTGCATATCGAGACAGAGAATGATTTCCGCGTTGACTTGACTACAACATTGATAGCACTGCGTAGGTGGAAAAATCAAGTTTAAAAACATATGTAAACGGAACCGATTGATCTGCCCGTGGCACTTTTATTAGAAGCTCCCTCAGCCAATATATCGGTCTCCTGGCATTATAAGGGTTAATATATCCTTAGTCGTTGAAGATATTGATATTATCTTTTCACTCTTTTATATGCTGCCATCTGCGGTAGCCATGTAAAGCCACGGAGCCAGGCTACCTCTGGACTCAGTAGACAAGTGTGTTCAACGTCATGACGGCCGTTCTTGAAATGGTTTTACCTATCATTACATATTCACCTCTAAGCAAATGCAGAGATGATCCCTCCGAACAGGCTACGGCCACTTACAAAGTATGGCCTTGTTCCATGCATAAGCATTACATTATTATGACAGTAACCCCTCTCATGGGATTGGTGCCATGAAGGGTATCCGGACAGAAATACTACTCCACACATAAAACTCATCCCACCTCATCCACGGGCCCGTAGAAACGGCATTAATTAGGAAGAGACATATACTAACTTTGTATTTTACAGCTACAACAAAGAAAATTAGCCGTATGATTGAACCATTTAAGAGCTTTTGTATGCCCAGGGCAAGAGAACAGCAACTCCGTTAACTGAATACATTCGTCATAAGATTATCACAGAGCATTTGAAGATAAAGAGGGTATGGATGAGAGACTCTTTAATCGCAAACGTCCATTCACTCTATTTCAGGGTCATCCAGACAGCGCTCCCTGAGCGCTAGCGCTCCGGCCGCGCTCTAAGGCAGTGCTCCGAGCGCTTTGTTGGAAGGTAGTTTCAGAAGTGGTGGGAGGAGCTTGGCTGGCAGAGTGCTCTGAAGTGTGCAGCCGATCCATCAGTCGCTAGTCTAGTCCAATGCGCTTTGTTGACAGCGTGAAAGTAAATCAGTTTCGCAGTAGTCATGACTGAACAGCATACAAAAAAGGAGTGGTGAAGCAGCAGTCTTTAAAGCAGAATGGAAAATTTCATTTTTCTGTACTGCCTATAAAGGGCATGCCAAATGTTTAGTGTGCCACAGAGATGTAATGTGTTAAGAAGAACACAATTTGTTGTTGAATTTTCCCCTCTAATATGGTCACATTTCAGTTTGGAATAAATCACAATATTCTTTACCTAACTCTTGTGTTCATTTCCTGATCATTCCATACATCGGAGTACCATTCGATTTGCATATGCGGTATATTTGATATGGCAAAACAGCCCTATTAATATGTCAACAATCTCACAAGAGACGTCAGCCGAACGACTGTACGTACGTATATAGTCAGCGTGATCTGAATATCGTCCGTCCCCTCGCTGCCACAGTGTAGTGGTGGTAGGGGAAGGAGCGCTAGTCTGACTGCCCACTGCTCCCCGAGGGCAGCCGCGCTCCCGGAGCGCAATGACTGGATGGCCCTGCTCTAATTGAACAAGATTTCATGGCGTCAGCATCTTTTAGCGTGTGCAATAGTTGTTAAATCTAGCATGGCAAGTAGTGACGTTTCATGACTCCACTGGGGAACTGAAAATTCCCGAGCTTTAAGGTTCGAATGCTGACGCTGGCTGCACAATGAGCTTCTTCCCTTCTTCCTAAACTCCATGAAAATGACAGGATTGTACATGATTTCAAGTCCCGGAGCACACATCCAAAATCTTAAAACCAGTTATTAGAGTTACAGTACACACTCTACCATACAGTCACAGAAACACAGGTTATCAAACAACTACCACACACACACATAGAGGTACACGGGATATTTCATCATAAGCAAGCAAGGTAGTAATCTAAAGGCATGCGTTCATTTGCTGACTCGTACATATTTGAGTGACAATATGAATCCATGCTTTTATCTCTTGGTTATTGCCCTGTCAGTTTCACCCCTTTGATGTAACCACCCGGGGTGGAATGCCCACCCCTGCTTCTGACAACGATTTCACTGGTGCAAACTCTACTACAGTATTGCTGCCTTCATGCTGTGAATGTAGCTTCTATCGAAAATTTATGTTCGCCAGGGCTTTAAAGTGAACATTGACTAAAACGTGGACACAGATGTTTGTCATCGTAAATCTACCTCCTCGCACCTGTACTCAAAACACGTTCTGCGTGGGAGATGTTGGAATCACTGTCCGTCCTGAGTTACAGCTTGTGTTGTTGTAGCTTGAATTAGGATATCGGGGCAGCATTGGTTATCAGCCCCATATACATGTGTGTGCGAAATTTGTCTACGTTATAGTGGTAATTATTATACAGTAATAATAATTATAATAATCTTCTTGCTCTCCTCAACCTGGCGGTTGGTGGGTAGCATGAATGTCTTCGTCCAAAGGTCTTCTATCCTGAGCCCGCTGTTTGATCAGGTGATACGGACATCTTCCTCCGATGTCATCAAAGAACTCTGCTCTTGGTCGTCCTCTTCCTGCCTTGAAGGGGGCGTGGTGGCTCAGCGGTCTAGCTGTATGTCTCTCACCAAGGCGGTCCGGGTTCGATTCCCGGTCAATGCATGTGAGATTTTCGAAGTGAAATGCCTTGTCCCGTGGTTCGGATTCCACGTAAAAAGGAGGTCCCGTGGCTCATAATCACAAGATTCACGGTCACGTAAAACTACAATCTTCGATCCTTCCTTTTTTTCTTCCTGCCTTGCCTTCCATTTTCCCTTCAAGCGGTGTGATGCACCATGGTGAATGCCGGAGTAGGTGGCCTATCCAATTATTTCTTCTTTTTTTGATTGTTTCTGTCAGATTGATGATTTCCTCTGCTCTTCTTAGAACCTCTTCATTAGTTAGCCTTATGGTCCAAGGTATCCGTAGCATTCGTCGCCAGCACCACATTTCAAATGCACATAATCGTTTCTTGTCGGCCTTCAATAGAGTCCAGGTTTCGCAACCAGAGGTCGCAATGCTCTAAATGTAACTTTTAATGACAAATTTTTTGACTTGTAGGGATATGGCTTTGGATGTCAGGAGACTTCTCTTTTTGTTGAAAGCTTCTTTAGCCTGGGCTATTCGAGAGCGGATGTCCTTTTCACACCTCCCCTCAGAAGTAATAATGCTTCCTAAATACTTGAAAAGATTTACTTGAGCCACTCTTTCTCCTCCCAACCATACATTACTGTTCTGACTACCATCACCACTACATTTCATTATCTTGGTTTCGTTTTGTTAATCTTCATTTTACATTTTACCCTTAGATGTTCATTTAATATTAATTTAATTTTATAATAATAATAATAATAATAATAATAATAATAATAATAATAATAATAATAATAATAATAATAATAATAATAAACCCAAATCATTGGAGGCAGATTGCTAACTAAAAATTTAGAAAACCAAGAAATGAATAACCTTTGGAAAATCTTTGGCCCGATGTGCTAGGAGAGAATGTGTATGAAAATGAGGTCTCAAAGAGTTGTACGAATATTTCGATAAACTATCATACACTATTAGTAAAAGACGATTAAATTGTATGGACATACTGAAATAATGGTCAATGAAAGACTTATTACAAGGATATTTAATCATTCCTCGTCATTAAAAACCAAGAAAAACTGGATAATAGAAATTAAAAATGACCTTCAAGAAATAAACGCAACTGACGAAACTTTATGGAAAAGGCCTAGATTCAGATCGTTGGTGAGCCAACATCATTTTGCTGCAAAACCCCCGAATGAAAGCCACCACTGCATGGGCAGTAGAAAGGACCAAAAATCATAGTGACAGAATGAAGATATTTTGGGAAGAGAAGAAAGGTACGGTAACTCAACTTCATCTGTGAAATACGTTCAATTGCGCACCATAGTTCGGCATAACCTCGTAAAAATAATAATTATAAAAAATAATAATAATTATAACAATAATAACAAATATGCTATGCATTTACGTCCCTTTTAACTGATGTGGCATTTAGAGGCGCTGGAGAGCAGGAATCGCAACCCGAAGGAGATCTTAAACATGCCAGTAAATTTAGTGACATGGCACCCTCGCATTTAAGTACCCACATTTGCCAACTAACTGCGCCAAGGTTCGATCCTGCAATCATGGGAACAGTAGGCGAGAACGTTACCACTGCGCCACGCCACCAGTCTTTTGTGGTAACTGTAGTGGTGTGTGTAAATTAATTCTGATACTTTAGTGAAGCCGTGCGGGTTAAATCGCTCACACCAACGGCAATGGGAACCTGCAGCCAAATCCAGAGATCGTTGATTCGAATCCTCGTTCTGGTAGTAGCTATACTGAGTGTGCTTTCTCCGGGGTGTTTCCACACTCTCTCCAGACAAATGCCAAGATGGTACCTTATTTTCAAGTTCTAGGGCCCCTACCCCATATCGACCGTAATAGTTACGGTTGCACACATTACCACATCCAGCATAGAAACACAGGTTATCAGAAAAATTCAACACACACCCAATTACAAGGGACTGATGACCTAGATGTTCCAAGCCAAAAATAACAACAAATAATTGAGCTAAGTATACTACGACTTGAAAGATAATAGAACTGTTGTTGGTCGTATGTCCCTACTAACAACTGTGACTTTTAGAGACGCTGGAGTGCCGGAATGTTGCCCCTAAGGGGATCTTTAACTCTCCAGTAAATCTACTGACTCATCTCCCTCGCATTCGCGCACCCTAAAATGCCAACTGACTGCGACGGGATTTGATCCTGCAACCTTGGCTACACCAGGTGAGAACGTTACCGCTGAGCCACGAAGGACTTTAAAAGATGAACCTCCTAACACTACTACTGTATAGAAGTGTGGAATTACCGGAGAAACACTCAACTGTCAGCGCTGGATTTCTGATTACTGGCCATGCTGAAGCTCCTCATTGTAGTCGTTGGCTGGATGAGTGGCATCTCTTGAGCGATAAAATCCCGACGCAGTTACCTAACATTTTGGGGTACTTAAAGGTGAGGGACAATTAGGCCTACTGTTTCCATTTACGCTGTCAGTTTTGAAGCCATGCATTTAATCATATCATTTCATTCAGTCAGTCTTTTCTGCATGGTATCTCATTTATTTATTTATTGATTAATTTATTGATTTATTGTCGTCTATTGATTTATGATTTATTTATTTATTGATTTATTCTTCTTCTTGAATACAATGAGGAAGTTGCCGTGAGGAAAAAGATTCACATTAATAATTAGGTTCATCCACATATTTGTTATGAAGGCGTTCTATGGGCCGTAGGCATGATTCCTGTAGATGTTACATGTCTCTCTTAAAGTTGATAGTACGATGTCAGCTATCTAATCATTCTTCAATCCAAAGGTCCTACAAAATCCACGAAAAATCGTGGCAAGCTCATGGCGTAGGAAACAGAATTATTGGATTCAATTCTTGAAGTTCGGGCTTCAATTCCCGGCTCTGCATTAAAATTATTTTCTGGTCTGAGGGTTGGAACGAGGTTCGCGCAGATTCATGAGAATAATCTGGGAGCAGCCACTTGCCCTCAGCCATCCTAGAAGACCCCGCGGCATAGAAGTGTATGTTATATCGCTCACCACGACCGTGGCGAGAAGCTGCAGTAAGTCCGGGGAAAGGAGGTCCAAATACTGGCGGTCACATTGGCTCTCCACACACTCTCCAGGCAAATGCCGGGATAGCACCTTGTTCCAAGTCCCAGGTCTCCTACCTCATCCCTCCCACTATGATAGCTACACACACTAGGCCTACTAGGGCCAGCCCCATGGTGTTGGGGTAGCGCGCCTGCCTCTCACCTGGAGGCCCCGGGTTCGATTCCTGGCTCCGTCAGGGATTTTAGAGACTGACGTGAGGGCTGGAATGGGGTGCACTCAGCCTCGTGAGGACAATTGAGTAGCTGTCTGACAGTGAGCCAGCCGAGGGGACCCGATGCGCTGATCACGCGTCACCCCAATATCTGCAGGCCAAATGGCTGGACAGCGGTCGCTTGGTAGGCCTAGGCCCTTCAAGGGCTGTAGTGCCAGGGGTTATTATTTTATTACCAAGTACGCGGGGCAGATGACCAACATGTTCTAAGCTTTTATAAAGGTAACTTTGAAGCCATTTCGCAGTGTTGCCTTATTGACAGTTAATATTTTAACTTTCAGACGATCAACATAAATAAAATATTCCAATTACTGGAATATGTGAAAAATAACCTAAAATAATTTACATGTGATTAAGATTTATATGTACTCTTACGGACTAGTGAAGAAGAAGAAAATTAAGGGATGGCATGTTTCGCTCTTGAAACGAGCATCATCAGATCCCTCAGCTTTCTGCAGTATGTCCGGGGATCGGAGGTGATCATCTCCATCTCCATCTCCATCTTCTTCTTCCTCTTCCTCTTCAATAGTCCGTTATAATATATATACGAGTGTCAAATTCGCATATTCCAGTAATTGGAATTATTGAGTGTTGACCGAATGAAATTTACAGTTTTAAAGCTTTTATAAAGACATACAGTATTTTATATCGCTATTCTTTTCTGCGTGGTATCTCTGATAACCAAATGTTGGAGGAGATAGAGTTATTGGTCCTTACGTTTCTGGCTTCGATAAGCGGCTCTTGTTAGAAATTAATTTCAGGTCTAAGGACTGGAAGAAGCCTTACGCAGCCTCATGAGGACAAACTGAAAAGAGCCCCGCGGGCCCAGTTGTTCTAGAAGGTGTCATCCGGTGTTTCCCACCTTCACTTCAAGTAAATGGCATGATTGTGCGTAACGTAAAGCAACGGCCAACCTGCTTTCAATCGTAGCCCCAACTATAAGTAGCCTACTCACTAGTGCAGACACCACGACACTTCTTATCAGTCATGTTTTACAAACCTAAGTTCGAATCACTTAAAGATTAAGAAGGGTACGGATTACGTACTCTTCAATCATGAACGGCCATTCACTGTAATTGAACAAGAGACCCTGGCATCAGCACCTTGTAGTGTGTGCAATAGTTCAAATGTCAACTATCTAACACGCCTGGGAAGGAGAACTGATGGAATAACGATTATATTTGAATAGCTGATACTGCGTACACATTCAATCCGCAAGTGATATGGACTTTAACATTTTTCTTTCTCTGTGATTATTTCATTCAGCGGCTTGCGACTTTTTGGTTGACCGTCTGATAACCTCTGTTGTTGTGCTTTCTGTACGTGTGTGATTATGGATATTGTCTTAACAATAGTTTGATGCTTTTCAGTCGGTCAACACGATTTCACACAAATGAGATGGGTTATCCCCTTATCCTGAAAAAAAAACTCAGATAAATAAATACACTTGGATGACCAGTTTCGATCGTAAAGCGATCATCATAAGGTCCATTACACTTAGGCTATAAAATCTATGTCTGGATGTATGGGTGAAAATATTTACAATATATACAATCATTTAGTTGCAGTATTAGTAAAGTTAATGCAACTCGTCTATAATTGTTAGTTGTAGTCTATGTGATGTTTCGTTAAGATGTTGGAAGTGGTGATTGACCTCCGGAACTTGCTTGTTTGGAGTGAATATGTGGTTGTTGTAAATGGCATATTCAGATGGTATTGTACAGGCTACTTATCTGGTTGAGTCTTGTGGGGTCCTGGTTAGAGCAGTTCACTTGGCCACTGTCTGCACACGACTGAAGGGAAATTCCTGTGTGTGAGGGTCCCTTATCTCGTTGGGTTCTTCCCCAACTCGCATTCCTAAGTGCCATGTGTTCCTCGTGCAAATTTAACTGTATGTTGCCAAGTCTCCTCTCTCTACTGTGGTGTATGTTGCTGTATTCGGGACAATTCTTCAACTATTAAAGACCTGGTTTCAAACTCGTCACGCATAAGCTAAAAGGCCCTCTTTATGCACAATCGGTCCAATGATAATGTCCCGGCACCTTTAATACTGCCGTTAATACCGGCCTAGGTTTATTGAAGAAAAAGATACATCGCACATCCTGATCCAATAACATGTTTCCCTTATTAATTCCTTATCTAGCTTAGCTACTTAGTTATATTGTGTCTTGTTTCCGACGGGGTGTACTTTCTAGTAGAGTGAAGAGGGGTGAACTCTCCATGAAAGTATGTTCGTTTAAATTTTAGGGGTTGTTTCTTTTAGCTAAGTGTGTCTCGATTGCTTCCTTCATGTCAAGAGCTCTGCCTTTCGGTTCGTGATGAATTATTTTTAAGTCGGTTTCGATGTAAGTGAAACTGTGTCCCACGTCACACATGTTTCCGCAAACGGCCTAGGGCTTCCCGTATTTTATCGCATTTCTGTGTTCATTGTATCATGTATCCATTCTTTTCCCACTCTTCCCGATGTAATTTGCTTGACACCCTGTATCTTGGCACGTAATGGAATATACCCCTGACTTTGAATACGGGTCTTGTTTATTTACAGTATATTACCGTTGTGCAGATGCTTTCCGGTTGTGTTATTCGTTGTAAATGCTATTTTTATGCCTTGCGTTTTGAACAGATTAGTGATTTAATATGTATTCGCGTTCACATAATTGAAACGCGCGATTCCTTTTTCAATATTGTCCGGCTTTTGAATCGTTTTATTTTCATGTCTGGCTACAATTTGATCTATTTTGCTGGACGGAAAATTGTTTTCCTTTGCTATTTGCTTGATTATTCTGATTTCCTTATCGTAATAGTCTTTTGACATGGGTATGTTTCAAGCCCTGTACACCATTGAGTGGAACCCCGCTAATTTATGCGTACTGGAGTGATTGGACTGATTATCAATTGCATGCGAAGTTTGTGTGGCTTTTCGAAATACGGAATATGAAAGCTCATTATCTTTAAGTTCGATAGTTATGTCGAGATAATTTACTTTCCAATCGGTTTCGGATTCCTTAGTGAATTTGATTGAGTGATGTACGGTTTTAATGGTTTGGAGGATTACATTTCTTGACTGTCCCGGAAATCCAATCTTCGGGACAGGAGTTTAAGTACGTACTCCTGCACCACGGATGGCAACTAAACAACTGAACTATCTAGTTAATTTACTGCTTGTTTTAGGGAATAGAAATATCGTGTAAACAGCTGCATGTATGTGTCCAGCTGTATTATTAAGGTGCCTGGATGAATGTGTGTAGGCCTACCGTATTATTTAAGCCTTGTAATTGAATTGTCACACCAATATTTGCAGTGAGCGTATATCGGAATATTATATTGGTTATTGTTGAGGAGCCGTAGCCTACCGTGGTAGTTGCCCCTGCCACGGCTAGGCTTTGTCATAATGTCTATGCTTATCTAGATTACAAGGTGTTCAAACGTAGTTTGTGGTTCGAAAGTCCATGATGTCACCGCAGTGAAGCGAGTATAATAATTTTAAGGTAGTCTATTTGACAGGGACAGGAAGGGGGGGGGGGATAGCTGCTGACTAGTCGCATTTGACAATGGGGTGAATAATAATCAAGCAACCTGCCACAGATTCATTTGCTGGCTACAGGGATTTTACCCATGTACCACCTCATTTTGAGTGAGTGTGAAGAGGCTTTCACTGACTGGTTGGACGATGACGATAATCATATACAGCCTTGGAGGCTGGATTTAGACAGCTCCTTAACCCGGTCCATGAGTCAATCCTAATTGGCTACATGGATAATTCTTGCCAGGCGCGTCCACGTCGCGGGGGTGGGCAACGGTACTGTAATATACCATGGAACTACAGTACCGGCTAAGTTCTGGTGAGGACCCAGTCCTATGGGGTATAACATAGGCCCCGTGCACAGGGTTACGTGCGAAGACCTCAACGGAATCTGCAGCGGAGAAGATGGACTTCGGAACGGTGGAGATTGCGGAAGAGGCAACCCAGTACTCGGGGAATAGTATGAGTACAGCATCAATAGGCAGCGTCTGTTTCCCATGTTAGGGGCGGCTGCAAGGGCGTCTGTTCTCCATGTTAGGGGCGGCCTGAATAATAGCTGGCAGTAGCTTCATAAAATGCCTTTGGGAGTGGCGACCCCATCGTAATAATAGCCTAAAATGGAAATGGCACTTCCAATGATTCGGAAAAGGTTAGGGCGTACCCTGCAGGCGACGCGCAGTTCCTTTGGTACTGGGGGAACTGTGAGAAATGGGCGACCAGTAACCGAAATGAAAGTGGGAATCATGAATGTCATGACCCTGACAGGCAAGGTGGAGGAGGTGGTAGACTTCATGGAGAGGGAGAAGGTTGGAATGATGGGGCTGAGTGAAGTGAAATGGAAAGGTAAAGGAAGGAAGAAATTGAGGAAAGGATATACATTATACTGGAGTGGTGGCCAAGAGGCAAAAAATGGCGTGGGACTGATAACCTCGAAACAACTGGAGGAGTATGTTGAAGTGGTAGAGTGTGTGAGTGACAGAATAATGAAAATTAGAATGAAGATGAAGAATGACGTGATGGACTTCATACAAGTGTATGCACCACAGACTGGAAACAGAGAAGAAGATATTGAAGTATTCCTGGAGGATGTAGAAAGAGTAATCTCAGATGTAGAAGTGGTGATCATGGGAGATATGAATGCACAAGTCGGAAATGAGAGACAAGGAAAGGAAGAAGTCATTGGACCATATGGATATGGGAAAAAGAACCGGGAAGGAGAGGAACTTGTAAACTTTTGTGAAAGGAATGGACTGATAGTGGGTAATTCATGGTTTCGGAAGAAAAACAGCAGGAAAATTACGAGATATGGTTGGGGTGATAGAAGAACAAAATCAGTAATTGACTACTTCCTGGTGGAAAGGACAAATCGCAGAAAGCTGATGGATGTGACAGCTTTACCAGGAGAAGCATTTGATGGGGACCATAGAACTGTGGTGGCAAAATTTAGATGGGGAAAATTGGAAAACCTAAAGGAGATCAGAGAAAGTAAAATAAAAGTATGGAAATTGAAAGACAAAGCTGTACAGGAAGATTTTCTGGAGAGATTGAAGCAACAAATCCCAGTTACTGAAGTGGAAAATGTAGAAGAGGAATGGTCCCACTTTAAAAAGGCATTTGCTGGTGCAGCAGAGAGTGCTTGTGGTAGGACGTCAACAAGAGTGAAAGAGAAGGAGACACCGTGGTGGAATGAGGAAGTGAGGAAAGCAGTGAAAGAAAAGAAGTCTGCATGGAAAGAATGGAACCGAGATCAAACAGAAGAAAGCAAAAGGAAGTATCACGACAGCAAACGGAGGTGTAAGAAAGTGGTAGGAGAAGAAAAGAAGAAAAGTTGGGAAGAATTTACACGAAAAATGGAAACAGATGTAAGTGGCAGTAAAAGGATGCTGTATGGGCTTCTAAGAAGTAAGAGGAAAGAAAGGGTTACTACAAAGCTGGTGAAAAAGGAAGATGGAGAGTTGTTAACACACCCGGAAGAGATAAAGGGACGATGGAAGGAGTATTTCGATAAGCTATTGAACGTGAGCAATTGTACTGGTGAGATCGAAGTGACACAGCCTGACGACTCTATAACAGAAGATGATATAACAATGCTGGAGGTAGAATTAGCAGTACAGAAGATGAAGATGGGAAAAGCAACAGGGGTGGATGAGATCAGTGTAGAAATGATAAAGGCTGCTGGACCTGTTGGTATGCAATGGCTGTATCGACTGTTAAAGTGTGTGTGGAAACGGAAATGTGTACCAGAAGACTGGGTGAAAGGGCTAATAATACCAGTGTTTAAGAAAGGGGACAAGAAAGTGTGTGATAACTATAGAGGGATCACCCTCATATCACAGATAGTAAAAATACTGGAAAGGATATTAGAAAGAAGAATGAGAAGAAAGGTGGAAGGAGAGTTGCAAGAGGAACAGTATGGCTTCAGGAGTGGAAGATCCACAGTGGACCCAATCTTTAGCTTGAGGCAGGTGATGGAAAAGAACTGGGAATATGGAGAGGATTTGATCATGACTTTCATAGATCTAGAAAAGGCATATGATAGTGTCCCCAGAGAGAAGGTATGGGAAACCATGGTTAAGAAGAGACTGGGAAGAGAAATGTTGGAAATGGTGCAAGCAATGTACAACAACTGTGTTAGCAGGGTTCTGACCCCTGTTGGAAAGACAGATTGGTTTAGGAACAAGACTGGACTAAGACAGGGGAGTGTGCTGTCACCTCTTTTATTCATAATGGTAATGGATGA
This sequence comes from Meconema thalassinum, assembly GCA_946902985.2. Lineage (NCBI taxonomy): Eukaryota > Metazoa > Arthropoda > Insecta > Orthoptera > Tettigoniidae > Meconema > Meconema thalassinum. The sequence goes on from OX336389.2 coordinate 301,700,727, forward strand.
AATTGTAAAGGAAACAAAGGAAGCATATGGACATAAAGAAATGAAGTTACTATTATTTGCAGACGATATTGTGGTCTGGGGAAGGAACACGGAAGAAGTGCAAAAACAACTAGATGCACTGAACGAAAATATTCAGAAGTATGGCCTGAAAATCAGTATAGAGAAAAGCAACACCATGGTGATGACAAGAGGGGAAAGACAAGGAAAGGGTATTGTGAAAATTGGAAGTCAGAGTTTGGAAATTGTGGACACGTTCAAATACCTAGGAAGTGAATTGATGCAAACTGGTAGGTTGGACATGGAGATTGGCAGGAGGGTACAGCAGAGCAATGCATTCTATCAAAGTGTAAGAAAACTTGTTTGGGATAAGGAAGTACCAAGGAAAAGCAAGGAGGTAATGTATAAAATGTACTATGTACCCATATTAACATATGCAGCTGAGACTTGGACCCTGACGAGCAGGCAAGAGAGTAGAATCCAAGCCAGTGAAATGAAATTCCTAAGAAGTATGATAGGTAAGACAAGGAAAGACAGAGTGAGGAATGAAGATGTTAGGAAGGAAGTTGGGATGGGAAAACTAAATGAGAGAATTGAGAAGAATAAACTAAGGTGGTTTGGACATGTAAAGAGGATGGAGGAAAATAGAATACCAAGACAGATGCTGGAGGCGAAGTGCAAGGGTAAGAGAGCAAGGGGAAGACCTAGAACAAGGTGGATTGATTCAGTGAAGAACAGCGTGAGAAAAAGAAATCTGGACTGGGACAAGATCGTGGAAGAAGAATGGTGGAAGGAAAGAGGAATGTGGAGAAGTGCCATAAATACCCCGACCCGGCAGGAGCTGGATAAGGGGAAATGATGATGATGATGATGACTGTATAAAACGCTGAGGTGTATGTTTAACAAAACTCAAGCTCTTAAACCAGAGGGAGTTAGAAGGTGTGGTTTGCACCAAAATCTTCCAAATTGTCTCAAAACTACATGTAAAATCTTGCATTTCTTCAAAAGTCAGCGGAAATATATTTATTTGGTTATAAAGTGCGTTTAAACAAATAAACAAGATGATAGCCCATGGAGAACTGAGTCGCGTTGAGCCCACATTCCAGTAAAGCCAGATGGGTGGTGTATACAAACGTTAGAGCTCTTGCATGGGTGCGCTAATTATATTTAATGGGGCCCAACTTGTAGGTTATCGTCTACAAATTAAAATCATGTTTATGGTATTAATTACAATTTTTATTTTTATTGCTACCAACCACTTACTAGCTCATATACCAGAAGAAAGATTATTGTGTGGGAACTCATTTTTCAGTGTTGCCTTAGTATACGAGATGGTAATGCTTTTCAGTCGGTCAACACGATTGTACCCAATTGTAATGGGTCTTATGCCCTAAACCTAAAAAGATATTACATGAGATTAATAAATTCACTTGGATTACTGGTTTCAATCGGCATGTGATCATCATCGGATCCGACACACTCAGGCTATTAATCTAAATCTACGAATACGTAGGTTAAGATATATACAATACTTTAGTTGCATGAGATTGTTGTGAACTTGCACAACTTGTCAGGATTTGCTAGTTTTATTTGATTTTTTAAATCTTATTGTTAGTAGTTATTGACCTTTGGATTTACTTGTTTAGTGTGATAATCTGCAATGGTTAGTACATATTCAGGTTGCTGTTTGTACTTAGGAAATGGACTAATGAACTTATCTGGTTATTCGGGCGATGCAGCAACCCTTCTCGTACAACTTCCGTCTCTATTCGCTGTCGTACTGAACATCTTCACCAACATATCCCTTCCTTCTCAAAAAAGACTTAAGCGGTTTATGTAATCACGAAGTAAAGTACACCAAGTGTACTTCAAACTCATTTGTCAACAATAACAATAATTCGCATTTGCTTCGTAACTCTAATGGATTTCCAGGAAATGGTGTTCTTGTGTATTAGAAGCCCCCACCGAGTGCTGCACACGCGTCTTAAAATTTTGCATGGCGGTCCTTTCAGTTAATAGGCAAGGAATAAAGAAGTTCTTTTCCCAAATATCACTCCTAAGGGGGTCATAAAATAAGGAATAAAAAATACACCTTTGCCGAAACCACTTGAGTTGCAAACATTTAAACTTGTGTACGTGCTCTTTGAGTAAAACTGAAATGAGGCATGCTACAGGAATGTTTGCTCATGTATTTACAGGGGTGCGCCTTTGTAGGCAAACAGCCGACTTACGAAGAAAACTTTTTTTTTTTAAATACAGCTCACAGAAGAAAATATACTATTTGAAAAACTGATGTGCAATTCATTACTCCGATGCCAGTGATTGAACAATCTCCTCACTCCACTGGCATAATGCACATCTTCAGGCTTATCAACCAGACAACTGCAGCTGATAAAGGCAAAGGTGATTTAAGGGTGGAATAGCTGTGCTGTCAACTGGTAATGAATTATTTTCCTATCTGAAACTATAATATACGATAAAAATTTAATATCTACAAAGTGATGGGATCCGGTACGAATGACCTACCTATAGCGGAGCTACGTGAAGTTCCTTAATACTGTTTTCTGGAAACCACCTTCAAGTTCCTTCTACTTTGAAAATGGTGGTTTCCATTTTATTGTTTGGGCATTATCGGATGTTCTAGATTCTTGAAATGGCATTCGTGCAAAAACTGAAAAGCTACCTATAGTATCGGTCATTCACAAGAATTAACCAGTAATATAGGCTAAATTGTGGGACAGCATTTTATACAAACGTGAAATTGTGTTTGAGCTTGTGATGCAGGCGTAAGTTCAATTACCGCTCAAAATTACAAAATTAACGCTTAGCCATTTCTCATCAGCAGCGAAGCACGGGTATTACAGCTAGTGTTACATAATGTATCATACTTTTTGGAACTCAGCAGAGTAGCCAACCGAATTTTACCACGATCCATGATTGCAAGGGAGAGTTGCATGTCCGGTGATTTACGGCACAAATGCAGGCACTGAGAGTAATCATCCTGAGTGTTTATTGTTCCAGGGATCTTTTCACTCTCCTCAGCGAAATGTATAGATTTTTCCGTATTTGAAGCCCTGGATTATTTATACCAATTCTAGGCCATAATAAATGTAAATACACAACCTAATCCCGTCACAACCGAAGCCCAGGTTATTAAACATAATAAACACAACTAAGTGCACGAGACTGATTATCATGATCCCCTATGTGCCAAAATGAAGTAGCAAAGACAACAGCTTTTTAGAATCCTCTTTACATTTCCACAATTCAATCATTAAGAATTAAATTGCAACTTGCACAGCTTTCATGTTTTGTTCCATAACCAACTAAATGTGCAATTGTAATCATATACCCCTCAATAATGACCTAACGTGTTGGTTTAATCGTAAAGTGCTAATTGTTCTGAAGACCCCTATATCCTACTGAGAGGGATCATACCTTTAGTAGACAGTATAGTCTAGAATTGGCAGACCTCTGGGGGTGGCTGGCGCAGTTACGTGCAGACTAGATTTCAATCAATTTATTCATTACTGTCACTCATTCAGCGAGTGCAATCTATCGGCCAAAGGGGTCACTACCGCAACATGTACTCATTACTGAAGCCCGCACGGAACAGACAGCCGGCCTGCCCATTTTGTGATAACAATCCGTTTGAGTGGCACACAATTTGTAGGTTTTCCAAGTGATTCTCTACCTAGCTTTTGCGTTCTCCCACTGCTATTCATGATCAGCATTAAAGGTTGATCATAGCCAACCCATCAGCGTAGTTATTTCGTGATCACAATCCGTTTGAGTGGCACACAATTTGCAGCTTCCCCAAATGATTACCTACCCAGCTTTCGCATTCCCCCACTGCTATTCTTGATCAGCACTAATGGTTGATCATAGGCAATCAGCGTAGTCATGTTGAGTGAGGGGATCTGCAGTCTTGCAATCCTAGGTTCAAATCTCGACACTGACAACAGATGTCTATCCCAGGCGTGGTTGTCCCCCTTCTTTTGCTTACTAACTCCAAAAAATGTCATGTTGGTATCTGTGTTCAAGTCATATGGCACCTAATCCCAGACTCTCATAAAAACAATTACTATTTATTATTGTTATTGTTGGATCCAGAATCCTAACCTTGCGTGTTATGTGACTCAGAAATTCCTATGAGGACCTGTGGTTCACAGATACAAGGTGCGATTCCCTGCTCTGACAGCAGCCGTACTTAGTGCTGTTTCTCCGGGGTTTTCCCAGAATTACCTTTTCACCCAAGGGTACGATTGTTAGGAGTAAGTTATCTTGTTTACTCATTTAGGGACTTTTTACATTGAGGTCATGTACCCCCGTGTATATGGGTGTGTGTTTAGGAATCTGACTGATAACATGTGCCATTGTGATGGCTGTGTTTGAGTATGTATTTGTAATTTTATTGTTGCAAAGATTTGAATAAGAGGTTGCCATCGCCTTAATTAGGCATGATTTCTGCATTTGTTTGGAGTAGGACTGGGAAATCACGAAAAACCACTTCTAGGATGACTGAGGTAGGAAGTTACTGCCCTCGGTTCTGTTTCATGAGGCTGAGTGTACACCGTTCAAGCCCTCATACCAGAATTAATCGTATTGGTACAGGGCCGTGAATCGAACACGGACCCCCGTGGTGGCAGCCTAGAATGCTTTTCACTAAGCTTTAAGGTGGACTGTTCGAAATACAGTAAGAGGAACGAGTCGAATACTGAGGGAATATTTTTTTAAAATTCCATCCTAGTAATTATAAGATATTACTGAATTGGACAATATGCACCTTAAGCAGGGAATCTTGTTGTTTTACGTTAACGTTAATAGCGTGATCATGAGCTACTGGACCTCTTATTTACGCAGAATTTGGACTAGGGGACAAGGCATTTCACTTCTAAAATCTCACATGCAATGATCGGGCATCGAACCCGCTCCACCTTGGTGAGAGCCAAACAGCTTGACCACTGCTCCACCACGCCCCTTCATCAACTTGGTGTAGGTCATAAGGTGCGTGAAGGGGCAGCGGTTATGCTGCTTGCCACTCATTAAGGCGGACAGGGTTCGATCCCTAGTTATTGCATGTGGGACATTCGAGGTCAAATACCCCTCAGAAGGTGGCTTAGATTCAACATAGAATACGGAGGTCCCGTGGTTTTTGATCACAAGTATATCGTTCACGTAATACCAAATCTTCCTTCCTCACCATACGTAATAATTGAATTATGCAGTTTATGGCATTTGCCATCGATGCGAAATCTGTCCAACTCTACGTAATAAGTCTTCGTATGTTTTGATACCTATGATTAGATTTAAGTAGTATTTAATTTTCTATAAGATGAAATATTGCCCCAACATGTGAAAATATTTGTTTTCTGTCAAATCTAAAATTATTGCATTTCTACAAAATAGCCAAGTTATAAAAAAAAACATTGTTCTATACCTTATCAATAACAGTGAAACGTCTTGGTATATTCAAAAGCTAAAATGAGCTTTCTTTTGGGTTTGAAATTTTTCCGTATATCTTTATGGTGTAAATTTGCATATATTCTTAAGTGTCATCTAATATTTTGTGTCAAAAGCCAGAATGTAGCTTGAATTTTTACGTAACTGTTTATTACGCGATCATAAGCCATCCATCTACGTGGATTCCAAACCACAGGATATATTTCATTTTTGAAAAAATCACATGTAGGCCTACTAACCGGGAATCTAACGCATTGGAAAGAGGAAAGCAGCTTAACCACTGTTCAACCACGCCCCTATTGCATATATCTAGGTATAATATAACACAATATAGCCTAATGTAATGTAATATAACATAACAAAATATAATATAAAAATATAATATAACATAAGTCTAATATAATATTACACCTAGTCATTACTTTTAAAAATTTGCCGTAACATGCTTGGACTGAAAATTATAGATTCTACAAAAGGCTTAATGTGGAATTTGAAATGCGAAATTGTGCTAAAAATCTGTAACTCCAGTTACCCCATATGGTCTCCCAAACTCAAGATGAGGAGACGAATGTTCTAAGAACAGAACAAGCTGCGGTTGTGAAATGAAAATCCACAGCCTGCTTCCAGTCGACCGACCGGGTCAGGGAATGGAATGAATGAAACCCCCATCAAGCGGCGAGGATATGAACTGTGCCGGCTGCCGAAGCCTGACGCACTCCCCTGGAGCAATGATTAAATGAATGGCATATGAAATGAAATGATAGTGGGGAGTGTTGCTGGAATGAAATTGTGACAGGGAAAACCAGAGTACCCGGAGAAAAACATGTCTGCCTCCGCTTTGTCCTGCAAAAATCTCTCATGAAGTGACCGGGATTTGAACCGCGGACCCAGCGCAGCGGTGAGAGGCCGGCGTGCTGCCGCCTATCCATGGAGATGAAGCTACGGTTGAAATGTGCTAATTTATATTTGATGAAATATTGAACCCACGCACTTATAAAATCTTACATAACTGCAGCGGTTCCTTCTTGAGTGACCTACTCTATGGTTTCAGAACCGTATCACTCTCTACTACCACTAAGCACATTCTGAGGTTTCTTTTCTTGCTGGCACATTTCACTGACGTAGAAAAACAGTCGAAGTGTCACGCGCCTCAGTGATGAAAGATGTGTAAAAGTTTTGTGTCTACAGAACGCAGTTACATTGAACGTTCATAACTCAGAGAGAACAGTGTTCTCTGTTATATTCAGCAGTTCATGGAGGTCTTTAAAGGTAAATTAATCATTCCACACACAGACATCAGTGTCGTGTATATGGGGTAGCTTTCCTGGCATATACTGGAGTTATATCACTCAAGGTACATGTTGAAAGAACACCTTTGCTGCTTAGCGTGCTAGTAAATCTAACGACACAACGTTGTTACACTTAAGCACCCAATTGCACTGCACTATATCAGTGAACTCAGCCGTGATCAGACACGCAATCCAAGAACATAACTGTTTCCCTCAATAACTGTCTCAACCCACTCTAAGTAAGAGTACAGATTGATTCACAAAGGTTTTTAACCAACAAATGTACAAGGTGTTAGTTTTTGTTGTTGTTGTTGAATCATTCAAGGGCTTTGCGACATCGTGGTCATGTAGCCCTGTGTACAAGGGTGTGTGTGTGGAATTTGTCTGATAACCTGTGTTATTGTGATAGCGGGCTGTATTAAAGTGTATATTTGTAATTTAGATGAGGATGGGAAGGAGGCCGCCATGGCATTAATTTAGGAACCATTCCGGTATTTGCCTGTAGTAGAAGTGGGAAACCACGGAAATGGCTGAGCTGGGAATCGATCCCACCTCTTCTCAGTTTTGCCTCACGAGGCTGAGTTAAATTAAATTTATTGGCAGAGCCGGGAATCGAACCCGGGCCTCCGAGTTGTCAGCCAAGAGTGCTAGTAACTACGCAACGAGGCGGACACGGAGTATTAGTAAAATACTTTCCTCTTTACTTTGAGGGGTAGAAGAAAAATTAGGGTTATTTTCCCCCCCAAATCATTACTTCTTTAACTTGGAATGCATGGTTGAGAAATACCATCGCCGTCTACAATTCTCAAGCCGTGTCATTAGGTTTGGAAACACCGCCCATCTGTCATCTAGGAGGCCTAGCGCCAGCACATGGTAATTGCTAACACTGTGTAAACACATAGATTTTGACGCCAAATGTTTCCGAAAATACAACAGAACAAAACGTCTGCTACATCTACACACAAATATCACAAATAAAGGATACATATTATCATGCTATGTACTTTTTTTTTAGCGTATGGCTTTTAGTGCCGGGAGTGTCCGAGGACATGTTCGGCTCGCCAGTTTTGTAGCTGCATCGAGACGGACACCCAATAGGGGAACTACAAGTACCGTTGGGGAGGAAAGTTGGAAGGGAAGGGCGAGGAGTTGGAAGGTAGCGGCTGTGGCCTATAGTTAGGGACCAACCCCGGCATTTGCCTGGAAGGAAGATGGGAAACCACAGAAGACCATCTTCATGGTTGCCGGCGGGGGGATTCGAACCTCCTCGCCTCCCGGATGTGAGCGACTGCTATTAGTCATGCCGTAACGACCACGGCTAACTCACCCGGTATGCTATGTACTGTCGATTCCTAATAAGGTAATAATAAAATGCTGTACTCTACCCCAATGTCCCAATGTGTGAAGTTTCCTCACTGCCGTCATTGATGCGCTCAGAAAAATATTTAAGACTATTCTTACGAACTTAGAGTTGCCTTTGATAGTAAACTCTTCACTTTTTGTCCACAGATAGATCATAGTCACAATAGACCTCCAAGCGTAATGTTGACAGTCAAACAATAATGCTCCACAGATCGCTTAATGTAAAAATAGGTAGCTTTCTAATGAAATCTACCAAAAGGCACTTGACAACTGGGTAGAATTCATAATGTACCGGAATATAGAGGCCACATGAAGATATGTACCAAAACTAAGTTACTAGGCACTGGAAGTCCACCTCACTGTAGTGATAAAACGTAGTGATATAACCAGTTATTTTAATAGTTCTGCCATAATTTGACGTATAGTCAGGCACACAACACTTCCTAGGCATCTGATATAGTTTAATGAAATATTAGTGACGAATTTATTGGTTAAATTCATTGCCAGGCATTGGTTACACATGCAACTTATTACGGGAAATACTCACTTCTACAACTTCCAGCAGGTCTGATTTACCAAGAGGAATTTCACGGGTGTTGAAGTAGTTAGTATGAACTGCTTTTAGATGCTGTTATATCAAAATAAACGATATTTATGAATAAAACTTAGCATGTGGTCTTACGTATTTATAGAACTTAAGGACTCTACTCAGTGTTGCCAATTCTATCAACAGCACGGCTTGAGAATTATCGAAGGCGATGGAAATACTCATGAATGCACCCCGTGGTATAGTTGGTTGGCTGTCTCTAAGGAGATCCAGGTCTGCCAAGAAATTTATTTCTGGTCTGTGGGTGGAAACGTGGTACACTCACCCTCGTGAGACAAAGCTGAGAAGATGCTGGTTCTATTCACACCTCAGACATCCTGGAAGTGGTTTTCCGAGGTTTCCCCACCTCTACTCCTGGCTAATGCAGGGATGGTTCTTACCGTAAAGCCACCTCCTTCCGAATCTTCATCTCAATCACAAATATATGCACTAGTACAGCGAACAAAATAACCACGATGCCCAAGCTCCTCAAACGAAACAACAACAACAAAAAGCCGGTGACCATGCCATGTTGCAGCCTTCTCCACCGATGTGGTATTTTGGAACTAATTAGGAGATTCTCAACATACCTACTGTAAAAGGAACTTAAGACAGGATTATTTCTGATGAGTAAAAGTTATCATTTACTCCTGGAATTAAATCAACGAACCTTCAAATTGTTGTAGATCTGTAAGAATTGTGAAAATAACACACAATTATGAAATCTTTTGTCCAGAATCGCTAACCGAATAAGGTCCCACATTCGAGTCCTGGTAGAGTCAGGTAAACTCTCTGTTTAACATCCACATGGCTGGTACTTAAAGTACATTACACGGCCACATTTAGTTTTACAACACGCTAATTGCCTGAGTCGCTTAACACCCTGGTATTTTAATTCATTGACTAGTTTGTTACGGATACAATAACGGGTTCCTTCGGTTGCAAAGCTCCAGGATTAACGTGCTAATTTAAAACGGGTCATGAGTACATTGTTTGGTTAATGTTCACAGTTTTTTTTATTCAAATTATATTTCATTGGCCTTGCAGGCATGGAATGATCACTGCGAATCGTCAGCAGCAGTGGTACCTTAGTGGAAACTACTTAGCCAAACCTCGTACGGACCATCCAAATATATTGTATCAGGAGTGAGAAACTTAGCACGTCATATAATTTCGAAGGTAGTAATATCAAATCATTTAAAATGGTTAAAAGAAGAGGGGCTGGTATATCGTGGTAATTTAACCCCGTGTCTTGGGTGTGTGTGTATGTATACAAAATGTTTCTGATAACCTGCGTTATTGCGGTGAATTTAAGGGTGTGTGTATATTTGAAATTCAGGCAAGGATTGGGAAGGAGGTGTCCCTGTCCTTAAGTTAGGGATCATCCAGGCATTTGCCTGGAGTAGAAGTGGGAAAGCACGGAAAACCACTTATAGGATGGCTGAGGTAGGAATCGAACCCACCACTTCTCAGCTTTGCCTCACGAAGCTGAGTGTATCACGTTCAAGCCCTCAGACCAGAATTAATTTATTTGGCAGAACCGGGGATTTAACGCGGACCACGGAGGCAACAGTCAAGAACGCTAGCCGGTACACCAAGAGGTTGAGTATTAAAAGAACCTACTATACAGGGCTATTCAGCTAAGAGGGCCACCTGAAATATCTACGGAACCGTTGAAGATATCGGTATTTTGTTTTCAAATTCTTTAATCGTATTGAGGCTCATAAAACACGGTTCATTTCGTCCCCAACACATACGTATTTACCTAAAACCCGACAGGAAGTTTGGTTTTTTAAATGGGACTATAATATGTTCACTCAATCGAACAACTAAGAATCGAGAGGTGAGTTCAGTGATGTGCCTATTTTGGAAATCCGACGAGTATTTATTTAGATATTCATTCATTTATGACTAAAAGAGGCCGAGCAGTAACGATTTCAGTGAATCGAGTCGAAGAAAAACCTGCCGTCCGTGCGCCTTTTAAGCTTACACTGGGTATACCGTTAATATATATAAGAATGGTTCAGCATGAAAAGTTCTACACAAAAGTCCGCGACAGAATATCTCTTTTATTAATACGAGTACATCGCCCACTCTAGGTGATTTTGCGTTTTCATATCTACCAACAATCTCCATTCTGTGGAAATTTAAATTACTAGCTTTGGGGAAAGTTTACGAGCTAGCGAACGAGCCTATCACCTCTGGTTTGGCCAGCATCAAACTCTCCAGTCATGTCGAGTTAGAGTTTCAGAGACGAGTATATGTGTTTGCAGTTTCACTGTTCATCTCGGCTTTTATGAATTGGGACTGGGACTTGCCGTCCTAGGGTGAGCCTTTTGAGCTCACCCTAGGTTAACCGTTAACGATACCGGGCGAAGCCGGGGCGGACTAGTAGTTAGATAATGCTCTACAAAATGGTGTATGGTAGTGAAACGTGGACGCTGTCCAAGAAAGCCAAGGAAGAGTTTGATTTCTTTGAAAGGTAAATGCTGTGGAGAATGTATGGACCTATGTGTGTAAAATGCGAATAGAGAATAAGATGTGACAACGAATTATATTATTTATACTGTATGAAGTAGCCTCTTTGTCACATGTCATTCGTGGGCAGGTCATTTAATTAGGCTGGAAGAACATCGAGTCCTATAGAAAGTTTTCACGGGAGATTTTAGAAGAGGAAGGCCCGTTAAATGGCCATGTAATAGATGGGAGCAGAGGGTCCAGCGGGATGCTGCGCATATCCTCAAGATCCGGAATTGGAGTGTTTCAGAACAAGATCGACAATGTTGGAGGAGAGCAACTGGGGAGGCCATGGCCCAAAGATGGGCAGAAGCGCCATAGGTAAGGTAATTATTACATCCGTTTTAGAAGCCATTTGTTCAGTTTTGCTTTTGTTTTCAGTCGCCCAACACAGAAAAAATAACTTATGTTAATTATTCATGCCAACACTTCAATACATTTTCTTAAACCCCTCAGTTAGAGAAGTGTTCTAAAGTGAGTAATTAAACCATATTAAATTTTCCAGGTTAGTATGTGTTCACCACCCACATTAATATGTTGACCGACTAAAAAGCTATTCTTTGATTAGATGTTGTATTCTTATTAGTATCACCTTGTGATTTACGGTGTTCCAATCCGGTGTGATATTTTCTAGCACAGAATTGCATTGCAGTCTGAGAAGTTGTATCCCCATGCCTTCTGTCACCAAGCGCAATTTTTGTTGACATATCCAGTTGTTGATTTTTATGGTTTTTTTTAACATCGTGGCCATGTGGATCGGTGGGTGTAGAAGTGGCTAGCATTCTTGGCTGTCTCCGCGGAGTCCCGGGTTTGATTCCTGGCTCTGACAAAAAAAATAATTCTGGTTTGAGGACTGGAATGGGCTAAGTGTAGCCTTGTGGGGGAAAACTGAGAAGAGGTGGATTAGATTCCTACCACAGCCATCCTGGAAATGATTTTCCGTGGTTTCCAACTTTTACCCTGGTTACGAAAACTAAGATTAACGGCCAAGGGGACCCAACGCGCTGACCACGCGTCAACCCAAAATCTGCAGGCCGAATGGCTGGGCAGCGGTCGCTTGGTAGGCCTAGGCCCTTCATGGGCTGTAGTGCCTGGGGGGTAATATTCTAAAATATTGGGCATAATGCGAGTAATTGATGGTATTTTTTTAGCTCCAGTAAGTTTAAAGAAAAGCGGATGCAGTCACATGTGTTAGAGTGCGATGTTTGTTCATGAGTTACGAAGGTAGGCTACATAAAATACATCTAAAGTCTATTCGCCGAGTCGAAACAGTGCCCCTGGCTACCCAGACAGGGAATCACGCCCAGTTCACGTCATCGGCTCTGCCGGACAGGGGTAGCCAAGATGCTCCGAGATCATTAGTCATGCCGTAGCACTAGAAAGACAAGACGTGCTGCACTTACTGCTGTGCTGCACTGTATACTGTTGCCTGCTTACACAGCACTGAAGTTGGCGTACGTTCAACAGGCACAGCTCTATGCACCCCTTGCGGGCAGCCCTGCAATCACGTGTACAACTGTGTTTACTTCCACTATCTCGACTCGGCGAACAGACTTTAGTGTTCAGACTGGTTGCGTGGCTCAGTGGTAACATTCTCGCCTGCTGTTCCCACGGTTTAGGATGGAATCCAGCAGGCATTTGAGGGTGCGCAAATGCGAGGGAGCCATGTCGGTAGATTTACTGGCGCATTAAATATCTTCTTCGGGGCAAAATTCCGGCACCCTGGCATCTTTAAAAGCCGCGGTACTTAGCCTAAAAGGGAAGTAAACCCAATAACATTAATATTAATATTATTATTATTATAATTATTATCTAGTTGTTCAATTTAATAGAAAATTGGCACTGCGATCTTTTAAAGCCATGGCGAGACAAAACCATTGGTCACTACTAGGTTAGATGACTGTCTAGACGAAACCATTGGCCGCTACTAAGACGAATGTCTGGGCGCTACTGCTACTTGTACTGCAAGCAAGGAGGTGTGGGTTTCTATCTAAAGAATTATTACCACACAGAATTCAAGAAGTATGCTTCATTTAAACCTCATTTAAACGTCATTTTGTGTCTAGGGGAATTTGTTAGCGTAAGGTATCGCAAGCTTTTAGATTTCCGTTTCTCAGAACCCCGTGACCGTATGCCACAGGCATTCCTCGTTGGATTTGAACCTCTGTATTAGACTTTTCTCCTGGATTAAATCATGATGAGAGGCAAGCTTTCGAACAACTGCGCCTTCACGTCATCCTCAAATCTGTTCGTTACTATTTACACATGACTAAAAATATCATTAACGGTAAGAATATTGAATGGCAATTGCAGCTGTCAGATATTTCGACAATATTTAGCGGAACCAGCACACATTTTGATTACTATAGGTCAGCTCTGAGGTAAGAGCGTAAGAAAGGAGTTTATAATTAAAAGCTCCATAGCAATTCTCACTTTTAAGGGCAGGCATTTCAAGGGTTACCATCCAACAGTTTATTGGAGCTGATCGTTGGCCAACAAAACTCCAGACAGTGAGTTTGATTCCAGCCTAGTAGTGATATTGTGACAAACTTATAGGCTATCAGTAGAGAATCAAATACTCGCACTCTGCTTCTACAAAGCCTCAACAGTGAATTAAAACACTATTTATGATACATACATAAATAAGGTTGATTTTGTCAGTGCTCATTTAGGTTTAATTAGTTTAAAAACTTGGCTGGATAAGCAATATCTCTAACAAAGACTCCCTGGTTGTTTTCAATCATGAACTTGCAGGTGTTTAAGAGAAAACTTACACGAGTAATCAGTAGGCAGGCGAGAGCGTGAGACTGTTACGGCCGACGTCTCCGCAGAGATAAGAAAGCATATACTGTACTTAACAGAAATCAAGTGCATGCTCTATATTTATTAATTCATTATATTGTATTGTTCTAATTTGTATACACGTGTGAAATACTCATATGCAATTCACAAACCCGTATAAAACAGACTACGTTATTTAACGAAAGTCAAACTGCGAATCATGATATATACACCAATTAAACACACTGCATATTTTGTAGTTAGATAATCTCTATATATATAAAAATGAAAGTTTGTCTGTTTTTTCTGAATTTCCACGGAAATTTGCAATATTTGCGCGTTTCAGACTGTTTTATGACGGATGCGCGCAAAAATAAATTTTTTGTCTGTCTGTCTGTATGTCTGTTTGTTTGTCTGTGGACAATTTTTTGTGTCCTTATAACTCCAGAACGGCTGGGTGGATCAACGTAAAATTTGATACAGATATCCATCAGAGGCACGACACTAATCATTGATGTAACTCTTCTCTGTACCTCTCATAAAAGGGGTCCTACCCCCTTAAAATGCATGCTGAAATAGGCGTAGAAGGGTGAGACAAAGCTCATTTTCAGCCCCTCAATGTGAGAACCGAAACTCGGGGCCCCTAAAGGGCATTTTAAGGCCCTAGAATCAACAGTTTTTGAGATATTCCCAGAAAACTAATTTCACTTAATAAATTAATGAAAGAATGCATGCCGGTAACCATGGCAACTGAATCTCAGAGGTCCATCTATTTCTGTAAGACGCAATGCAATTCCATTTATTACATTACTGTGAATGTTTGCAAACGGCTATAAGGTTATAACGGATCCAAATTAAGCTGAAATATTCATCAATACATATAATGCGCTTAAGGGTCAAGGGGTACCCTAGAATTTTTTCACGCGATTTACACGTGCGGGTGTGGTACGGAAGGTCTGTTCTATATATTCTCTATTATATAAGAATGAAAGTTGCCTCCGTAGAGTAGTGGCCAGCATGGTTAGCTGCCACCCGAAGGTCGTGGGTTCGATTCCCGGCTCTGCCACGAAATTTGAAAAGTGGTATGAGGACTGGAACGGGGTCTACTTAGCCTCGGATTCCCACCTCAGCCATCCTCAAAGTGGTTTTCCGTGGTTTCCCACTTCGTCTTCGGGCAAATGCCGGGATGGTACCTCCTGTAAGGCCACGGCCGCCTCCTTCCCTCTTCCTTGCCTATCCATCCCAATCTACCCTTACCTTCCCATCCCTCATGAGACCCCCGTTCGCTTTGCAGGTGAGGCCAACTGGGCGAAGTGCTGATCGCACCACCCCAGTTGTATCCAAACCGACCAAGTGTTCCCAGCTCTAGGCCACTGCCTGGAAGGGCGGTAGTGGTGAGTTCCCTCGCTGAGTCCGTGGGAACCACCAACCTGGAGGGTAAAATTGACTACAAAAAAAGTTTGTCTTTATTTTCTGAATTTCTTCGGAAATACGTGATATTTGCCCGTATTAGACTGTTTTATGACAGTTGCGCGCAAACATATTTTTTGTCTGTCTGTCTGTTTGTCTGTGGACAATATTTTGTGTCCTTATAACTCGAGAACGGCTGGGTGGATTAACGTAAAATTTGATACAGATATCCATCAGAGGCACGACACTAATCATTTATGTAACTATTCTCCGTACCTCTCATAAAAGGGGGCCTACCACCTTAAAATGCATGCTGAAATAGGCATAGAAGGGTGAGACAAAACTCATTTTCAGCCCCTCAATGTGAGAAACGAAACTCGGGGGCCCTAAAAGGACCCCGAAAACCACAGTTTAAGGCCCTAAAACCAACAGTTTTTGAGATATTCCCAGAAAACTAATTTAATTTAATAAAATAAAGAAAGAATGCATAGGCCTACCGGTAACTATAGCAACTGAATCTTAGAGGTCCATCTATTTCTGTAAGACGCAATGCAATTCCATTTATTACATTACTGTGAAGGTTTGCAAACTGCTATAAGGTTATAACGGATCCAAATTAAGCTGAAATATTCATCAATACATATAAGGCGCTTAAGGGGTCAAGGGGTACTCTCGAATTTCTGTTAAGGTTTGCAAATGGCTATAAGGCTATCACTGAACCAACTGAAACTGTAAAATTCATCAATGCGCTTAAGGGATTCAAGGAGTACCCTAGATATTTTCACACGACTACACAAGCGTTATGTCGTACAGAAGGTCTATTATACCTCCAAACAGCAACATTATTTTACAAAATTCCTGATTTGAAATAGTAGACTATTTTTGCTGCTTTTAGGAATTTGGCCCATTGGAGTCTAAAAAACCTGAATTTTCATGTACCACAAGCCTGTATAATTTATAAAAGGGGTCTTCCTGTGGTTGGGCACTTGACACTACGGTTGGGGTCAGTTTGTATGTGACTTGTATTGCGATTCGTCTATGAGGTTTTCAATTTTAATTTCACGTCAGGAAGAACACGTTAGGTAAATTCAGTTTGACAGCATATTTTAACTAATCATTTTTCTTGGTCGACAAACAGGTTCCAAGCCCCTAACCATTGCAACAGTAGCTCAATTGATAACGTCTGGTTATTAATACCTAAGACCGTTCGAAGAATGGGTACTTCTGCTAGTATTTGTATATAAATTTAAACTTCAACACAGGATCTAATGATGACCGCTTGTAAGTCGAAACCCGTAATCCAAAAATTGCCCATTATAATAGTCTATTTTTCTTTTTTTCTTTTGTTTTTAGCGTATGGCATTTAGTGCCGGGAGTGTCCAAGGACATGTTCGGCTACCAGAGTTTGTACCCATGGGGTGAGCTACAAGTACCGTCGCGTGTGGAGTGTTGTCTGGGGAGGAAAGTGTGAATGTAAGGGCGAGGAATTGGAAGGTAGCCTATACATGTAGTTAGGGACCAACCACGGCATTCACCTGGAAGGAAGATGGGAAACCAGAGAAGACCATTTTCAAGGTTGCCGGTGGGGGGATTCGAACCTCCTCGCCTCCTTGACTGCCTGTAGCCACACAGTAACGACCACGGCTAACTCACCCGGTATTATAATAGTGATCATAGCTGATACATTTAATTTTTCCAGGAGTGTTATTTACTTATAATACATTGTAACCCGCCCAGTCATTGGAAAAAATCATGTTGCTCGACTGAAGAGTTACAACTGACAGTGAGTAACTTCGATTAAAGAGTAAAATCATGCTGACTGTATGGACTATCTCAGTCATCCGGTTAAGTATACCAGAAATTTTCTCCATGGCCTAGATCTAATTTATTTATTTATTTATCTACATTCTGGCCATACATAATCCAGATGCTGAACAATACTTCCCCTATGATCTCGCACAACTCACATCCGTCTAGGCTTAGAGTCTCGGAATGTGGTCGAAAAGCAATGCTCTGGGGAAGTTTGTAAATGTTTCATTACTGCCACCCGGAATAAAAGAGCAAACATTCCTGCTCCATTCTTCATGCGATTAGTTGCGAACACTTGCAAGATTCATCTCTTTCTATTCAAGGTATATTACGACAGCACGTAGGTCTAAGTTTAATTCATTGATGACAGTCTTCAAAGCTAATGTTTAAGATAACCATTCGTAAGTTAAATTACAGGCCAGCTCAAAATGCAATGCTATTTATGCACAACTACCGCTCTACAGGTAAGAAATGCGACAATATATGTGAGTCATAATTCAAATGCCTTAATAGCTCCGTTTGTACGGGAGTGAAACAGTTAAACGTATTACGGGCACATTAAAAATTGGTGGTACCCCTCCAATACCAAAAATAATTTGTGATGAAGGACTTCCTTTAAGAGAATGCAATGAGAACCTTTTTGATACATAAGCAATCATGTACATACTTGTTGATTAGTATTGTACTTTTCACGCCGTACTTCGTGGATTTTACCTTCTACGTGGTTGTAATACGATTTCGTTCATAATAAAATATATTTGATTATTGACACATTTATAATCAGCGCATACCTCGCACTAATAAGTACAAAAATTCCAATTGATAAGACGGTTGATATTACTGAGATACGCTCCGGTTACTAGCCCAAATAGTATTTATTGATTATTTAATGAAATTGTATATCAAAAACTATTTGGTTGTAGAAAGGAAATTATAGAAATAAGAGGATCAATGGTATGATTTCAATTTCTTTTGACAATTAGAAATGAATTGCTGATGTCCTAGTTAGGTATTTTAAATTGTGTAAATGCTGTGTTGTTGACTATAGTTGTATTAGAGAGGATCTTCCAAGTAGTCGTCAGACAATTCATAACATGAATTCGTTTGTAATTAGATGAACATTGCACTTGTTATTATTTCTGTATTGGCAGTAGCAGTAATACAGTGAAAGTTATTATCGGTAATACGAGACTAAAATATGACATTTTAGATTAACAGAATAATCAAGATAAAAATTCGATTGACGAAGAAAAATAAGCGAGTTTGTCAGTTTTACAACTCAACCAACGTAAGACGACGTTTAACCCTTCCTTCTTAAAACAATTTAGTGAGCACCCTATTATTACCTGTGTGTAAGAGTCCCAGCAAACAGATGGCTGCCCACCAGGCTCGAACTGTCATCTTCACTGGTCAGTGGTGACGACTAATAAAATTTTGTTCCAGGTTGTCAAACAGTTATACAGTACGTAAAGTGTAGAGTTGTGTAACAGTTGACGAGTCTCAATTCAATATAAACGAAGTGAAGTCAAAATTTCCGTTCGTAGCACTGTATTATTTATGCATAGAATATAATTTTAAAACAACACCGATATAATATATTTTTATTATGCCGAAGAACACAAACTTTATAGAACACTGACAACTATGAAAAGATGCACAATACACAACACTTATTATTTTACTAAGATTAATAACATCAAACACTTAGTCACGACACTGACGTTTAGAAGGTTCTAATGTTTAACTAAGCAATTTTCCACGGCAATGTGGTTACCACTCTACATGTCTCTTTCTCTTGATGACGTGCGCGTGTGCCCGTGAGTGGAGCGGAGACGCTCGGAGCGACGCCGTTAGATCGACGTGCTGCCGCGAGCAGAGCTGCCGGCCGTCTGGCTGCGTCCGCTACGACCCGCGCGCTCCAGTCGTCCTCCTCACCGCGCTTCATACGTCATCTCATCCTCACCCGCTCATTGGCCCAATATTTTGTTTTCTAATTGATGATGTAAGTTGTGGTAAATCCTCACTCTTTTTCCTCCAGGAGAAACACCCTCAGTAGACATGGAATGATAAACATTTCTTTCAGTCAGAATTGGTACACGCTACAGTATACAGGTGCTCGATTACTCAATATTTAACTATCAAAAAGTGAATCCCCGAGTCCTGACAGCGCACATTTTTATATATTATAGAGTGCATTTCAAGGTATGAACATTACGCACTTATATTCCATTCACTTTCACACGAAAATCATTGCCATACACAGATGGGCTTTTGCTTTATTTGGGGCCCCGCGGCGTAGGCGTGCACGTTAAATTATGCACCAAGGCCGAAAGGGCAGCTTCGGCAAGTCCGGGGATTGCAGGTTTGAATTATGGCGCTGACAGTGGCTATCATGAGGGTGGTTTTCTCCGGGTGTTTTCACACTCCCTCCAGGCAAAATTTCGGGATAAATCTTTACTTCACGTTCCGGCGCGTCCACCCCACCACTTACACCACCAAAGTCTTCAGAGTAATACGTGTTATATCAGCCAAGTTCAACACACACCCAACAACATGGGGCTGATGACCGAGATGTACCAAGCCCCTCAACTGAAGATAGATACATAGATAGTAAATAGTACTCATGGCTGTCGACACTGATGTTCGGGGTTCGTTTCCGGGCATTGACAAAAGTGTAATTCTTGTCACAGGTCTGGAACGGTGTACATTCAACCTCGTAGGGCTAAACTGAGAGGAGATGGGTTCAATTTCAACCTCAGTCATTCTACTGTAGAAGTGGTTTTTCGTAGCTTTTTACTTCCACTCCAGGCAAATGATAGGATGATTCAGGCCACGACCGCCTCCTCCCCAAACCTTGCATCAATTATAAATATGCACACTGATACTACTACAGTCTCAATAATGACACTGGTAATAAGGCAAATTCTACACACACCCAAGTACACGGGGATAAAATGGCTACGATGTTCAAGCTCCTAGATGAGAAAACAACAAAATCGCATCTGGTTAACTTCCGGAGTATTTATACAACGCATCTAAGCAATGTCTTTCTGATGTTTATATAGTTGCCAAAACAACACTGAAACCGATACTGAAATGTTTTCCAATGGGCGCGAGAACACAGAGGTCAAGTCGTTCGCCTCTTACCAAAGTGGACCAAGTTCGATTCCTGTTAAATCTGCCGTGGGTCGCAACCAATCTAACAAGCACAGGCCTCAGACACAAGCTCCATACTCTCCACTGGGTGAAGTCAAATAACGTCTCTTATCACTACATTCCTTAAGCCTCCGTGGCTTAGGTGGCAGCACGCCGGCCTCTCACCGCTGGGTCCGTGGTTCAAATCCCGGTCATTCCACGTGAGATCTGTGCTGGAAAAAACGGAGGCAGACAGGTTTTTCTCCGGGTACTCCGGTTTTCCCTGTCAAAATTTCATTCCAGCAACACTCTCCACCATCATTTCATTTCATCTGTCATTCATTTAATTATTGCCCCAGAGGAGTGCGTCAGGCCTCGGCAGCCGACACAGTTCATATCCTCGCCGCTAGATGGGGGCTTCATTCATTCCATTCCGGACCCGGTCGGAGACTGGAAGCAGGCTGTGGATTTTCATCACTACATTCCTACTTTGAGGTGTCCTTCAGTTACGTGGAATTTGGCAAGATTTTTTTCAATCTAAGTAATGTCTCCTCCGTGGTGTAGTGGTCAGCATGATAAGATGCCACCCAGGAGGTCCGCGGTTAGACTCCCGGCTCTGCCACGAAATTTGAAATGTGGCATGAGGACTGGAACGTAGTCTACTCAGCCTCGGGTGGTCCAAATGAGTGGATGGGGTTCGATTTCCACCTCATCCTTCCTCGAAGTGGCTTCTCACTTCGTCTTCGGGCAAATGCCGGGATGGTACTGAGCCCGGATTTGAATTATTTCTGGTGAATTTTATTATATATTTTGGATCCCATTATAAGTGAAATACATGTTAAATAAGATACTGCAAATTAACACAGGACCGGTTTTTACGACGAGTTGGAAGTCAGGCACGTGATTCTGTGAGGGATTCTGGGAGTTCTGCCAAGGTCGTTTCGCCTGGTAACAAGAGTTTGCCGCGGATCTGAGAGCTGGTTTGATATAAATTACTCTATTGGTTATTGTCACCTGACCAATGAGACGATGTTTTATGGAAGGATTGATCATCCCAGGCTAATTAATATAATTCGATTTTAATAATTAAAGTCCATGTAAGCCATTATTTAATATGAGAAGATGCTGAAATTAAGAAGAAAATTATACCAAGACATTGGAATTCTCTATAGCTACGCAATACGCTGCATTATTGTTCATACAGGTAGCCCCGTAATTTTACCGCGGATTTCTGAATGGCGGCAATTATAGCTGTGGAGCGGGATTGCAGACTCAAAAGAGCGTTTTATTCTACTGGAAGTTTGTCGGGGACAGACGTGCTGCAGGAGCTCGATTCCCAGTCAACCAGAAGTGAAGTACGGCGATAGCTGACTATCATATTATGTCTAGCCATCACGGGCGCGATTAATGTACAGACAGACTGTAGCCAGTTAAATATTCAGTGCCGATACGAATTCGCGTCTTATAAACTATTCTACAAGCATAATTGTATTGAAATAGGAACTGCATATAATAGTGAGCATCTATGGACATATCCTTTGAACATTTAAGAAGCTGATAGTAATTTTGTACGAGTGCGGGACATTTATTCGAATCCAGATGTGGGACATTAACATCGTATTCTACAGTGAAGCGAATGGAAAGTTGTTAGCAGCGAATGAACATTTTAATCTTGAGTTGAGGTCTGTGATTCTACATAAGCAACATTAGTTGACGAACATTAAGGTGATCTGCATGAACATTGAAATCTTTGATCATTCGAATTTAACAATGAATGCTATCATTAAATTAGTAGAAATGCTGTATTACACAATTATAGAAGGTGACATTATGGAGTAATTTAACCATGCGACAAAATGTCGAGGCAATCTGAAAAGTAAAATTAGAAAGTTTTAAGTGTGAGTGTTCATCAATGTAGTGCTCCAAACGAACCACAGTTGCTGTTTACAAAAGTCATCAAAATGCTTAAAAGCAAGTTCAAGAAAACGATATTGCTGCTCAAGACAGTGAAGTGTTTGTTCAAAAGCACTTATCGTGTCATCAAAAAGACATGTTAGGACAGTTATCAACGTCTATGAAACCCTCGACACTATCAAAGTCAACACAGACTATAAAAGAGGTCTGTATGGAAAAGGAACAAGAGAAATTCGATAGTTTTAGTGATGTTGAGGATGATGTTGATTACAATGATGGTGATTATAATAATAGTGATAAAGATGATGATGATAATGATAATGATGATGATGAAAATGGTAATGCTCTGTTTACCCCTAAAACTCATTTCTAAAATTTATTTACTGGAACAATCCCAGTAAGCTAATCCAGCGGCTTCAGCATTTGCATGCCTGTAATCAGGCTGGTCATACTGAATATGAGGACGAACTATTGGATATAGAAAATGAGCTCCGTTGTGCCAAAAATATTATGTAATGGATCCACGTAACCGCTCGAACTATTTCTTAATAATACATGTAATATTTTCTACCACTTTACTACCACTTTTCTACCACTTGGCTCTTACTTTTTCTGTAACTTTAAACTATACATATTAAATATAAAAGCCAACGCTAAATCATTTTATTACCAGAACAGTTATAACCTTTGTAGTGTGCAATTCATACTAACAGGTTAGTTGCGACTATGGAACTTACTACAACTAACCAAGGTAAAAAACGTGTATTCTATAAAGGCTACTCTTATAGCTATAAACGACAAAATGTAAAAGGAATAATATTCTGGCAATACTCAAAACAGAGGTAAAAAAAATGTCGAACCAATCTAAAAGTAGAAATAGTGAGGTTTTAAGTGTTAGTGATCATCAATGTACTGCTCCAATTGAAACACTGTTAGTGTCAACAAACAATCATGATAATGCTAAAAAACTAGTACAAGAAAAAATGTTGCTACTCAAATTAGTGCATTGTTTATTAAGCAACGTTTAACGCCTGTTGTAAAAGTTATGTTTAATCCATCTTCCACGTCTCAAGAGTCATCAACATCACAGATTATGCAAAAGGTGGTGGTGTTGTTGTTTTAAGGGGCTGAACTACAAGGGCATCTGCCCTTGATATGCAAGATGTAGTATTGCAAGAGGATCAAAAAGGACTAGATGAGTAATAGAGAAAACGAGTTGTATTTTATATGTAAATATTGTACAAGTACTTACATTAAATAAATAAAAATATTGTATGATTATTGTCTGTTTTTCTTACTTGCTATCCCCACGTCCTACTATTAATGAAATTGTTAACCAACAACATTCTCTAGCTATGTTCAGAAAGAGAGTGGTCTTAAACAATACACTGTATCTGTGGTTTGTGTACCGAGTATCATAATGATACATTGTCGCCAAGCCATGTTAAGGCAATACTTATGTCAGGGTAAGGGGTTCAAACCCTTGCTTCCTTGTACTAAAAAATTATACTTAACTCAAACGCATTAACTACTCAGCCAACCTGACAGTTATTAATGTAATTCGTTCTATGCACTTGAGTGTTTACAAAATTATCTAGTGTACATTGTCTCAACCACTTGCTCGTTTTTGAATGTAAAATTCTTGTTGATGTGTAACATGTTTCCGCTCGGCTGCTGGATAGTTTTGTGGGAGTGATTTTGAAAATTGGGGACGGAAGTGGATAGGAACGATCGAGCTGGCAGTGATGGATCGAACGGAAGTATGCACTGCCCGCTCGATCGATAGAACGGAAGTGTACTAGCTGTCAGTGGTGGAAAACGGAAGTATGCACTGCCCACTCGATCGATCGATCGGAAGCGTAGTAGCTGGCAGTGGTGGAAAACGGAAGTATGCACTGCCCGCTCGATCGATCGAACGGAAGTGTGCCCTAGCTGGCAGTGGTGGATCGAACGGAAGTATAAGACGCACTGCCAACTCGATCGATTGATCCAGCTGGCACTGGTAAGAGAAACAATCAGCGCGCGGTGTCGGAAATTATGCAATGACGCACTCACGGCCATGTGGAATGTATATGCCATACTGAACGGAAAACGCTCATGCGAACTCTGGTGTCAAGTGATTGAAACAAATGACATGGTACATGTTCGAAGTCTTCGTATCAGTATTTAAATGGTAAAATGCCTTAATATCAAACATTGTAAGTAGTCGGCATTGCCGGTATTATGTTTCAGCACAATGGCTATTCAAATATTAACCCACCTAACGGTAATGCAGTCATCAATATAATATAATCGTTGTGGTTATACGAGAATTGAGCAAGCCTTCATGAACTATTACTGAATACATTCTCTTTACTCACAAGAGCGCCTATTCATAAGGCATTTTAAACTCAATTTCACGCAGGAACATTATCGAAAGAAAAAAATATAAATGAAACTTAATTCCGTAATGCAGCATTATTGGAACGTGGAAATAAGTCACCATCTTGTGCACAATATTTGCGTAGTCGAAATAGCCGTGGGGTTAGTGCGTATGACTGTGAATCTAGAGATCTTGGGTTCGAATCCTGGGCGGGGTAGATATTTTTGCTACCAGATTATCATTTTAAACGATATTTATCATATCAATATGACTCATTTTAACAGAATCCATATGAAATTACGTGTTGGTCTGTGAATGAAGAGGACCTGTTTATAAGGAAATTAAGGTTATGAGCGGTGTCGCGTCTATTAATCTAGTTGATCCATATCGTATTCTTTATTTAGGCTAGTGCTGGTGGAAGCTACTAATCATCTAATAAAATGATTTCCGTATTATAAACTATAATATCTGTAAAACACTCCCTTTTACATTAGATTAATATTTGTGCCAATAATACTATAAAATACCGGTGTATCAACAATTTCACGTGAGGTTTCTTCTATGTCAGATGTTACACATCATATGCGACTACTGTAAGGCTCGTAATTTTTTTCCAAAACATTGCAGTTATGAGTCTTGTGAACTGGGTGTTTAATATAGGGTTAAAGGCATTTTAAAATAATTTTAGGAAAGCTCTTAGGTATTGTGTCATGGGTTTTAGTAATGCATTACTGTTCGTTGACTAACATTTGTCGTTACACAACATTATTTTGGTAAGCTCTACATGTTGTTGTTTGAGTCTTCAGTCTTTTAACTGGTTTGATGCAGCCCTCCATACCTCCCTGTCCTAAGCTAATCATTTCATCTCTACATAGCTACCATACCCTACATCCAAGGCAATCTGTTAACCGTTTACTAAACTTGGTTTACCCCTACAGTTTTTGTCCTCAACCTTTCCTTCCATATTAAAGCTTGCTATTCCTGGGTGTCTTAGTATGTGTCTTACCAACCTATCTCTTGTCTCTATTACCAGTCACCAGAAACATCTCTCCTCTCCCACTAGTCTTAATACATCTTTGTTTGTAACCCTATTTACCCATTTAATCTTCATCATTCTCCTGTAACACCACATTTCGAACACTTCAATTCTCTACTTTTCTGCTACCCCTATAGTTCAAGTTTCACTTTCATACAGTTCCACGTTCCAGACAAAGACCTTCAAAAATGACTTCCTAAGACCTAAATCTATATTCAATGTCGACAAATTCCTTTTCTATAGAAATGCTTTCCTTGCCTGAGCTACATAAGTATCCTGATCGTCTCTGGTATAATGTCTTGTTTAGCAAACATAGTCGCTCAGTAGGTCTAAGCATCTGTTGTATATAACCCAAAATAGCAAACAGTTTTCTAAAACCCTACTCTCTGGTCAATAACAAGCACAGTCTCCCTTGTAGCTAACTCATGTCTGGTTAGTCAATTCTTATTGCAAGGCCAGTCAAGACCTAAACATTTATCTTAACATATAGTCTTTATTTTGGTCTTTATCAAAAATCTAAAATCCAATATCTAAATTCTAAAATCTAAAACAATTATAGTACAGAAAACATAATTTCAAGTAATACAAATCCTTGTATGTCTTTCTTTAATAATTCGTTACCAAACATTTTAGTCAATGACATTATGGTTTGGTCTTTTCACAAAATCTAAAATCAAAAAATATAAAATGTAAATTATTAAATTTAAAATGTAAAAATTGAAAATCTAAAATTTAAAAATAAATAATTCATAGTAAAGTAAATGTAATACTAAGTAATGCGAATCCTTATATGTCTTTCTTTAATAATTAGTTACCGAAAATTTAAAGTCATGACACTATGATTTGGTCTTTTTGCAAAATCTAAAACTGCATTAACTGTATATCAAACACAGTCGGCATTTGTATTTGTAATCCAAGTAATAATTTGAAAAAGAGATAAGTGTAATCAGTTTTAAACATTGTCTCTGCTTTTCTATATGTTTATGACATGCGTATTAACCAGAAATCGAACCCTGGTATACCTTAGTGAATTGGTTAACAGCTTAACCACTGCACCACCATGCCCTTTGTTCTTAGTTTGATTCGTTCTAGGCCTCATAGCTGGAAAGCGAGTTAAGACCACCAGTGCAAGAGCTGAGAGTGCTTACCACTGCAGCACAAAATGGTTAGCTGGTTACATTAGACAACCGGAAATGATTGTATTTCTGTTAGCTAAGCATTTCAGTCACCTGCCTACTGTCTGAGCACTGCCAGAAAAACAGTTTAGTTTAGAACAAGCAAGTGTGTGTATAGATTATTAGTCTCAAGTAATTAAAGCTTGTTGGGCGTAGCGACCATCTTGAGTTCAAGTCTCTAAAATAAAAACCAAAAAATTCCATTTTGAACATGGGCTATATTTCCAAAATTAGGAATTGTACAAATGAGTGTGTTTGACATAAATAAAAGGTTCCTACCCCCTCTACCACGAAAATAAATTTCAAGTCACTGGGACAAAAATTGTTTCATACTACTATTTCACCCCCTAGTAGGGGCAGTTTTTATTTTATTTTCCTCCATAGGAAAGAGGGCGTCAACCCGAGTCCTACGACACGTCACACATCAAAATCCGATCATGTGTTCGCGAGATATCGGCAATGTTCGTAAGAAAATAGGCGAATGGTTAGCTCTCTCATTGCTTCCCTACTCAACATAACCTATTGCGACTGACGTGTGGTTGATGCATGTGAGATTCTCAAGGTTTCTATGTAGAACGGAGGCCCCTTGGCTTATGACCTCGAGATAAACGGTCTCGTTAACATCAGGCTTCCTTTTCTGTAAAGCTTTTCATCATACCGGAACAGTTCGACAATTGTCATATGGAGGTTTATGGAGAGAGCTTTTAATTTGAAAACATTGTTTTGTTGTTGTTAATTGAAGTAGGGGCTTTATGCTCTTGTGTGTTTAATATCTGTCTGATAACTTGGGTCACTGAGATGGCTGTTCTAGTGTGTGAATATCTGAATTTGAGTAGAAAGTGGCTTTGACCTTAATTTAGGTACCACTCCAGCATTTGTCTGGAGTAGAAATGGATAGCCACAGGAAACCACTTGTAGGATGGTTGAGCTGGGAATCGAACCATTCTCATTTTAGTTCTGAATCACAAGGCTGAGTAGTCCTCCTTCCAGCCCTTGAACTAGAATTGAGTTTCTTCGCAGATTTCGGAAAGGGAACCCGAACCTCCCTTGTGACAGCCAAACTGCTAATCACTACGCCATGAATTGGACTTTAAATATTTACATCCTGGTGTAGTGGTTAGATCTAGGTATGATTCCTGGCTCATCCATGAAATTTATGAATATAATAACCAGATACCACACATTCCAAAGTATATATCGCTGATGACAACGGTGTCCAGGCACCTATGCGAAACAACGACAACAGCAAGATTAACTGTTCTTTCCCATTATATTTTTCACAGAATGAAAATCATTATCATGCACTATATATATATATATATATATTTATTTTTGCTTTTTTCCCCATTTAGGGCAAAGGTGTCCATGCAGCACACCGGGTGCGCTGGCGCCCAGACTGCACGCCAGTGTGCTTCTGAGGCAGACGGCCTTGCAGCGAACTTACGTCTCACGAGCCCAAACTCCTGTGCATTTTTCTTGCACAGTCGGTGACATCACTGGGATTCCTTGAGCAGCAAATAGCAACAGACACGAGACACTCCACTTCCAAGTTCTGCACCAACTTAGGAATGTGCATTGAAAGAGGAAGGTCAGAATTTTGGGTCAATACTGGATCAGCCCAAAATGGCCCAGGCTGCACGCTGAACATAATGGATCAAAACTTACATTTTTGCCATATGAAAGAAGAAAAATTGAACCCGAGGCTCTTAGGTTACTGAGCAGACTCGAAACCACTGGTTGGCTACCCTAAACCTACGAAATTGCGAGGTCATTGTTCCCCATCTTAACCCGTATGGCTAGATTTCAGTTAGATATTAAATACCGATTGGAATGTATGCATTCTGCTCCTGGGATGTTTCCAACTTTCCTTGAAGTAAGTTTCATGTCCATTTTGCGTCAATGGACAATGTTATCCTCAATCGACATCCCTCCTCCAGGTTTGATTCTTCGGGATCCAAGTAAGTTACATGACTTGGATGTGGAATGGCTCTTGTCTGCTCTAGGAATCGCGAGTGATGCCGAAACATTCTGACTGTGCACGAAAAATGCTCAGGAAATTGTGCTCGCGAGACGTAAATTTGCAGCGATGGTAGGGAAAGTATTTCTCGCCCGCTCGCTTGCCTCCCCGTCTCACTCCTTCCCGTACTGCCTTCGCTGTGTTGTGGTTGATTGGTCAAACGTCAAACGGTATTTAGTATATTGTATAGAAACCAATTTGAACGAAAACAAGGGGAATATAAACCAGGTGACCGAAATTACAATCCCTTAAATGAATACCATGTTACATTATGGGTAATTCTGAACGTTATCACGTACCCTTCCAAGTACCGGTACGTGGAGGAACGCGCAAAAAACAATGTAGATGTGCCGTACAACCAATGTATTGGACAATAAGTTTGTTTGTTTACATTACATTCGGTGCGCTAGCGATCCCAACTTGACTCGGTCAGTGCTGGCAGTCTGGGCAGGCAGCCCAGCCGGCGTGTGGCGCAGCTAAGCTTGCACGCCATGTGTGCAAAGACTGGACGCCACTGATCTTACTTAGGTGTGTATGGATTCTCACTGATTACTTATGATATGCAAGTGAGTACACTTATCTATCGGCCTACAGTTGGGAAGGGGAAGATCTTGCCCTGAAGTTTGGTAGTAACCCCGCATTTGCTTGGAATATACACACATCAAAAAAAGTTTTGCATCACCTCGGTTCCAAGAGTTCCGGAACCTTTAAATACAAAGGGAATAGAGATCAACACAAACAACATTTCAGCTCGTTTTATTGCTCATGAGACCCACACATTGCATGTTGTACCATCATACAGCTAGACTTTCAGCATTTGTGGTCCAGATTGCAGTACACACCACTACCTCTAATACCCAGTAGCACGTCCTCTTGCATTGATGCATGCCTGTATTCGTCGTGGCATACTATCCACAAGTTCATCAAGACACTGTTGGTCCAAATTGTCCCACTCCTCAACGACAATTCGGCGTAAATCTCTCAGAGTGGTTGGTGGGTCAAGACGTCCATAAACAGCCCTTTTCAACATATCCCAGGCATGTTCGATAGGGTTCATGTCTGGCGAACATGCTGGCCACTGTAGTCGAGCGATGTCGTTATCTTGAAGGAACGCATTCACAAGATGTGCACGATGAGGTCGAGAATTGTCGTCCATGAAGACAAATGCCTCTCCAATATTCTGCCGATATGGGTGCACTATGGGTCGGAGGATGTCATTCAGGTATCGTAAAGCCGTTTCGGAGCCTTCCATGACCACCAGTGGCGTACGTCGGCCCCACATAATGCCACCCCAAAACATCAGGGAACCACCACCTTGCTGCACTCGCTGGACAGTGTGTCTAAGACGTTCAGCCTGACCAGGGTGCCTCCAAACACGTCTCCGACGATTGTCTGGTTGAAGGCATATGCGACACTCATCGGTGAAGAGAACGTGATGCCAATTCTGTGGGGTCCATTCAGCATGTTGTTGGGCCCATCTGTACCGCGCTGCATGGTGTCGGGGTTGCAAAGCTGGACCTCGCCATGGACGTCGGGAGTGAAGTTGCGCATCATGCAGCCTATTGAGCACAGTTTGAGTTGAAACACGACGTCCTGTGGCTGAACGAAACGCATTATTCAACATGGTGGCATTGCTGTCAGGGTTCCTCCGAGCGGCAATCCGTAAGTAGCGGTCATCCACTACAGTAGTAGCCCTTGGGCGGCCTGAGCGAGGCCTGTCATCGACAGTTCCTGTATCTCTGTACCTCCTCCATGTCCGAACAACATCGCTTTGGTTCACTCTGAGACGCCTGGAAACTTCCCTTGTTGAGAGCCCTTCTTGACACAAAGTAACAATGCGGACGCGATCGAACTGCGGTATTGACCTTCTAGGCATGGTAGAACTACAGACAACATGAGCAGCGTACCTTCGTCCTGGTGGAATGACTGGAACTGATCGGCTGTCGTACCCCCTCCGTCTAATAGGCCCTGCTCATGCATGGTTGTTTACATCTTTGAGCAGTTTTAGTGACATCTATGAACAGTCAAAGGGACTGTATCTTTGATACAATATACACAGTCAACGTCTATATGCCGGAGATCTGGGAACCGAGGTGATGCAAAACTTTTTTTGATGCGTGTATATGGGAAGCTATAATGGACTACTTCTGCGCTTGTTGTAGGGGAAATTCAACCTACGTATTCTCAGCTACCCTTGTCAAACTGAATGAATCTGGATCAGCCCTCATGAAATTCTCTGCCAGGAAAGAATTGAATCCAAGACTTAAGTCCCTTAGTCCCTTTTCGCACTCATAGACCATATACAGTTTGCCACGAGGGATTTATGGCAACACTGAAATTCATATTTTTGAAATAGGAATATTGTTGAGACTATGATTGTGGTGATTCTTCTTTCATGAGGTGAAACACCTAGGCCATCTGACTCTAATGAATGTCATAGTGAAGAATGAAATCAAATTAAAACGACTGCAACTACTACTAACTACTGAACTATAATTGACTTTCGTTCTAGAAGAAGTTTGTTGTTGTTGTTGTTTCAATTCAGGGGCTTGGACATTGTGGTCATTTAGCCCTGTGTACTTGGATGAGTGTGGAAGTTTGTCTGATAACCTGTGTTAATGTGATGGCTGTATTAGTCTAGAAGTGAAAAAGGCTGAAAAAGGGAAATAAAAAACACACTCACTATGTAAATATTGTTATGCCATAATGATGTTTAGTTGTATTGTGTTAGGGTTGTATCAGAACATAAAAGAGACAGTTGTTATTAATTAATTTGGCGGGCTTGGGACATCTTGGCCATAAGGCCCGTGTATTTGGGTGTGTTTTGAACTTGTTTCATTGATCTGATGACTGTAGTTGTGTGGGCAACTGTAATACGGACAGGGATGAGGTAGGTGTCACCAGACTTGAAGTATTGTACTATCCCGGCATTTCCGGCAGGGGGTGTGGAAAAACCCGGGGAAAAGTCACACTTAGGATAGTCACTGTCAGCGCCGGGATTGGAAACTATGACCTCCGGACTTGCTGCATCTGCCCTCGTGGCCGTGGTGCACGATTTAGCAATCACGGTTACTCCGCGGGAAATGAAAGAAACAACAATCTATAAGATATTTCATTATTCAATATTTGAAATTATATCTGTTATTATAACCAGAACCGCCAGCGGTAGCTACGCTCGCTAACGTGCAGCGCTAGACCATGGGGCCAAACTCTGTGCCGACTTGGGAGACGTGGGTTCGATTCCCACCGTCAGCCGTCATTGAAATGGTTTCCCCATTTTCAACTCCAGGCAAATGCTGGGACGGTACCTTCTGACTGGCCACGGCCGTTTCCTTCCACATTCTTGCCCAGTGTCATTCACCTTCATTCATTGCATCTCAAATCCCTCTCATGAGGTTGGCGTCAGGAAGGACACCCGGCCGTAAAACGTATCTGCCATATAGACTTTCATCGCATCTCATCCCCGACCCCGTTATAAAATGAACGGCGAAAATAAAGGGTAGACATATATTGTTATTATTACTAGAGGTAAATTGTGGAAGATATTTGTAGCTTTTACCACCTTGGCGTCCTTTCCATTGGGACGTGCTGGTGCACTAGAGTGGACAAGGTTCGAATCCCGATCAACGAATGTGAGATTTTCGAAGTGAAATATCACGTCCTATGGTTCAGATTCTACGTAAAATTGGACGTCCCGTGGTTCATAATCGCGAGATTAACGGCCGCGTAAAACTACAAGCTTCCTCTATTTCCTTCTTTCCTTTCCGAAATTGCAGATATATACTAATAATATACAGTAAATCTAGGGGCCGATAACCTAGATGTTAGGCCCCTTAAAACAACAATTATCATCATCATCATCAAATCTTAGTATTGTAAAAATTTAATTTTCTCTTTACTGTTTTGATTTAAGAGATGATTTAGTCCCAGATATCGATCACAGATTGGATATATAAATAACTAGAAACCTCCTGATTTTCACATCTCGCTTTTAAAAACATTGCAATGTCAGCTCACTGCACACCCAACAGCAAATTATGACGGATAAATGCTTCAATACAGGCGTTACAATCATATAAATTATCAAACTAATGACTATCGTGGCCTAGAAAAAATAAATCAAACCCCGTGGCACTACAGCCTATGAAGGGCCTAAGAAGCGACCGCCGCGTATCCATTTGGCCTGCAGATTATGGGATGATGCGTGGTCAGCACCTCGGTGGCCCTCAGCAGATAATCTTGTTCTCCGTGACTGCGCCGTTGCTTCACTGTCAGACAGCTACTCAATTGTCCTCATGAGGCTGAGTGTACCCCGTTCCAGCCCTCACGTTTGTTTTTAAATTCCGATATGGAGCCGGGAATCGAACCCGGGGCCTCCGGGTGCGAGGCAGGCGTGCTACCCGACCACCACGGGGCCAGCTGGTGTCCTAGAGCTTTACACTAAAAAAGCAACAATATCACCCTGCAGATTCAATATTCAATTAACTATTATTAAAAGTATTCAGTAGTTTGTCTCACTGAGAAACGTGTAGGCTATTCGGCTGTCTGCTCCAAAGGTTAAGGGGTTGATTCCAGACACTCACAAGAAATTGAACTCTCGTCTGAGGGATGGCACGTGATTATTAAAGCCTTGTGAGTTTAAATAGGAAGGGCTGACCTCGATTTTCTTTTCAGTCAACGTAGAAGTGGTTTAACGTTGTTTCCCTCTTCTAACCAAGGTCAATGCCAGAATTACAGCCATGGCTATCCCTTTCAGAATCCCTACCCTGCTAAGAATTAGGCTTGGGTGCCGTCTAATGATCATAATCCACAAAGGTTAGTATTCAAGTTACAATACATCTACTCTTATAATGGTAGACATCCGAATAACACATGTTATCTGACTACACACACACACACACACTGGCATACTCTAATACATGAGATGATGACCATGACGTTCGAAGCATCTAAACGAAATAACATGATAACTTTATGAAAAAACTGAAGATATTAGTGTTTTGTATAAAATCAATTGTAATGATTGGCACAGCAACGACAGTTAATAGTTTCATCCGTAGAACATTTAGTGATAGCAAATATAATTATTCGCTCTTAGGAAGAAAGATGGCCGATGATAGAGTCAGAGTACGTTTTTAAATCGCTTGCAGACACTAGCAATTACAGTTAACCTGATGACAAAAACATGATGTTCAGTAAAGAGCACATAGCCTACTTTCTTCTAAATGTATGGGTAGGATAGTAATAATTTTTTGTCCTTATCAAGGAATACAACTGAATTTTGATTCTAGTAGTTAGTTGAAATGCAACGTGTTGTATTATACGTTGATTGGTTGTTGTTGTTGTAAGGAACGGGACAGTGAGGTCATCTACCTCTTTATTAAACGTTATACTATGGTAATGATTTTACTTACAATAGTGGGTAATAATGCCACATATCAACACGCTATCCCAGCGATTATCATTCGTTGTTTTTGATCGCCGGTAGAGTCTACTACAGCTAACATCAATATTCTGATACGTAAACCAAATAGTTTTATTTATATTATTAGTTGGAAATGTATTCCTTGGCCAAGGGACGAGGTGTCGGATGCGCTTATGTATCCCTGGAGTACTGTGTATGGTTTCTCCGCTTTCCATAATACGGGCACGGAGAGACTGAACATCTTGTACTGGGGTTCGATACACAAGAGCTTTCAATTGACCCCCCAAATGAAAGTTAAGTGGGTTTAGGTCCGGAGAGCGTGGACGCCAGGCAATTGGCCCACCTCTACCTATCCGTCTGTCACCGGATCTGTTATTTAGAAGACGACGGACATTAACACTGAAATGATTAGGAGCTCCATTGCACATGTTTTGTCGCACAGCTGTAGACAAGCAATGTCGTAAGTCGCATGGCAACAGGGCCATGTAAAAGAACACACTGGCTGTGGACCATCGATTATGACAACGTAATCGGACGTAACCAACAGTGTATGTCCCCCATGATTCGAACGTTCTTTTCTTGTGTGTTTCCCATGATTAATGAGTTGGAGTCAATGATACAAAGTGTTTCCGGACCCATGTTCATACAACATTATTTATTCGTCTACGTGTGAGGAATGTGTCCTGCAATTTGTGCCGTACATTTTTGTGACATCCAGTGTAAGTACATATAATATTTCCCATCGCAAAACACTAAGTACATAATATGTTTAGTATTAAAAGATCTGAGTAAATATAAAATTATAAATATAAAAAATCAAGTAAGAATAACCAACCCTGTTTGGATACGAACTCCAGCCCTACGGGTGAAAGTCTGTCACGCTAATCCCTTGCATAGATCTGCCCATTGCTGGAAGAATGTTATCAACAGCATTAGTCAGTTATATCTAATGCCTAATGCCTTCATTATAAACCATTTCATATTAAATTAATTTATGTTATTTCTTTCAGTACATTCCATAGAACAATTTCAATCTACTAAAATATGAACCAAGCAGCAAACAAGAGCTGCCTTTTAGACGTGCCTGGTGGACAGCACGGCACGGCACGGCACGCCACAGTCACGCTAATACGTCACTGCTACAGTGTATTATTATAATATAAATTTATAATATTCAATGGGTCACGGGCTTTGTCGGATCATAAGTTACAGTTTACCCTATAATATTTACATTATTCACACGGCCGCCATCTTAAAATTAATTGGCTCATGACCTTGTACATTGGACAACAGACGATTCCCATAGGAAGGTATAATGGTCAAAAATTTGGTAGGGATCGGATGCTCAGTTGAATCATAATTTGATTTATGTTTTGAACATTTGGATGGCCACCATTTTGTTTTGGTTAATATGGTGGTGATATGAAACATGACAATAAAATGTCCCTGCACCAAATTTAGTTTAATTCGGGTTTGTCATGCTTAAATTGATATGGAGGGCAGACATAAACACATACACACACTGGAGTAATTGGGAAGGTACAATTACTACACAAGGGGAGATGAAGTAAGACAATTGAACTAGATTGGAAACTAGGATACCTCAGTGTATTTAACAAAACACATTACAAACTAAGTGAATAGTAAGAAATGGGTGTTATTTATAATAAAGTTACTAATAAACATTGCAAGATGTTCTTTAAAAGGTAAGAGACCTTTTCTCCTAATATTTTTCACTAACAATTATTTGGTATTTTTCACAAGGGAGATATGCAACTTTTGCATTCATGAATAAGCTAAGGACTGCAACACAAACGGTTGAAGTTACTGTTGTGCCTAAAATTCAAGCTACATTTCTCATAAGGAAAATTCTAATAAAAGGAATAAAGGAGACCCAACACAGTCATGACTAGAGTAAACAAGCAGTAATCAAGAGATATAGATTGGAAATTGAGAACAGGTAGAAATATGACTGAGCTAGCTCTCACCCTGCAATAGACAAAATTGAAAAAGTTTTTTCTGGTTAGAGTACAACAAGAATCAAATATGCAAATATGCGTAGCTCATCCCAAATTGTTCTTTGCGAAACTTGACTAAAAATAGGTTTGCTTATAAGTAATCATACTTGGCCAGAATGAGTAAAGATAAATAATTAAAATGTGAGCTTACAAATTCGTGCTCAGCAGCATTCAGTAAGCAAAACTGTGGTGCTTAAACGATTAAGAGTAATCCTGCAATCTATGGCGCAGCAGAAATTAGTATACAACTGATAAGTGCAGGCATGTTCCTAATACTAGGCCCAGCAGCGTTTAGAACACAAATCAAAAATACTTGCATGAAATACCACTAAAGATTTGATAGAAAATTACAAGTATATTATAAGTAACAGGAGAGAAGAGGCCTTCTCAAGAAAAGGCCGTAAAATTACGCTAAAAAAGGACACTAGTATCCAAAAGTTACGCATAATCACTAAACGAGGCGACACTGCCTGATAGGAATTTCAGATGGATTACTGAACATACAGGAACTGAATCACACACCATATGTCACACATCTAGTCCAAAGAAACAGTGTCAGGAAGGTTCTGATAGCAAAGGTACACCTTTGACAACAACTAACAAAACTTGGCAATGTCTTCCACAACAAAATATGCTATTAATAGGGGGTATGGAAACACCTAACGGCGACATATGCTTCGCAGCGACGTGACATGCTCTCTATCAGATGGTCCATGGGCTCTTGTGGCAGTCGATCCTATTCTTCCGAAAGGGCAATGCGAAGGTCTTGGAGTGTCCTTGGTGGATGCTGACGGGATGCAATTTGCCTCCCCAATGCATCCGAGGCATGTTCCATATGATTCAGATCCAAAGACCTCGCTGGCCAGTCACTGCGATGAATGTTTTCCCCAGCCAGAAATTCATCCAGCATAGCAGCGCGGTGCGGTCGGGCATTATCGACCATTAAGAGAAGTCTGGACCAACCGCAAATCTGAAGAGTCGAACATGTGGTCTCATTACCTCATCCCTGTACCTCCGAGCGTTCGCAGTATTCCTCGGATCACCCATGAAGATGTGCAGGTTCTCACGGCCATTCAACATGATGCCGCCCCACACCATGACGCCACCACCACTGGTCCCATTCCACGATATTCCTGTGGTTGAATCGGCTACCAGGTTCTCTCCAGATTAATGTGCGACGGGAATCATTCTGAAGCGGGACTCATCTGTGTAGAGCACATGCCTCCATTCATTCATGGTCCAGTTTCTGTGTTGACGTCTCGACAATAAACGGGCCCGTCTCTGTGCTGGAGTGAGCGGGACGCACACCGCTGGACGTCTGGCAAACAGCTCTGCTGTTCTAAGCCTCCGGTACACAGTTTGCCGGGAAATAGCAACCCCTGAGACGGCTGCAAGCTCCGCTGACAATTATTGTCTTGCAGGTGCACTCCGATTTCGTCGGGCGGTTAAGGCCAGATATCGGTCCGGCTGTGCGGTGGTTACTCTTGGTCGACCTGGTACTGGCCTACGTCTAACATCTCCTGTGTCTCGAAATCGTCTCGAAAGCCTGGAAATGACACTTTGTAGCACATTCAATAATACGGCGACTTCGGCTGTGTCTGGCCTGCTTCTAGGTGGCCGAGTAATCTACTCTGCAACACGGGGTCCAAATGGCGTCGTTGTGGCATTATATTGTCACGTTCACCACGAGGCGACACTCCGCACACTACAACAGGGTAAACACGACTGAGGGAATATGTGGCGCCGGCACTGGCTGTGTTTACCTTGCGGTTACGCCGCTAGTCAAAGCAGGGAATACACCTTTCCTATACAGAGTGAACACGTAAGGTTGGTAGGTGCATATGTCTTGCGATTTGCGGTCTATTTCCTCTTGCCCTGCGTATTTGTAACTTATGCTTGACTTTTGGACTCGACTGTAGTGTAGATTTCACAGTTTATTTAAGATTAAATTTTTAACCAGTTAACGGGATAGAAAATTGCAGGAAGGATATTGAGGATTCTTTTCACGACAGTCTGTCTTCTTGTTTGGGCACGTCGCGTCGCACTG
Source organism: Meconema thalassinum (assembly GCA_946902985.2). Classification (NCBI taxonomy): domain Eukaryota; kingdom Metazoa; phylum Arthropoda; class Insecta; order Orthoptera; family Tettigoniidae; genus Meconema; species Meconema thalassinum. The sequence continues at coordinate 301,739,070 of OX336389.2, forward strand.
TTGGGAGTTTTAGAATGGGAATATCACTAATCAACACGATTTTCACAGATTAAGCGTTGGTTTTGTCTCAATGTCATTGTAGGTTTGATAGAAATTAGAAACGCTTGTTTAACTAGTGCGAACGTGTTGGCCTAGCTTAATGGGGTGAAATTTGGGTCCCGCGAAGGGGTTAAGAATTTTAACCCAATAAAAAATAGTATGAAGCAATCAAGGTAATCCCACGTGGAATCAAATAAATTACTTTTAACATAGTACAATTGCTTGAAGTTAGAATCCCTTGGTGAGAGTAAATTGTTTACCCATTTGATAGTTAGATGAGAAGATAAGGAAAAGCCCACTTAAAGTTGATCAATCAACTTTAATTAACATTAAGTAGGAGTAAAATTTCCTCGTCAGGAATGACTTCGACCAGAAACCACTAAATTACTGCATTCCCAGCCAACGGGATATAATAGCAATTTGAATGAGAGTTGCACAGACGTTAAAATACTCTAAAATCTTTACTTATGCTGGCATTGTAGAGATTGAAGAAACTTGTAGAATGCAATCACCAAGTCACCGTGACAAGGCGATGAATGGTAATTCAAACCATTATATGATGTCTGCTGGATGCGTGATTGCCTCGTGAGGGGACAGTTGAGCTCACAAGAGTAGAATGTCCAGTGAGAGACAGCGAACGCCTGGGAGAGCCAAAAAAGTGGGGGCGCGGGGAGTTAGAAGAAGGGTGGAGAAACACAGAGTAAACAACATAACGAAACAAAATTAGATTTTAAAAATGAGAAATTTCTTCCTTCTTCATGTCTTAATCGGAAGGCGCTGATGAAGTTTGTTAACCAGCGGGAGCTGATGAATGTTGATAATCAGTGGGAGCTGATGAAAATGGATAACCAGCAGGAGCTGATCAAGGTCCATTAGCGACATCTGTTGTAGTGTGAGTGAAGTACCAGCGTTAAATGTATGGCATAAAGAAGTTCATCATAATGCCGAGAGTTTGAGTCACATGAAGGTGAATGACATCGAAGATAAATTGAAGAACACATAGAAATACACTGTGAACAGACTAAACAACAATATAAATACAAACCACTAGGAGAAAGCAAGCATAATAATAACCCATGGTGGTTTGAAGAGAAATAAGATTGGGAAAGAGAATGAGAAAATGGTGCCTCTTCGGGGAAAAAATACTTTGTACGTATATTTAAAGAATATACCAAACTGGGGGGTGGGTAGATTATTGGCTGAGGAATAAACTAACCACACAGGGAAGATGATTAAGAAAAGGAGATGGGCTTCGTACTGGAGAGAAAGGATAGAGAAATAAGACGAGAGTCCCACAAAAGTTATAAATTTAACTTTAAATGCACTTAGAAGCGGTTGCCACTGAAAATCCGTTCTCTGATACCTAAAATGGGTAAGAGCTTGGTCCAAGCTGACGGGAAATACAGCTAGGACTTGGGCGGTTTGCAAGAGAGTGGCCTTAGTATATTCCCTCTCAAGCAGGCATAAGACTACTATGGGGAAGGGTGTTGGTCTGGGAAGACTGAGAGTAACAGATTTATTGTATGTCTGTTTAAAGAAATTCGTTTTTGCAAAGTAATTCGAAGGATGCCAATAATTTGAATCAGGTTTGGTATTTCCAGTTTTCGAAGTTATAGAGTTCCTGAAAAAGCGACCAAGTGCTTCCAAGAAGGATAATGATAAAAAATTATACCTTGGGGAGTAATTTTGGGAAGTGGACCAATGGTTGCATTTGGAAATGGCTAAGCTTTTACTCAGCAAGGAGCCGGCTAAAAGTTTAGACAAAAAGAAACACTTATCTTTTGGAAAACTAACCATAAGTTTTCGGAGAGGATCTCCACAAGCAGGTAGCTGGCGTAGCGAGCTTTACTTGCCTTACTGGCCAGTTAGGATTAGCTTTTAAAGCTAAGAGAAACTTTGACGAGATTACCACTAAGAGTTCTTGCTCAAATGCAACGAGTGGTGAAAGCCCTATCAATACATTTAATGGCATTGAGTAGAGAGCCAAGGAATACAGGATCTTGCCTAACCGTTGTATTAGAGAAATGATAAATCCAAAAACAAATATTTAATTTATTTAACAAGGCAAAAGAGTCTAATAAATTTTACAAGTATATAGTTTAAATTTTTAGTAACAATTTGGGGTCGCAGACCTCCCAACATTTAAATTTTGCTCCAGGCAATTAACAATTCTTTAGGTTTCAAACCTTATATATGTACTAAAATCTTTGTAAGATTTTAAAAAGACAAATGAAGTGATTAAAGTTTAAACATTTAATTAAGTACAAGGAGTGTACTTTAAGAAATTTCCAGGTAACTATTTTAGAACAAAGTTACAACTTCGAAAATAACAATAAGAAAAACATGAAGAATAAGATAGAAGTTCCTACAACTTCTTATATTTAAGCTGAATTACTTTTGGTTAATATACAAATAAGGGCAGGTCACTTACTGTGAAACCTGAAGAGAAAAACAAAAGGAAGGTTCTCGACCTCCTATGTTTACGTAGGAATCACGAGCCAAATGGGGCAGTTTCCATTTCGTGAGACCTAGAAATAACTCACTCAAGAGTTGAAAGAATTGTTTTCCCTGACTATAAGGTAGAAACAATGTAAGTTTGAACCGTGTATAAAACACGTATTTATACAGAAATGAATTAATGCTAAACAAACAAGATGGAAGGGCACTTCGATAGAGTGACACCTTATTGGAAATGATCCTGAGTTTCAATTTTATTAATATGGTTTGTTAGTAGAAGGTTTAGGAAAGATCGATTGGGATTGAGGATAAATGTTCATGGCCTTATTTAATGTAAACGGACGATCGCGACGCGGTAGAAAAGTTGGGCAAGCACTAGTTTTCACTATAGTCTTTTGAATAGATGAAAAATTCAATGTACTAACACGAAAGTTTAAGGCAAAGAAAGTTATTGCAATGATGTAAAAGGACTGGTTGCACTAGATAGGCGAAAGTCTATTGCTTGAGAAAGCTGAGGATTACAATTAAATGCGCCATAGAACATTCCAACGGTGGAAGAAAATTAGCTATTGAGCTTTAATTCAGAGGTGAGATTCTTCAATTTTAAGTAGTATTCTCACAAGTGAGTGAAAAATACATGACGGCAGGACTTGTAGATAAAGTACAGGATCTGGAAGGTTCCAGAACGATCTTAATAGAAGAATGGGGCCAAATTTAATCCAGCAGAGGAATTAGCTTGGTGATTTATAGACAGCGGGTATTAGATAATATCCCACGTGGTGAGAAGATTTCTCATTTAAATAGCTTAAGAAAAGCTACTTTCTGTTAAGGTTGGCTTAGACAGACAAAAGCTCAACATGGCAAATCCCGCGAAGAATGATTACCGCCCCAAATAAGTAATCTCACGCTGTCTATAAAATAATCAATAAAAGCATGTAGAGAATAAGACTGATGAAGATGAGGCTAAAACCTTAAAACTGTACTTATCTTGGTTGCATGTCGAAGGTGAAGTTCCCTTTGACGGATACTTAATGTGCCAACATGGCCTAGAGAGTAGAGAGTGCCTCTTGGTTTGAGGAGACTGGCTCTAGTTGAGCCCTGACTGATCGAGTCAACTGCCGACTTACAAGTGAGGCCCACTCAGCGACGCACAGAGGGACTAGGGAAAGGAAGAGAGTGGGGGTAGGAGACAAAAGATATACATATCAGCATAACCAACATAAGAAAAAAAATTCTCTTGAGGAGATGGTCTTCAAAGAGTTGATAGCAGGCGATACTAGCACAGCATGGTGAGTGAAAAAATAGACGAAGTTCTCTTGCTCATGGAGAAGATAGCGGGCGATGGTAGCAAAATCTGGTGGCCAGATGGATAAGTAAATCCTCTTGCACCAGGAAGAATTGAGGAGCTTCAGAGATTCGCTGCTAGATGACGCTAGGAGGGTCATGGAAGATATATATCTAGAACAGACTCACAAAAGATATAAGCGACATGATCACCAAAGAGAAAATAGAAGATCACTGTTGGTGTTTGATAAAGAGGAAGGAATGAACATGCAAAGAGCATTAAACTTTATATTCTCTCGTACCGTGTATTCCAAGAATACACCATACTGGAAGGGTAACACCAACAGAGAAAAAATAAGCAGTTAAACATTTAAAGGTAATGGAGCGATCAAAGACAGTGGTCTTGTGATCGGACCATTAGTGGTCAAAACTCTGACCACCCTGACTCTCCCATCTCTTCCAGGATAACACTGGGTCACTCTACCAGAAATCCAAACTAGGGGGGGGGGGTGAAACATCCCTAACCAAGACCAAGTCCCCCACATTAATGTCGGGACTGGAAAGAAACCACTTCTGTCTCCGTTGCAAGGAAGTTAAATATTCCAAGTTCCACCTCTTCCAAAAAGAATTACGGAGGGCTTCAAGTTTACGCCAAACGATAGGTAGATTAGAATCCCTATAAGAATTGGGAAGAGGAGGAGGGGCAGAAAGAGAAGTGCCGATAAGGAAGTGACCAGGTGTAAGTGGAAGCAGGTCATCAGGGTCATTGGAAAGCGGAGTTAAAGGGCGAGAATTAACAACACCTTCAATCAGAACGGATAGTGAATTGAATTCCTCGTAAGTCAAAATGCGATTACCTAAGACTTTTCTTAAATGACGTTTTGTGAGCTTTACGCAAGATTCCCACCTACCACCGTGATGAGGAGCGTAGGGAGGTATAAAGCGCCATTTGAAACCTTTTGAGTAGGAAAAATTAGAAATTTGTTCCATGGCAGGAGAGGAAGTGAGAGCTTTCTTCCCCAGGTAAGCTGCGCCCTGAAAAGTGGAAGCGTTATCAGAGAACATCTCTGAAGGAACACCACGCCTAGCAGTGAAGCGAGAGACAGCTGATAAAAAGTAAGAAGTAGAAGCATTCGTTACTAGTTCCAAGTGGATTGCGCCAGTAACCATGCAAACAAAGAGAGAAACATAAAGTTTACCAAACAATTTGCGTTTAGCTTCAGGAGAATTTCGTTGATATTGGAACGGACCCATATAGTCCACACCAGTTAAAGCAAACGGGCGTATAGGAGAAGAGCGAAAAGAGGGCAGATCGCTCATTAATTGAGTATTGATTTTAGGTTTCGCTTTGAAGCAAGGAATGCACTTGTGAATTACAGAAGAAACTTCATGAATTCCATTTATAATCCAGAACTTTTCCCTTAAGAGGCAAAGCAGAGTGCGTGTACCAACATGCAGATTACGATAATGAAAGTCACGTATAATTAAGGAAGTTACGTGATGTTTGGAAGGCAAAATAACGGGATACTTTTTGTCCTCAGAGAGCAAAGATTGCGAGAGCCTTCCACCTACCCTGAGTAACCCATGGTCATCAAGGAACGGGGCCAAAGCACGAAGACGACTGGATTTGGGAAGATCCCTTTTAGAAGAAAGTAAAAACAATTCAGAAGAAAAGGCTTCTTGCTGTGTCAGTTGTAAAACCTTAAGGGTAGCGAGATTCAATTCATGATTGGTAAGGTGTGGTTTGGGGAGAAGAGGTTGGTCAACCTCAAAATATTTCCATCTAAGGAGATAGGCGACAATTCGTATTAATTTATGAAAAGAAGAATAGCGGGACAACAAGGGATGAGAAGCGTTGGAAACAAGACACGAAGCAATGGATAGAGGTACTTTAGCGTCAGGCAAGTTGGAGTTTGTAGCTGGAGGTTTAGAAGGCCATGAAGAAAAGTCTTCGAGTAACCACGAGGGCCCATGCCAGTACAACTGGGAAGCTGCCAATTGAGAAGGTAAACAACCACGAGAGATAATATCGGCTGGATTATCAGCACTGGGCACATGCCTCCATTGACATCCAGAAGAATGAGTTTGAATTTTGGAAACCCTGTTTGCAACAAAAGTTTGCCAGTGAGAAGGGTTCTTGGCGATCCAAGAAAGGGTGATCATGGAATCGCTCCAGAGATAGATTTGCGAGAATTCGCCTTTAATACTTCCCGTAATTTCTTAACAAGTTCTGCAGCCATGAGTGCAGCGCACAATTCAAGCCTAGGCAAAGTGATAGTTTTAAGAGGAGCGACCTTCGATTTGGCACAAACAAGGTTGGAAACTGAAGATCCATAGAATGAACCGTGATAAACTAAATATGCGCAACAACTGTAAGCTTTTTCGGAACTGTCCGCGAACACATGAAGGAAAAAGGATGCATTAGAATGAGCGTTAATTAAATTCCTAGGAATTTCAATAAGGGAAAGATCCAGAAAATTGCTGCGAAACGAGAGCCAACGATTAAGAAAAGAAAGAGGGACAGTGTCATCCCATTCACATTTGAGCGACCACAGCTCTTGCATGAAGAGTTTGGCTATAACGATAACTGGGGCAAGGAATTGAAGCGGATCAAAAATTTTTGCAATTTCAGAGAGAATTTGTCTTTTTGTGTTAGGAAGCTCTTCTGCGAGCGAAACTTTATAGATGAGAGTGTCATTGCTAGTGCACCAATGAACTCCTAGAGTTTTTATGGATTCGGAGTTTCCACAAATTTCGACAGAAGAAGGATCTACGTCTTCGATGGGAAACTGGGCGAGAAACTCAGGGGAGTTGGAATTCCACTTATGAAGTGGGAAACCTCCATTCCTTAGCAATGCCTGAAGTTCTAAAGACACAAAAGAAGCTTCCTCCAAAGTGGGGAAGGATTGCAAATAATCGTCAACATAGAATGACGTAGTTAGTGCTTTAGAGGCTTTGGAATTAAATAAATGACCATCTTGTGAGGCTAGCAAGTGTAGGGATCGGATAGCAAGGAAAGCAGAGGGTTTTAAGCCATAAGTAACCGTTTTTAAGCGAAATACCTTAATGGGCTTACTGATTTCATCACGCTACAAGATTCTTTGGAGATCTCGTTTTTCCGGTTGAATTAAAACTTGACGGTACATCTGTTTTATATCAGCTATGACAGCTATGGGAAATAATCGAAAGTTTAAGAGTATAGCAGATAGATCTGACTGAATAGCAGGACCAGAGTAAAGAGTGTCGTTAAGGCTGTTGCCATTAACGTCGGGTGATGAACCATTGAAAACAACTCGGATTTTATCTTTTACAAAAGGGTTTTTCCACACGGGATGATGATTTAAATAAACCGTTTCAATTGGGGGGTGAAAATCATCATCAGATTTGTTAACAACTTTCATATGATCTAAGCTTTCATACTCATCCATGAAATCAGTGTACTGCTGTTTAACAAGAGGTTCTTTCTTGAATTTGCTCTCGATAGCAAAGAGAGCTTTTCGAGCTTTGGGCTGCGAGTTAATAAGTTTGGGAGGATTATGTAATCTTGGCATTTAAACAACGAACCGGCCATCAGAAGAACGAGTGGTGGTGTTCAAAAAACGTTGCTCACAGAATTCATTTTCTGAAGAGGTTACATTAGGAGAATCAACGCTTTCAAGCCTCCAGAACTGTTCCAGGTCAGTATTGGAGAAGTAACATTGCGATGCGGGTTGGGGAGAATAATGGGGAAGTTGACCTGTGACTATCCATCCAAAATTAGTGTCTCTGGCGACCACGTTTGAGGATAACTTGCGAACCTGTTTACGAAGGCAATTCCAGAAAACATTGGCACTAAAGAGTATGTCAATAGGATTTTGCATGTTGAACAAAGGATCGGCTAGCCTTAAATGCGAGGGAATATTTAACCCTGAAATATCCACAGAGTGACTTGGAGTGTCTTCTCCAATGCTATTGAGAATTAGACAATTAAATTTAAAGAAGTTGTTTCTATGAAAAATATCTCTTATGGTTAGCTTTGAGAATTGTAAAGCTTGCGATTTTGAGCTGTTGATGCCCGACACGTTGATAGAAGTGGGGTTTACAGGTAGGCCTAGTTTTCTAATCAAGGAATTAGACACAAAATCATGGGTTGCCGCTGAATCTAGAAGACCACGTGCACGGACCCAGTTGCCAAAGTTATCCTGAACTTCGATTTGGACAGTAGACAACAATACTTGAGCACTGCGAATGGACTTGGCATTTTGAATATACGATGAAGCATTAGAACTGTTAGCACTATCATTTTTCGGAGAAGTAGATGCTGTCGATGACCTTGCCTCATCATGACGATGTAGCAAAGTGTGATGAGCCTTTTCACAATGGTAGCAAAGACTTGTGGACTTGCAATTAGAAGCAGAATGAGTAGGCGCTAGGCAATTGAAGCAATGTTTGTTCTGGGAAACTAATTTTCTTCTGTCGGCGACTGACATTTCTTTAAATGATTTACAGAGGTATAGGGCATGGGGATCTTTACAAAGTATGCACTTTAAAGGTTCGTTTAAACTCTTGCGAGGTTCGCTTTGAGTGTTTAAAACCATAGAGCTAGCAACACGACGTTCACTAGACCTAGTAGGGTAACCAGTGGAGTTTGATTTAAATTTAGATGAGCTGGACACGGGTTTTTGGGTATTAGACGCTAAGCGTTCGCTTTTAGGTTTGATGGACATTAATTCAAATTTGGAACTCGGGGAAGAGGGTTCACATTGATTTGCTAGAGCGGTTAAGAATTGGCATCTAGCATTTATGAAAGTGACTAAATGCTCGTAAGAGTAGTCGTCTTCTTTAGAAAGTTCAATTTCCCAAGCTTTGAGGGTAGCAGCATCAACTTTAGAAACCACTAAATGTATTAGGAAAGTATCCCAATGTTCAGTAGGTTGATCTAATTGGGACAAAGCCTTAACGTGAAGTTGTGTAGTATCAACTAGAGTACGCAAACTAGTGACGTCATTGTGCTGTGACGCAGGTAGGTTGAATAGAGCCTTCATATGGCGTTGAATACGTAACCGTAAATTTCCATATCTTTCTTTTAATAAGTTAAAGGCAATGGGGTAATTTTCGGCACGTAGATGAAGTGCTTCGACTAACTGCAAAGCTTGACCTCGGAGGATAGATCTCAAGTAATGAAACTTGTAAATGACTTGAATGTCTTCATTGTCATGAACAAGGGAGCAAAATAATTCATAGAAGGAATCCCAAGTAGATTCATCTCCAGAAAAATGGGGTAAATCAATTTTAGGTAAAATTGGTTTGGGCTTGTGAGTACCATCACGGAAAGAAGTTTGTGGTACGTGAAGGGAACCAAGAACAGAAGCGTCCTTTTTCTGCTCCTCTTCGAGTTGGCGTATTATTTTGAAAGCAGAACCTATGCCTTCGTAATATTGGTTTTCTACTTCGACTCGATTTTCGGTTTGATTGAGCATACAAGTTTCTATTTCAGTTTGAATGTTACAATAATTTTCATAAGAACGTTCAAAATCCCTTACACGATGTTTCAACAAGTCTAATTGAGCTTCTGAGGGATCTAACTCTTTTATGTACTTTCTAAATCGGGTAATTTGCCCTTTATAGGATGCTCGTTTAGAAGTAAGTTTTTCATCCTTATCCTTTTCAGTAGGAGCCATGTTAAAGAAAATAGATTGAAGTGCAACTCACGAAACTGTGGAACCTTGGAAATGCTGTCAAGCTGGCAGCAGCAAATAAGTAGAAAGAGCGGGACACACCACACGAGACAGGAGCGGCCTCTTTCCCCTTCACAGGCTTTGCACGATGTGGTTATAGCTGAAAGATTCAAAGCAGGTATTAATAATTTGCAAGGTATTGTCAAATGACACTTTTAAAAAGAATAAGAATAGAAAATGGACTCTCCCGGGTTTCTGGGACCAAATTTTGGGTAGATTATTGGCTGAGGAATAACCTAACCACCAAGGGAAGATGATTAAGAAAAGGAGATGGGTTTCGGACTGGAGAGAAAGGATAGAGAAATAGGACGAGAGTCCCACAAAAGTTATAAATTTAACTTTAAATGCACTTAGAAGCGGTTGCCACTGAAAATCCGTTCTCTGATACCTAAAATGGGTAAGAGCTTGGTCCAAGCTGACGGGAAATACAGCTAGGACTTGGGAGGTTTGCAAGAGAGTGGCCTTAGTATATTCCCTCTCAAGCAGGCATAAGACTACTATGGGGAAGGGTGTTGGTCTGGCAAGACTGAGAGTAACAGATTTATTGTATGTCTGTTTAAAGAAATTCGTTTTTGCAAAGTAATTCGAAGGATGCTAATAATTTGAATCAGGTTTGGTATTTCCAGTTTTCGAAGTTATAGAGTTCCTGAAAAAGCGACCAAGTGCTTCCAAGAAGGATAATGATAAAAAATTATACCTTGGGGAGTAATTTTGGGAAGTGGACCAATGGTTGCATTTGGAAATGGCTAAGCTTTTACTCAGCAAGGAGCCGGCTAAAAGTTTAGACAAAAAGAAACACTTATCTTTTGGAAAACTAACCATAAGTTTTCGGAGAGGATCTCCACAAGCAGGTAGCTGGCGTAGCGAGCTTTACTTGCCTTACTGGCCAGTTAGGATTAGCTTTTAAAGCTACGAGAAACTTTGACGAGATTACCACTAAGAGTTCTTGCTCAAATGCAACGAGTGGTGAAAGCCCTATCAATAGATTTAATGGCATTGAGTAGAGAGCCAAGGAAGACAGGATCTTGCCTAACCGTTGTATTAGAGAAATGATAAATCCAAAAACAAATATTTAATTTATTTAACAAGGCAAAAGAGTCTAATAAATTTGACAAGTATATAGTTTAAATTTTTAGTAACAATTTGGGGTCGCAGACCTCCCAACATTTAAATTTTGCTCCAGGCAATTAACAATTCTTTAGGTTTCAAACCTTATAAATGTACTAAAATCTTTGTAAGATTATAAAAAGACAAATGAAGTGATTAAAGTTTAAACATTTAATTAAGTACAAGATGTGTACTTTAAGAAATTTCCAGGTAACTATTTTAGAAAAAAGTTACAACTTCGAAAATAACAATAATAAAAACATGAAGAATAAGATAGAAGTTCCTACAACTTCTTATATTTAAGCTGAATTACTTTTGGTTAATATACAAATAAGGGCAGGTCACTTACTGTGAAACCTGAAGAGAAAATTAAAAGGAAGTTTCTCGACCTCCTATGTTTACGTAGGAATCACGAGCCAAATGGGGCAGTTTCCATTTCGTGAGACCTAGAAATAACTCACTCAAGAGTTGAAAGAATTGTTTTCCCTGATTATAAGGTAGAAACAATGTAAGTTTGAACCGTGTATAAAACACGTAGTTATACAGAAATTAATTAATGCTAAACATTGTGGTGTTTGAAGCCATATTTTCAGTGTTGCCTTAGTAAACAAGAGTTTAGTGCTTTTCAGTCGGTCAACACGAATGTACCCAAAAGAGATGGGTTATGCCCTAATCCTGAAATAAATTACATGAGATTAATAAAACACTAGGATGACCAGTTTCGATCGTCAAGCGATCATCATCAGATCCATTACACTTAGGCTACAAAATCTATGTTTGAAATACAGGTGAAAATATTTACAATATGTACAATTATTTAGTTGCAGTATTGGTACTGCAACTGTCAGTGTATGCTAAATGCAGTATATATGTTAGGTGAAATGCTAAATGGTGATGGCTATCCGTAGATTGTACTTTAGAGAGATTATATGGTTGTAAACTATGGTTAAACTATAAAATTTTAGGCTAACTACTTATCTGATTGTCTTCCGTACAACAGCTACTCGCAGTTTTCGTGCTCACTGGAACTCACTGTGCGGTAGACTGCGGTGGTTATCTTAACGACTGGTTTTTCCCTGCTTTCTCCCCCCTGCTCCTACGTGCTGTGGGGAGTGATAGCGATGTGTTTATGTGAGGTGTTGCCAACCTAGATAAGATGTATGTTATTGAATGAGGTGGGTCTACAATTATTAAAGACCGTGGATTAGCCCTCGCCACGCGTGGAGCATAACCCATTCGAACTAAGCGTTGACGGTCTTATGAGGACGTCCCGGCACCTTTAATACTGCCGCGAATATGGGCCTTGGTTTATTGCAGAAGAAAAGTACATCGTACACCTGATCCAGATAACATTTACCTATTAATAACCCCCTAATTTCCCCCCTTTTTTATCTAGCTTGGCTGTGTCGCTAAATTGTGTTTTGTTTCCGACAGGGTGTGTTTTTTAGTAGCGTGAAGAGGGGTGAGCTCTCCATGAACGAGTGTTCATTTAGATTGTTGGGATTGTTTCGTTTGGCTAGGTGTATCTCGATTGCTCCCTTTATGTCAAGAGCTCTGCCTTTCGATTCGTGATGGATTATTTTAAGGTCCGACTCTATGTTGGTAATGCTGTGCCCTGCGTAAAAGAAATTGAAGAGATTGTGAGATTACTGAGGGTTGTTCTCACCCAAAACGTGTTTCAATTTGACAATAAAATATACACACAGAGAGAAGGCCTAGCAATGGGATCGCCACTAAGTGGGTTAATCGCTGACATCTTCATCAATACACTAGAAAATGCGTTCTTAGAAAAGTCTTCAACAAAGGGAATAGTAATATGGAAAAGATACGTAGATGATATAATTTGCATCTACGATACTGAACTAACAAGCGAAGAAACAATTCTCCAATCCATTAATAGCCTTCACCACTCTATCAAATTCACTAAGGAATCCGAAATAGACCGGAAAATAAATTATCTCGATATAACTATTGAACGTAAAGACAACTACCTTTCATATTCCATATTCCGGAAAGCAACACAAACCTCGCATGCAATCGACAATCAGTCTAATCCCCCCAGTACGCACAAACTAGCGGGTTTCAATTCAATGGTGCACAGAGCTTTAAACATACCCATGTCAAAAGACAACTATAATAAGGAAATAAGAACTATTATGCAAATAGCAGAGGAAAACAACTTCTCGCCAAGCAAAATAAATCAAATTATAGCCAAACATAAAAATAAAGATAAAACGATTCCCAAACCGGACAGTAATGAGAAAAAATTTGCGCGTTTCAACTATGTGAAGTCGAATACATATAAAATCACTAACCTATTCAAAAAGCAAGGCATAAAGATAGCTATCACGACGAAAAACACAACCGCTAGGCACCTCCTAAATAGTAATCTAAATAAACGTGACCCGTATTCAAGGTCTGGGGTATATTCTATAACGTGCCAAGACACCGATTGTCAAGCTAATTACATCGGGCAGAGTGGAAGGCGAGTAGACACACGTTATAATGAACATAGGAATGCGATAAGATACGGAACACATTCAGCCGTGTGCGAACATATGTGTGACGCAGGGCACAGCTTTACCAACATAGAGTCGGACCTTAAAATAATCCATCACGAATCGAAAGGCAGAGCTCTTGACATAAAGAAAGCAATCGAGATACACCTAACCAAACGAAACAATCCCAACAATCTAAATGAACACACGTTCATGGAGAGCTCACCCCTCTTCACGCTACTAAAAACACACCCTGTCGGAAACAAAACACAATTTAGCGACACAGCCAAGCTAGATAAAAAAGGGGGGAAATTAGGGGGTTATTAATAGGTAAATGTTATCTGGATCAGGTGTACGATGTACTTTTCTTCTGCAATAAACCAAGGCCCATATTCGCGGCAGTATTAAAGGTGCCGGGACCTCCTCATAAGACCGTCAACGCTTAGTTCGAATGGGTTATGCTCCACGCGTGGCGAGGGCTAATCCACGGTCTTTAATAACTGAAGACCCACCTAATTCAATAACATACATCTTATCTAGGTTGGCAACACCTCACATAAACACATCGCTATCACTCACCACAGCCCGCAGGAGCAGGGGGGAGAAAGCAGGGAAAAACCAGTCGTTAAGATAACCACCGCAGTCTACAGCACAGTGAGTTCCAGTGAGCAATAAACCAAGGCCCATATTCGCGGCAGTATTAAAGGTGCCGGGACCTCCTCATAAGACCGTCAACGCTTAGTTCGAATGGGTTATGCTCCACGCGTGGCGAGGGCTAATCCACGGTCTTTAATAATTGTAGACCCACCTCATTGGATAACATACATCTTATCTAGGTTGGCAACACCTCACATAAACACATCGCTATCACTCACCACAGCACGCAGGAGCAGGGGGGAGAAAGCAGGGAAAAACCAGTCGTTAAGATAACCACCGCAGTCTACCGCACAGTGAGTTCCAGTGAGCACGAAAACTGCGAGTAGCTGTTGTACGGAAGACAATCAGATAAGTAGTTAGCCTAAAATTTTATAGTTTAACCATAGTTTACAACCATATAATCTCTCTAAAGTACAATCTACGGATAGCTATCACCATTTAGCATTTCAACTAACATATATACTGCATTTAGCATGCACTGACAGTTGCAGTACCAATACTGCAACTAAATAATTGTACATATTGTAAATATTTTCACCTGTATTTCAAACATAGATTTTGTAGCCTAAGTGTAATGGATCTGATGATGATCGCTTGACGATCGAAACTGGTCATCCTAGTGTTTTATTAATCTCATGTAATTTATTTCAGGATTAGGGCATAACCCATCTCTTTTGGGTACATTCGTGATGACCGACTGAAAAGTACTAAACTCTTGTTTAATGCTAAACAAACAAGATGGAAGGGCACTTCGATAGAGTGACACCTTATTGGAAATGATCCTGAGTTTCAATTTTATTAATATGGTTTGTTAGTAGAAGGTTTAGGAAAGATCGATTGGGATTGAGGATAAATGTTCATGGCCTTATTTAATGTAAACGGACGATCGCGACGCGGTAGAAAAGTTGGGCAAGCACTAGTTTTCACTATAGTCTTTTGAATAGATGAAAAATTCAATGTACTAACACGAAAGTTTATGGCAAAGAAAGTTATTGCAATGATGTAAAAGGACTGGTTGCACTAGATAGGCGAAAGTCTATTGCTTGAGAAAGTTGAGGATTACAATTAAATGCGCCATAGAACATTCCAACGGTGGAAGAAAATTAGCTATTGAGCTTTAATTCAGAGGTGAGATTCCTCAATTTTAACTAGTATTCTCACAAGTGAGTGAAAAATACATGACGGCAGGACTTGTAGATAAAGTACAGGATCTGGAAGGTTCCAGAACGATCTTAATAGAAGAATGGGGCCAAAGTTAATCCAGCGGAGGAATTAGCTTGGTGATTTATAGACAGCGGGTATTAGATAATATCCCACGTGGTGAGAAGATTTCTCATTTAAATAGCTTAAGAAAAGCTAATTTCTGTTAAGGTTGGGTTAGACAGACAAAAGCTCAACATAGCAAATCCCGCGAAGAATGATTACCGCCCCAAATAAGTAATCTCACGCTGTCTATAAAATAATCAATAAAAGCATGTAGAGAATAAGACTGATGAAGATGAGGTTAAAACCTTAAAACTGTACTTATCTTGGTTGCATGTCGATGGTGAAGTTCCCTTTGACGGATATCTAATGTGCCAACATAGCGTAGAGAGTAGAGAGTGCCTCTTGGTTTGAGGAGACTGGCTCTAGTTGAGCCCTGACTGATCGAGTCAACTGCCGACTTACAAGTGAGGCCCACTCAGCGACGCACAGAGGGACTAGGGAAAGGAAGAGAGTGGGAGTAGGAGACAAAAGGTATACATATCAGCATAACCAACATAAGAAAAAAAAATTTCTTGAGGAGATGGTCTTCAAAGAGTTGATAGCAGGCGATACTAGCACAGCATGATGAGTGAAAAAATAGACGAAGTTCTCTTGCTCATGGAGAAGATAGCTGGCGATGGTAGCAAAATCTGGTGGCCAGATGGATAAGTAAATCCTCTTGCACCAGGAAGAATTGAGGAGCTTCAGAGATTCGCTGCTAGATGACGCTAGGAGGGTCATGGAAGATATATATCTAGAACAGACTCACAAAAGATATAAGCGACATGATCACCAAAGAGAAAATAGAAGATCACTGTTGGTGTTTGATAAAGAGGAAGGAATGAACATGCAAAGAGCATTAAACTTTATATTCTCTCGTACCGTGTATTCCAAGAATACACCAGGGGGAAGGAAATAAAAAGTTAAGAGTCGTGAGGTAATGGAGATATTGGTATAGGTCTGACAATATGACCGTTAGCAGTGAACATCTTCACCATTCGAGTCTTTACGTCACGACTGGGATAACAAACGGTTATTTTGCCTGGGATCCACACCAAAAGAGATGTTGCATCACGGAGGAGGACAAGATCTCCCACCTCAAGATTGGGGTTATGGAGAAGCCATTTCTGCCTCATGATGTAAGCAAAACACGAATCATTTTATAGAATGAGGAGTATCGCCTCAGCAAAGGTGGAGAAGTAATAGAAATGTGTTAGGAAGCGGTAACTTTGACCACTCTAGTGTCAGAAAGATCAGAAATTGATATGAAAGGTTTTGGAGGCCAACGAGTGGGATATCTTACGAGCCATGAAGGGCCGTGCCGATAAAGATCGGTGCTGGCTAACTGAGAAGGAGAACATCCGCGGGATTGTCGGCGCTGCAGATATTTCTTCATTGACAGCCTTTAGAAGGAGCTCAGATTTTTGCAACTCTGTTAGCGACAAACGTTTGCCAATGAGTAGGAGTGTTGGCAATCCAAGAAAGAGTAATCATCGATTCGCCCCATAACCAAACTTGGAAAAACTGAACTTTTAAAACTTTGCTCAATTTATCTGAGAGTTAGGCTGCCATGGAGGTGGCACATAATTCAAGCCGAGGTAATGTGATGGTTTTCAGAGGAGCTACCTTTGATTTCAAACATATAAGACTAGAGCGAGAAGAGTCTTTTTGAGAGGTGTGGTAGACTAAGTACGCACAGCAATCAACTGCTTTTTCAGAGCTATCGGCAAAAATATGAATCTCAAGATGGATACAAGGGAAGTACAAACTAAGGCCCTTGCAATTTCGATGTTTGAATGGGCTAGTAAGCTATGGCGAAATGAAAGCCACCTATATAGAAATGACGAGGGAACAACCTCATCCTACTCGCACTTCAAGGACCACAGTTCTTGCATAAATAGTTTAGCCACAACAATAACTGGAGCGAGAAATTGAAGAGGATCGAAAATCTTGGCGATTTCTGACAAAACGTGCCATTAAGTATTGGGAAGTTCTTCAGAGAGAGACACCTTGTAGTTGAGAGGGTCGCTACGAATGCACCAGTGCACACCTAACGTTTTGATTGAATTGGAATCGCCACAACTCTCAACAGAGCAGGGGTCAACTTCTTCGATGGGAAATTGAGAGTAAAATTCTGTGGCAATAGAGTTCCCTTTGTTAAGAGTAAATCTTCCATTGTTTTTAACGCCTTCAACTCGCGGGAAATGAGGGAAGCTTCCTCAATAGTTTGAGAAGACTGAAGATAATCATTAACGTAAAAGGAAGAGGTCAATGCTTCCGTAGCTTGCGGATGGAACAAGTGGCTAGCATGTGCAAAGATCGGATAGAGAGAAATGCTGAAGGATTAAGCCCATAAGTGATGGTTTTTAGACGAAAAACGATTATCTGCTTTGTGGGTTCACCGCGCCATAAGATGTGCTGGAGATCCTTTTGCTGGGATTTAACTAAAACTTGGCGGTGTATCTTCGATAACAGGTATGGGGAAAGGACAAAAATTCAAAAGAATAACGGCTGAATTGGATTGGATAGCAGGGTCCGAGTGTAGAGTGTCGTTAAGACAATTTCCGTTAGCATCAGATGAGTAACCATTGAAAATGACACGAATTTCATCTTTATTGAGAGGGTTCTTCCATACAGGGTGATGGTTGAGAAAGTTGGTTTCACCAGGAGGATTAAGATCATCGTTAGCTCTGTTGACTACCTCCATTATGACCTAGGCTCTCATATTCTTCAAGAAAGTTGATGTACTGCTCCTTGACAATGGGATCTTTTTTGAATTTGCTCTCGATGGCAAAGAGGGCATTACGAGTTTAGGTTGAGAATTGCAAATCCTCGGAAGATTGTGTGGCCTGGGCTTATAACCAACAAATCTGCCCTCTTGAGTAGTGGTAGAAACAGAAAGCTGCTCACAGAAATCGTTTTCGGATGCAATTAGACTAGAAGAGTCAATATTTTCTATTTTCCAGGACTGTTCTAAATCAGTGCTAACAAAATGACGTTCAGAAGGAGGCTGAGGACTAAAATGAGGAAGTTCACCAGCTGTTGTATGTCCGGAGTGTTGAGTACGTCTCCTGACTTATTCAAAGTACAGTATTGACTTGCAACTCGAGACGTTCAATTTTCCCTCGATGACATTCATCCACTTCTTGGATTGTCTTCCGAAGGCAATTGTCCACTTCTTGGACTGTCTTCCTGGAGTCTCGGGAGGCTGCTAATCTCTCCTGGATCGCTACTTCTTCTATCCTCTTCTAGAGGAAATCAACGTCGCCCTTCTGCTTCACAAAACGTCCCTCGATGACGGTCTTGTGTTCCGTTAGTTGACTCTCAATGCTGTTCTGTTGTGCCGTCAATCTGCCCTCGATGCTGTTTTGCTGTTCCGTCAATTTACCCTCAATGCTAGTTTGCTGCTCCGTAAGACGGTTCTCAATACTGTTCTTGTGGTCCGTCATATCCCTTTTGACGTTATATATTTCCATAGTCAACTTCTTCTGGTTGGCATGTAGCTGATGCGTGAGGTGCTCAACATTAGCAGTAAGCTCAGCTACTAGCTGTGTGCTACTAGTCAACCCGTCCCTGAATCGGACCATATCCTTCAATATTTTCTTCACATTACTGTACACTGCTACCGCAACTCCTCACATTGTCCTCATACTGGTGCTTACGAGTCCAACTTCCCGTCTTATGCCATCGTGAAACAATTGATTTTCATCCAACCTTCACTCGACAGCCGCAACTCTCAAATCTAATCGCTCCTTGACAGTGGCTATTTGCAGTTTCAATTCGTTCTTACTCTCTTCCATCTTGCCATTCACATTTTCGATGGTTTCGTCAATTGCATCCAGCCACGTCTCGATTTCCTTTCTACTTGCGGTTATGTCAGCGCGAACATTAGCTAAGCTCCTTAATAAATTATCATTGGCTTCCGCGTGTTTTGTCTCGAGATCGTGCCTAAGCTCTGTTAGCGATTGAGTGTTAACGACCAAAGTGGCGTTAGCAGCATCAATTTCACCCCTTACATAATTTAAAGATCCATTTATAGTGGCTACATTAGCCGTGAGGTCACCCCTTGCAGTAGCTAGATTTTAATTTATTGTGTCAACATTAGCAGCTAGATCACCTCTCAAAGTTGGCATGTTACCTGTCATATCAGCCTTAACATTGGCTAAAGATTCATTAATGGTGGCCACATTAGTGGACATGTCGCTCCTGATTGTTGCGACATTATTATTCATGTCATCCCTCACTTGAGCTAAGGTGTCATTAAAATTGGCTACAATAGTGTTAAGATTTGCATTTAATGTTGCAACATTATTGGTCATGTCACCCCTAACCTCAGGTAGGTCCCCCCTTAATGCAGTGACATTCTCATTAGGATCACCCCCTCAGGGCGGTGGTGTAACGGTTCATAGTATCACTTACATCGGTGACCTCCCCTCGAACCAAGTCCAAGTCACCTCTCAAAAGTCTAGTATTTTCATTAAAGTCGCCCCAAAGCACGGCAATACTGGCTTCAAGATTGGCATTCATCTGCTGCAACATACCACCTACCATAATTCTAAACCTCTCCTCATCCATCACTTTACAAATTCTATTGTGAGAGAGAAGGAGACATCTACACCTAACTAAACACTACAAAAAGGAAATGATCAGGGTGGAAAGTTTGCTTTGTCAAATAAACGCCTACGAATATTGCTGGATTCCGACGATAAAAAGTCTCTACATTTACGTTACAACAACAACAACAAGCGAGCAAAAGACAAATTACATTTATTTATAAGGAAGTACTAGCAACGTCAAAGTCTTATTCTGAATTTTGAATGTAATTATCTTTTGCCCCATGTCCTGACATCTGAAAGAATGCCATGTGACTTATTGCACGGCTGTACGACCTCTAAATTTCGACACAGTCCAGACAATTTGTCAATAACCAATAAAACATGATCCTCTTCTAAAACAACATGGAGCTGATGGCCTCCATGTCAAAAATCGGCCACTTGGTTGGGCGCCAAGAGAGAAATAAAGTGTTATGTGCCCGTTAGAAGAGGTTATCTGGTCACACCCAACCGTGTGTGGCCTCCCAGATGACCTCATCCTTCGAACACATACCGAAGAGGATCGGAATGCATTCCAAAAGGGCTAGCTGGCACGAGAATTCCCGTCCCGTAGGATCAGGTTCCCATCATAAACACAAGTCAAAGGCAGCCCAGAAAATGCACCCCCCCCCCAAATACAAACTACTAAATGAGAAAGTCCAGGCTTACGTAAAATTCGTTGGAATATTTATTTGACAAAACCAACCCCTATCCTACAATCGGAGGGTTTAAAATCGGCTAATCCGCTAATTAATAAAAAAAACAACAAGAAACAACCCCTAAAATAATGGAAATTAACCCTCTAGATCGGTCCTAGTTACATCAGAAAAAGCAAGGCAAAGCTTGGGAAAGTGGTACTAAAACAGCCCTAATTTAAGATGCATGAAAGGGTAATGATGATTCTGTGAAGAAAACATCATGCCATAAATAGTCAAAACATGACAACAAACCTAAGTCATACTGGTACCACCCCTGAATTTACAGTTATTTTTACCAAAATTAACTAAATCCTACCTTAAATAAATATCGGCGCTAAGCGTCCTGGTTGAAAGAACTAAATACAATTGTCATAACATTCATTTGATTACAATCCAAATATGACATTCATAGCTGTACCAAATAGTAGCTACAGAAGAAAACAGTAGGGTTACAATGGGATAATACACAGAAATAAATAATGGAACACATAGACAAATATTCTTTTAACCTACCTACGGCAAAATGGATAACTGTTTGTTTCCATTGTCTTGTAGCATGTGTGAATGGAAATGAATAAACACACTGTTAGAACAGTGTTTCACCAGAGAGGTCACTCAGCCCCCATGTTAAAAACCTTTGGGCAGCCTGTGAGCTCCTGTCAAGTCAAAAGTGTTGTATCATTCTATAAATCACACCTTCAGGAATGTTTTCCATCAAGCGCAATGCATTGGTCCGATAGTAGGTAAGTAAGATCAACATTAAACAGCTGTTAGTAATTAACAATAGTTTTAACCAGCGTCGGTTTAGTAAAATGAACTTTCATGATTTAAATATGGTTATTATTACAGTCGTAGGTTTATGAGTATCGTAGTTATGTAGAATGACCAACCATGCAAGGCTTCTGGACCAATAAACATGAAACGTACACGTCACCATCAACCAAGGCATTACCTGAAGCTCCACCATGAACTTTTGCGAACAACAAAGTAACTCTGCCTGTTACAATAACACAATCTTATAAAAAATAGTCGCAAGTCTGAACCAGATGCTTACGAGACGTGCGACCCGACAAGCCACAAAGACATCTTGAGCACTAGGCGGCTCCAATATCATAAAAATATATATCTGGTCCACAATTACACTGCTACTTACGGGCATTCAAATGCTCCGTCTGACCAATCAAAAAGTATCTCTACGTTTCATCCTGTATGATCACTCTAGAGGTAACCTCAGTAGTCAAGCATAGCTTTAGATTTACTGGCATTCACAAAAATCCAGGTAACCAACCCTATCATCGTGTCAATACACGGCATAAATCAATCAGAGTGAGAACAATAGCCTGATTCAAACTAAAGTCTGGTCCATTCATAAGAATAACTCTGATTGTATACCTTTCAATAGAATAAACATGTATCATTCGCTTACAATGACTGCGATGAGAAAAATATATTATAGCTCGTGACTTCTTGGTCACCCTGTATTCAGAACTGCTGTTATGTAACCTACATTCCAATCGAGCATACAAGCAAGGCTCGGAAAGAAGTTTCCTTTAGAAAATGTGAATAGAAATGCTTTGCCAATGAGTCGCTGTCTCGCCTAAAGACTGCACAGGGTCGCTGGGTAATATTACTGTAGTTTCGCCTTGAAGAGACACGTGTCATCGTGTCTGGCTCAAATAAGTGTTCATCACTGCTAGTGAGTCCATTGCAGATAGCAAAGTCTATCATAACATTCAATAAAACCACGCAGATTTCACGAGATAAATGTCCACAGATTAACCCATTACACTTTTAAATAGAATAACATTATTATAGTACAGTGAGGCGTTGAAGTTGACCTCTAAAAGTTATTTACAATGATGTGCTAGCTTTCAAAGAAGCAAAGAGTAGTGGAGCGTAGATATTCCTACTCATGACTGTCTCTGACAGATATTCCACGCCACTGCGGAATGTTTGTTATACAAACTAGTGCACATTGGGGACGAAAAGTTTCTCAATTTTTTTTACAAACACCTAAACCTTTGGTGTTAATTATAACAGATACGTTTTAAGTGTAATCCGGGGTTCGAATGTGTCAACACTACAACACTCAATTACACTAATATATAATTCCACTTGAATCTTGCTCTGGTTCTAAAACCATTAAAAATGTATTTACAATATAATTATGAGGATGAGTAAGCTTCTCTCCATCCTAAGTGATACGCCTGCAATAGTGGCGTGAAGAAATATTACATCATGGGAGCGTAAAATATGACTAAAGTTTCAGCTACAGCTGATCAGTGAAAATTATAGCTCCTTGTTTCAAATTAGTTTCCATGATGTGGATTACACATAAATTACAATATTGCACCCGAGCTGAGCACATGAGGTGGCTATCTCTTGAGCTTAGCCAACACAAAACGTGCGGAAGCTCTCGTCGTGAAAATCCATCATAAGAAAGAAAATCCTACCTAAAATGACTATTATTGCGTACGGTTGCTAAAACTAATCCAGCCCAAGAAGAAATTAATCATAACTCACGGCGACTGTTGTTCACCTCTCCCTCGAAAGGAATAATTTTGAGGGGTCAATCCATTCCTCCCGGAGTTTTGCAAGGCCTGCAGCTCTCTGGACATGATTAAGGTTATTCTCTCGTGTCAGCTTCCATATTGTAGATTCGTTAGTCGGTCGATGGCATCGTAGTCGAACAGGAAATGGACAGCACGTGGTCTAGTTGAAGCATCATGTCGTCAATTGGAAAATGGAGAAATTGGGTGGAATTCACTGATTCCAGTATGATTTCACTTCTCAAAAACTGATTCTACACTGGTGCGAGCTATTAGCAAAATTGACCATATGGTTGCTTCACTGAAGCTACTTTCTCCAACACAGATTTTACACACGAAGGATATCACAATCACAAAGATATCAGTGTAATCTGGCTCATAAAAAGATCGGCCTTTGCACGGCACAATTATTACACGTATAATTTATATTTTAGCAATAGAAAGCACTGTTGATCACTAATATTTCTTACACTTGTAAGATTTTGCTCTACACGCTTTCTGCCATGTGGCGTTACATTCACCATGTGCTTAGTAGCACAAAAAATATTCGAAATCACAGATTTCGATGAAATAACTCACGTTATTTTAACTGGTAAAATAATACCGCACAAGCAATTTAGTGCTGAAATAATACTGGATATCTTGCGATTATCGCTGATCACGGACTCGTTGGTCCTTCAAAAATACTGATACACCCTCGGTCTTCACGACCTGTCCAAAACACGTCGTTATGCGTCGATCGCAGTACGGGGAATGAACTTGCTCAGAACTACAGGATTCGGCGTCGATGACTTCCGTAGTCGTGCAGCGACTACTTACATATACTTCGTGTTTCTGCGATTATATACCTTTGTCATTACCGTAATTAAATAAATATTATGCCAATTCAAAGTGGCTAATGATGCTGAATTTCAGAATATGAATAGCTCAAATATGCACATTAAAGATTTAACATCTTTAATCCTGTAGAAAATTATTCCAGCCATCAGAATGAAGTCAAAAGATCTCCTGAAGCTGAGGCATGCTTCGAGGATACGTTCAGTAACTCTCAGTTGTAATAAATCATACTTTTCACAAAAACTATCACCAGCATGAGCGAATACGGGCTCAATAGAGAGGTTTGAACTGTCCTCAAGAAGGTAACCGGTAGGATATTAGATAATCTCTACTTAGTATTAAAAAATCCCCGATTCTTGGATGTTACGGGTAAACTCGAGAACCTCTGGATGAATTTTGATGTGGTTTTCACCATTCTGAAAAGGATATCTCGAGGATGATTTCTGAAGAAAATAATTTAATTATGATCCAAGGAAGCCGAGCAGTAACGATTTCAGTGGAAAAGTCGAAAAAAAACCTGGCGTCCGAGCGTTTTGTAAGCATACGCTGGGCAAACCGTTAAAAATATCTAAATACTTTGAGTGTAAGAAATGTTCAGCATTAAAATGATCTACAAAAAATCCGCAAAAGCAAATGTCTATCTTAAATACATCGCCCACTATAAGTGTTTTACGTTTTAATTTCTTCCAACCATGTCCATTCAACTACTGAGGCAACAGTTTACGAGCTAGCTAAGGGCGAGTCTATCATACCTGTTACAGCCTAGCTAGCGGGCGAACCCATTGCCCCAGATACAGCCAGCAGCAAACCGTCGAGTCGTGTTGAGTTAAGACTTCTGAGAAGGTTGGTGTTGTTTGGAGTTTCCCTGGAAGTGCAACTCTGGTTTTCTTCATTTCGCCTGTGAAACACAGTCAAGTTAAGATTGGACGGAAGGGGGATTTGAGTTTCATTCACCTCGCCATTCCCTGGAAGTGCAACTCTCATTTCTCCTGTAAACTTTTCGTTCCGCAAAATTCACAGTCAATTTAAGATTGAACGGAAGGGGGATAATATTATGCTAAATTATACTGATTGGCGTATAATCTCTACTTAGTATAAAACAAAGTCCCCGATTCTTGGATGTCACGGGTAATCTCGAGAACTACTGCATGGATTTTGATGCGGATTTCACCATTCTGTAAGGGAAATCTCGAGGATGATTTCTGTAGAAAGTAATTTATTTGTGATAAAAGAAAGCCATGCCGTAACGATTTCAGAGAAAAAGTCGAAAAAAAAATCCTGGCGTCCGTGCGCTTTTTAAGCTTACGCTGGGCAAACCGTTAAAAATATCAATATACAATGAGTGTATGAAATGTTCAGCATGAAAAGTTCTACAAAAACGTACGCAAGAGCACATCTCCATATTCGATATGTTTTTAGATTGAACGGAAGGGGGATTTGTGTTTCATGCACCTCGCCGTTTTTAAATTACGTCTGACAAGAATTTGTTGCACATGCATCTCCATGATAATATAGTTAATAGTCCAGTGAGTGATTTTAACCCATCATGCCGAGACGTAAATCGGATATAGATCGTAGTTCATTGACATCGTAAAGAAGCGCTTATCACGTAATGCATTCACAACTGTTCCCGAGCGAAGCCAGGCCAGGTGGCTAGTATAAGATAAAATAAGATAAGATAAGATTAGATAAGATAAGATAACCTTGTAGATCCCTGATGGGTAAGGGCCTCCTACCGGAGTGGTAGGGGGTGGCTCAAGTAGTCTCCCAAGAGGAGCCAGTTCTTGAGAGATGTCTTTCCTAAATACATATTGACACACATTAATACAAAATAAGTTAACACTTATCCTTACTGCGGTATTTACATTGTCACACTATTACACTGATCTGAATTTCCTTCCATAACTTTCTATCCCTGGCATTTCTGGTCCACGTATCACCTGCCTCGAACCTAAATTCCTCCGACCATCTGCGTCGGGTGCGTCCTCTGCTTCTCTTGCCAGCTCTTGGATCCCACATAGTCGTGGAGTAGGCCCATCTATCCTGATCCATCCTGGATATGTGTCCACCTCAGCGCCATTTCAATTGCCGAGCTTTAGTTGCTGTGTCCTCCAACACATTTATTTTTCTCAGGTCAGTGTTACTGATTCTGTCGCTTAGCTTAACGCCTAGGCTTCTCCTTTCCATTTTCCGTTGACAGATCTGGAGCAGTCTTGTCTGACATTTACTAAATGACCAAGTTTGGCATCCAAAGATTAACACTGGGATGACACAGCTTCGAAGTACATCTAATCTTAATTTAGGGCTCAAAGATTCGTCCATAAGGATGAAGCTTAGGCTCCAACATTTTTCCCACGCCAATCCAATCCTCCTATTGATTTCTCGGTCGCTTGTTTGTGTCATACTTATTGCTTGGCCTAAATATATATATTCGCTGCAATATTCCTTAGGTGTGGCATTCACTATGAATGGTAACTCTTCGGAATTTGTAATTATTTTGTTTTTTTTCTGGGGTTCATTTGGAGTCCTACTTCTTCACTTGTATAATGGAATTCATCTAGCATATTGGTTAGTTCCTTTGCTGTCTTTGCAAATAGCACAATGTCATCTACATCGCGGAGGTGAGATAGAAGTCTTCCGTTAATGTTAACTCCGAATTTCCTGTTTCCCCCAGTTTAGTTTTCTGAAGAAAATTTCGAGGACGCAGGTGAAAAGATTGGACGATAGGGGATGCCCTTGTTTGACCTCTTTCTCTATTATGAAGAGTTCTCCTTCAACTTCTGTTCTAACTTTAGCGTAGCTTTCCAAGTATGTTAGACCAATAATTCGAAAGTATTTCGAGTTGACACCTCTTACCTTCAATGCCTCCAAGACGTTGATGTGCACTGCCGAGTCGAATGCCTTTTTATAGTCCACGAATGCAACATATACTCTCATGTTGAATTCAAGTGTTTTTTCGATCACCTGGTTTACTGCTTGGAGGTGGTCCATTGTGTTGTAGCTTTTCCGGAAGCCTGCTCTTTCTGGGGTTGATTTTCATCCATTATTTCAGTAAGTCTATTCGTTAGAATTTCATAAACACTTCTTGTACAATAATATTATCGTACTTATCAGCCACTGGTTAGGTATGTCCTCTGTATCTATTATCTTGTCGAATAGGTTTGTTAGCGATGCTATTAGATGTGGGTTTCCCCACTTTGAACACTCGTTGATTATCCCATCGTCTCCTGGTGTCTTGTTATTTTTGAGGTAATCTCTGGCCTTCTCAACTTCGTCCTGCATGATAGGTACTACTTGTTATTTGGTGTTTATGTTCTTTATGTTCGCGTAATGTAATGCCTTGTCGATTTTGTATAGAGATTTGTAGAAAGTTGTGGCTGCTGCGATTATTTTCCGGTTCCTTTTTTCACGCCAGTCATCCAGAATTTGCCGACAATTAATTCTCTTTTCACCTTTCTAATTGATTTCGAATCTTCTATTATGCTTCTCGTCAGGTGAAGATTGTACTCTCTGAAATCTTTTCTTATTTCTCTCTTGGTTAGTTTGTTGATTTCGATATTTTTTTAGACTCTCGGATTCCAGAGCTGCTTGTTTTAGTTTCTCCCGTTGTTCTATCAACCTAATGGTTTCTTCGCTTAGTTTGTGTCTGTCTCTGATCCCTGTTTCATTAGCGGAGGCAACTTTTGCAGATAGAAGGATGTTTGTTTGTATTGAGTCATACATCTTCTGTACTTCCTTCAACGGCTCAATGTTGTCATTGAGGATTGTGTTCTGCAGTTTAGACTTATAGATATCTTTATTTATTTTAATTGCATTTGGTTGGTTAGGTTTTCTGAAAGGTCTTCTTTTGTTTCTTCAGTTGAGCTTGAGTTTGGCACGTACCATCCTGTGGTCTGAATCCAACTTCAGTCCGTTTATGATTTGTATATCCGAAATTAGATCATTGCTATCACTCAATATGAAATCGATTTCGTTCTTTGTTTTTCCATCTGGGATTTCCATGTCCATCTTGCTGAAGGATTCTTCATAAACCATGTGCTTAGTATGTACATCTTAATTTCTTGGGCGAATTGAATAAGCCTATCTCCTGTCTTATTTCTTGATCCGTAACCATATTGCCGAAGCGGTTCTTCTTCCTCAGAGCACTACCATCCATTTTTGCTATTTAAGTCCCCAATTAGAAGTTTCTTTTTGTTTTGTACTTTAGTACCGCTGATTCTAGGATGTCGTAGTAATCATTTATCTCTTCGTCTGAGCAAGCTTCCGTGGGTGCGTAGACCTGCATTATAGTGATTATCTCATAGGTTACTTTAAGCTTAATTACTGCTATTTTCGTTTACTCCAATGAATTCTTGAAGATATATCTTGAAAGTTTTGTTGATTAAAAACCAACTCTCTTTTGTCCTTTTGTCCGTTCAATATAGCATAAGTGGTTGCCATTTTGTTTTTCGATAATAGCTTCCCCTAATCTTCTAACTTCACTTAACCCTATTATGCTAAATTTAATCTCTTCAAGGGCGTTGTCTAATTCGATTTCATTTTCTGGTGTTCTCATTGTCCTGCCATTTAATGTAGCTAAATACATTTCTCCGTTGTCTCTGTTTAGTGTCTTTCGTTGTTGAGGTGTGTTGTTGAGCTCAATTGTCCGTTTTTTGTCGCATCTACATTGAAGTGTTCCCAAGTTCCATTGATTTGTATTTTTTGGAAACCCAATTTAACTTGAGTGTACTTTCTCTCTTTCTTCTTTGGCCCTTCTTCTCAGATTCGCATGAATTTGCCTCTCCTCTTTCGTCATGTCGTCATCTATATAGCAATCTTTTCCGACTAACTTGCGTTTGTTTTCCATCACATTAAGCTTCTCTTCGAAGGTTTTCATCTTAACTAGGGTGATGTCGCGGCCTTTCCAGTCTCTCCCAATATAGAGGACTTGACTGTATTCCGCATCTACATCCAGTATCGTGAAAACTTTCTCTACTTCTTGTATCACATTTTCCTCTTCAGGTGTTCTCATTTTGTCACCCTTAATAATTATGTTGTTCTTCCTCTCCTGTTTGTGTCTTTTTTTATCTTTGTCTTCTATGTTTTGCAGTCTCGATTTTAAGTTTGTATTATGTTTTCCATTGTCACTTCTAGATTTGTTATTGTTTGCGGTATTATCTCCTTATCATGGTTCCATTTTTCATATCTTTTTCTACGTCGATTTTAAGCAATTCAAGTTCTTTTTTCGTTTCTTCTCTAAAGCTAGCGTTTTGTTCTTTTAATTCTCTGATCTCTGATAGTATTGTTGTTAGGAGGTTCGTGGAATCATTTCCTTCCATATTTCCTCCGTCTGTGCTTCTAGAATTTTTGTTTTTTATATTCTTAGACATTGTTGTTGTAGGTCTTGTCTCTGTTTGCCCTCTGTGTGGTTTCGTGCTCAGACTTTTCGCGTGGTTCCTCGCAGCGGTTTCGTGTTTAACTTCTCGCGATATCCGGTGTGGCTCTATAATGATGAACTAGTCGCACCAGGAGCCTGGCTAGTGGGCTATATCTGAGCATTTAATATTGAATGTTTCATTGCCCTCGAAACAAGGCATTTGCTTCTATCCTATCTGGGGGTAACTTACGTCTCGTTTGGCTGTGTGTGTTTCTTGTGTGCGAAAACATTTATGTATCGGAAGTTATTATGTTGAATACTTTGTTGTTGTCGAGACAAGCGGTCTGCCTCGGTCCTATATGAAGCAGTGTCTCAAAAATTTGGATGTTGAATTCGTTGTTGCTGTTGAGACCAGCGGTCTGTCTCGGTCCTGTATGAAGCTGTGTCCAACTTGGCCCTCTACGCTTTGTGCTTCTTGTGTGGAAAGTCGTTTATGAAGAGTTGTTCCCTTAGTGTGCGATTTGTAATGCTGTTGTGGTCTCTTCCACATAACCACACTTATGCAGATGCCAATGGATTTATTTTGAGTTTGATAACTTACAATTCACTTTTGATGTTGTAATTCTTATGATGTTTTCAGTATTTGTGTTCTGCCTAAACTGTTTCGAATAATGTTTGCGCACTATATTACTATTGTTAGCACATAAAATGTAAAAAACTTCTGAGCTGCAGTCAACACGTCTAGCCATTTCTCTGACCGTCACTGACATTTGGTAGGATATTAGCATATTATAATAGAATACGTAACCGTAGAAGTGACTAACAGGTCAGGCTGTGGCCCGTGCCATCCCGGTGTCAAAATTGCCGCTATTTTTGCTCGTAAATCCATATATTTCCGTAACTGCGTAAGTTTATATCCTTCTAGGAATGTACTGAAAAAAATTATACATATTTAGTATTAAGTGGTTATAGAAACTCCAGAAAACACTAATGAAATCGTCGATTTCAACACAAAATATGATACAGTTATACTAAGCCAGTTGTTTACCAAGCATTATTGTAGCGTACCCGTGGCATAATGGTAGCGACCTGGGCTCATATTCCGTAGATTGGTGGATCATATTCCTGCAGCTACAAATTTTTACTTCGTTCTTTTTGTATTTATTGATTTACAACTACTCACACGTTATAATATCACTCATATATTGTGTGTATTTGCAAACGAAAATATTATATATAATATATACTTATAACACCACATATTTCAACACTCGAAAACGGCGATTAATATTCGCTGACCTTGATCCGTCGTAGAGTCAATCGTTGTTGTTGTTTTTGTTGTTGATTCTTTAGGGGTTTTGCGGTACCATGGTCTTGTAGCCCCGTTTACTTGGGTGAGTGTATAAGTTGTCTGATAACCTGTGTCACAGTGATGTCTGCATGCTTACTAGTGTGTGTACTTTTATACAAGGGAGGATTTGGGTAGGAAGCTGTTGTTGTTCTTGTTGTTTCATTTGAGATGCAAGG
Organism: Meconema thalassinum; assembly: GCA_946902985.2. Taxonomy (NCBI): domain Eukaryota; kingdom Metazoa; phylum Arthropoda; class Insecta; order Orthoptera; family Tettigoniidae; genus Meconema; species Meconema thalassinum. The sequence continues at coordinate 301,769,633 of OX336389.2, forward strand.
ACATCATTGTCATTTGGCTCCGTGTACTTGGATGAGTGTATAATTTTGTCTGATAACCAGTGTTACTGGGATAGCTGTATTAGTGTGTGTGTATATATAATTCAGGTGAGGATTCAATCAATCAACGTTTAACATCCGTATGACACGTTGTATTTCAACAAGCTACTACAACTAGCATTCAATTATTTTCCTTGAAAAGGACAAAGAGTTATAACTATACCCATGCATTTAGGAAAGCCTCCGTGGCTTAGGCGGCAGCACGCCGGCCTCTCACCGCTGGGTCCGTGGTTCAAATCCCGGTCACTCCATGTGAGATCTGTGCTGGACACAACGGAGGTAGACAGGTTTTTCTCCGGGTACTCCGGTTTTCCCTGTCAAAATTTCATTCCAGCAACACTCTCCACTATCATTTCATTTCATCTGTCATTCATTTAATCATTGCCCCGGAGGAGTGCGTCAGGCCTCGGCAGCCGGCACAGTCCCTATCCTCGCCGCTAGATGGGGGCTTCATTCATTCCATTCCTGACCCGGTTGGAGACTGGAAGCAGGCTGTGGATTTTCATTTTCATGCATTTAGGAGAAAGTATGCTATATATTTTGCATATTAAGGCTTTCACGGCCCGGATTATTATATAAATAATTCATGCTTTTAGGCTAATGCCGTGTGTAGATTGATTTGAACCATACGTTTCGGAGCAACATTGCCTCCTTTTTCAATGTTTATTTCCATTGAAAAAGGAGGCAAGGTTTCTTCGAAACGTATGGTTCAAATCAAAATACACACGGCATTAGCCCAAAATCATGAATTATTTATATGCTATATATTCTTTACTGAACACCTTGTTTTTCCTGTACTTAAGTTATTTTCTTTCTCTCTTTTCTTTTCGTAGTCGTTTACCCTCCAGGTTGGTGGAACCCACGGACTCAGCGTGGGAACTCACCACTACCGCCTCTACGGGCAGTGTCCTAGAGCTGGAAACATCTAATCGGAGTGGATACAACTGGTGAGGCGTGATTGGCACCTCGCCCAGGCGGCCTCACCTGCAAAGCGAACAGCGGCCTCATGAGGGAAGGTAATGGAGGGTCAGGAAGGATAGGCAAGGAAAAGGGAAGGAGGCGGCCGTGGCCTTGAAGAAGGTACTGCGCCAGAATTTATTGAAGGTCATTACTCAAGAACTGATCTGGAGAAGAACCAAGACCCCAGAAAATAATTGAGTGGATAAAAAAATTTATTTATTAAAAATTTGAGAAATATGGGAAAAACTGTATGGAAATGAGTGAAATACTATAGATCTTATGCATTTATAAAAGACAAGAAAGTAGGAATGATTTAAAGAAGGACATATATTCCATTATATGAATGTGTGTGGTCCATATTACGAGAAACATCACGCCACTTGAAGCGAGAGTTACGTCATGAGAGAGGGGAAGAGACGAAGGTCGAACTGCGGACTGAAGTGAGGAGAGGTGGTAGGAGTTACGTCACACCACGAGAGGAGAGGCAGAGAGACTGGAACTTGAGGAGTGCGGAGCACAGGACGAGAGAGTTCTTTCCAATTTGAGATTTGAACGAGACAAGACCTCGAGCAGAAACGAGTATTCTTATAATAGTGCTACAGTTCATAAAAGTTGGAAGCAAAGAAGAATGTAATTCCAGAACTTACAGTAACTTAGGAGCAAGCTACAATATATAAAGCAGAACGGAACAGTATAACCAAGTATTGCAGTGCTTATGCAAAGTTGTTCCACATAGCTTGAAACATTTCGACGAGAAGCTATTCAGTATTTCTACGTGTAAAAGCTTATTTGAACATTACATTGAAAATGCAAGTTAGAAGTCAGCAACGGGGAGGTCTTAATTATATTGTCAGAAATATGAATATTACCATGTGCTAATCAAAAGCATAGGGAAGTGAAGACTACAAGGATGTCAGTTGAATTCCAGATTCACTAACATGAAAGTTGCTACAGAATATCTACGCAAAGCGCAACATCACCGAGCAAAACTTATTCTTTTCTACGAGAGTTTTAACACATCTTGAGATACGAAAACGCTTGCATAAACGACAATATTCCACCGTGATGTCTATTCTGAAGAAAACCGATGTCTATTCTGAAGAAACCCGATGTCTATTCTGAAGAAACCCAGATGTCTATTCTGAAGAGATGGAGATTCGAAGCCGGCCTACTTGCAGTGTACGAGGGACGGAGAGCTGGCGGAGCTGTTCACGGCGAGGTCATTCACCACGAGTCCAGCTGGGTCTGTCACAAACCGGTCTTCATAGCTGTGGGCGATGCTATGGAACACGACAAGTTTGGTTTGGGAGGAGAGATGCAGGTATTTTCAACAGTCCAGAAGCCTACACAAGGTAGTGAAGAAATTGTCTTTTATCATGTAGAATTGTAGTTATGTTCTGTGATTATCCAATTGACCAACCGCATATTTTTCAACCGCATATTTTTAACAGCATTTTTCAACAGTATTTTCAACAGTAATTTTTCAACTGCATTATTTAAAACGTTTAATTTTGTCAAAGTAATTAAATTTGTGTAGATCTTGTTATAGTGATTTTTCTTATTTTTCTACGGAGTTATTTGCCTTGTTCTTGAAAATTTCAGCCACTTGGACGAAATTTTGGCATGATGATGCTATTAACACTAAGGTTATATTAAAGTAAAATCGTGTAATATTTTTCATATTTACGTTAGATTTAATTTAATTAAATCTGTTTTATCGCAGCGATGGAATATAAATGAATTATTGAAAGGAATATAAATTAATTGTTTAGAGGAACATAGAATGAATTGTATTAAAGGAATTTAGAACGAATTGTTTAAAGGAATATGAAGCTAATTATTTAAAAGAATGTAGAGTGAACTATTTAAAAGGAATAGAACGTTGAACGAAGTAAAGAAGGAGTAAGATTGTAATTGAAGTAAAATGAAGTTTATTGGAGCAAATTTAAGTACAGTATATTTAAGAAGTAACGTCACGAAGTGTAAAGAATATTTCGACAACTCATGATGTTGATTCGAGTGTCAGAAATTTATTATGAACGGAAGTATTACGAAAAGCTTATACACATATGTCTAATGAGATTTAGAGCGTTAAAAAGCATAGATGAATTTGTTAAACAAATATATTCATGGAAAGAAGTCAAACTTATATCTTTTGTTAAGAGTATGAATATTTACTGATATTTCTTGAAAAGTTGTAATAAAATGTAAAGCTGAATTTAAACACGTGAAAAAGAAAGTTAACAAAGTTAAATCACAGGGTGATCAGAAAGTGAAAGTACAACGATTTATTGCAGAAATGGAATTATAAGCACGAGGCGAAGTTATATCAGTATAGAGGAGAAATGTTAAAGTAAAGGAAGTATATGTATTGAAGTGGAAGTTTATAGTTGAATTACCGTGCAAATTAAGGAGATATAAACGTAAAGGAGTTACGTAATTTTACGAAGAGAGGCTGAGGAGTCTCTAAGTTTTTCTAGTATTGATTGCAATAATTGTGAAGTTATGTGAGTGTATTGAAGGAAGATTCTGTACAGGGTGTTTAAGAGAAAGTAATTGTTGTATAATTATGAAGAAGGAGTGTGGAAACGAAGGTTAATGCCGTGCACGTCCAGTATTCACGTTTATCAGAAGATTGTTAACTCAGTAAAGAATTTCAGAACTTATTTAAGTATTTCATGATATATAGATAAAGGTAAAAAGGAACAGTGCTTAGCTTAAATGTTTGTCACTTATGTTCAATTGATTATGACGAGTATTTAATACTTTCAACACGATAGTTGCGGTGTATGTTTGGATTTGATGTTTAAGAAAATTGAGTAGATGAAAGACTTATTGGAGGAAGAATATTTAATCTTCGACGTTATGAAGTGTAAAATTTGAGAGATTCTTAAAGAATGTATATATGCACATAGTTCATGAATAATTTTTGATTAGATATGGAACTTCGGTTCATAGTTGAAGCGGACCTGTATAAAATAGGGCAATACTTAGTAACACGCCGTTTCACATTTTCTAACTATATAATTGCCACGTGCAAATTTATTTTTGCAGTTATTTTTGTTGAAGTGTCAGGGAGACACAATATTCAGGAAGGAAGCCAGTTTTTATACTTGTTTTTTTAGCTTAATAAATGGCTGGCGCTTTTTAGGGACTTAGTCAACTTTTATCTGGGCTGATACCGTTTTCATTGTCGTCATCGTCGAAAATAGTACTACGAGGTATAGATACAGGCGCTCACTATAGATTAAACCTTATCACCCCTCGAGATTGGAGTTTCTCAATTTGCTCTAAATGTAAATGATAGTAGAAATTTGTACCTTGTCTAGTAGTACTATTTTCTTTACGAATAATATTTACCCTGTATGTTCCTGAAATTCCCAATTTTACTTAGTAGGCATGGTAAGTTTGTGAGCTGGGTAACTTACATGTCTGCAATCCTTTTTCGAGCTGTGGATATAAGTACTGATGGGTTTCTTCGGGCGCATATAGATGTATATATTATTTAAATGGCGTGCCCATCCGTGGGGCATTCGAAAAGTATTCGAAGAGCATTCGAAAGAGCACTCGAGAGAAGAAATTGGAAGTACTCGAGAGTGAGGCCATATTAGTTTTGAAAAGAAAAATGCCGATCCCAAATTTAATGATTGTTGAGATGAACACAACATCAGCAGATTAGTGGAGTACACTATAGTTATGAGGCATAATTTTTAAACCAGCTAACGACATTTGTCATGTAATAGTAAATTTAAAAGTAAATTCATGTTGTTAAACATAGGTTAAGTGAGATGATAGAATGTAACGATGTCAGTTCAGTAAAATGGGACGATGAGATATACGAGATAACTCGCGATTAAAATAGATGTAAGTAGGATTAAGATGTTCTATATATTCCATCACTGGTATAAAATGCATGCGTTGGTCAATCTGGATATTCACTGGTAATTTTTGTAGTTAACACTTCCCTAATTCTCAAGAAAAGAAGAATTATGTCAACGAATGATATGACGTTCATTCGAACGATGCTTGAAACCATGAAGGAAGGTCAAAGTACGTTGACCAAAGACCTTGAAGCCCTCCACCAATTGACACATAACAACATTAAACAGTTGAAAACCGAGTTACAGAAATCAGCAGCTACTGTAAAATCAGAAGTCAAGGCAGAGTTATCAGTTGCTCAAACACTTACTACGGCTAGTATAACATTAGCTCAGGAAGAAGCTAAGTTAGCTTTAGAGAAGGCCAGAAAGGAAGATAGACTAGCTAGAGAGAAGGAAAGAGAAGAAGCCAAGTTAGCTTTGGAAGAGGCAAATAGGATAAGAGCAGAGATAAGATTAGCTCAGGAAAAAGCTCGCGAGGAGGACAGGTTAAGTCAGGAGCAGGCTAGATTAGAAGATAGAAAGATCCAAGCCGAAATAAGAGCAGCACAGGAGGAGGTCAGGAAAAATCAGGAAAAAGCTCAGAGAATTTTTGAAAGGGCAGGTAATGCACAGGAAGAATTAAAAGCCTCATTTGATCAAGTCAAACAGGACATGGCAGGAAAAGTGGTAGAAATCAAATTAGCTAACAGTAATCACATGATAGAACTAGAACAGAAATTACAGGCTAGTATTAGCTCAATTAAGGAAGAAAATAACACTCATCATGTACACATTTCAGGGGCCCAGAACAAACTCAAGGAGCAACTTGACAATCTAAATGGCACTGTTGGTGAATTACAGGTCAAGTTGGAAGGTCAAAGTTAACTGATTGAAGAGGGTATAAATGTAGATATAAATGCTTCCATTGTAAAGGCAGTTACGGACATGAAGGAGGAGGTCGTAACAGTCACAACTCAAATTATATCAGAAATACACCATAAATTAGCAAATGACATTAAAGCTATAGAGTTATGTTCCAATATTAATGTTAGCAAGGTACGGGAAGATCTATCTAAGCGGTTAGATACATTACAAGTTAATAACGTAGCCACGCTGACAGAGATTGTTAATAAAACAGATTTAACTAACTCAAACGAATTCGACAAAATTAAATGTACGGTCGATGAGATAAGCATAGAACTAGCGAAAATTCGAACAAAGCAGGATAAGGATACCAGCGAAATAGAACAGCAATTAAGGTCACTTACGATAGGAGATGCTACATTTTCATCTACGTTGAGAACTGAAGTCAGGGAGGACATCAGAAAGGACTTGACGAGATTTTTCCAAGCAAGAGATGAAAAATTGAAAGAAGAAATAAGGAGATTAGAGGCCAGGACAGACAGGATAGAAGAGGATAAGGAAAGCGAGATTAGTCAACAGCAAATTCCGAAGTCCAATTTTAACTTCAGTCGAGAACCATTTCAAACTGAAATAGGAGAATTTGGAGGAGATTTTGAACCTTACCAGAATAGGTCAAATGCCAATGTCATCGTAATCAAGAATAATGATGAGAAACCGAACAAATTCAGCGGAGTAGGAAACATTACTGCAGTAGAATTTCTGAGAGACATGAGGTCATATTTAGAAGACAATAGGATACCTCGTGAAGGACATATGAGGGTCGTAGAAAAATACTTGGATTCAGAAGCGTTAGTATGGCACAGAGCTTTCAGATACACGTATCAAACATTTGAAGAATTCGCTATAGCTCTGCAGAAACGATTTTGGAGCAAGGAACTTCAACAAGATATACGAGCAGAAATTTACTCTAAGAAGTACGCATATTCCAGTCCAACGAAATACGCAAGTTTCTTCACGAAACAATTAGCACGCTTGCAGTATTTGCAACCCCCTTTGGCGGAAGAAGACTTGGTTCACGCTATTTCATGCCAGCTACCAACAGAAGTTAGGAGGCACCTCATTTCGGCAAACGTGAAAACTCTAGAAGGAATGGCAGAAATTTTGAGGAGACTGGATCACACGTCTAATGTGTCCACCAAATCAACTGGAAATCAAAACCAGAGAGGTAGAAACCAGGAACCGAGAGAAATTCACACCATACACATCGATCAAATGCAGCAAACAGAGGAGAACAAAAATGGAGTAGGTCCAACGAGATCCAGGATGTATGGACAGAATCGATTTCGACCCGATTATCAAAGACCTAGAGAAGGAAGGCCATATGAAAATCAAAGATGGAGGAATAACTATTACACCAGGAACAATGATTATCGTAGAGAGGGATATTATAATCGAAATAACCCTACGAATATTTATGGATATCGGGGATATCAGAACTGGAGAAACACGAATAATTATTCAAGACAGCAACAACAGCAAAGTCAACAAAATCAAGGTTGGAGGAATAATAACAATGTAAGAAGGTATTATGATGACAGGGAAAGAGAAAGTCAGGAATACCTAAGGAATCTCAGAGAAAGGAACGCGAGAGACCAAAATCAGGGACAGCATAACCTGAATCAAGAACCTCAACCTGGAACAAGCAGAGATAGAAGGAATGAAGACCCAGGAGGGGCACAAAAAAACGTCAAATTCCAAAAAGTGAAAGGAGAAGAAAACAGCACCGTAACCAGACATGAAATCCAGATTAATGAGTTGTATGAAGCCACGAATGAAGATCTTCTGTATGAGAGAGAAGAGACGAAAACAGACAGAGTAGCAAGGTTACCGATTATAGAAATCATATCAGAAGGAGAATGCCTGAGAACACTACTAGATACGGGAGCAACAGCATCAATTTTATCAGAGAACAGTTTTCACAGATTGAAGGATGGAAATTCACTTATAGCAATGCCCGTTTCAACTATTAAAGTCAGGGGCGTATTTAACGACAAGACCATGAAATGTAAAGTCCAAGCACTAATGGAATTCTCTATAAATGAATACAGATATGAGCAGGTATTCATAGTCTTGAGCCAGATAAATTTTGATGCTATTTTAGGCATTGATTTTATAACTAAGACTGGAGCTGTGATCGATTTACGAAATGGAGTCATAAGATTTAATGAAGGCCTACATCAATCAGAGGATACGACGAAGGATGAGAATGAGTGTAGTTTGATTGACGAAACTACAGAAGAAAATCTTGTGAAGATTGTTATGGAAGTTGAAGCAGAAGGAATACCTCACTATGGCAGGAAGATTGAGAATTTTGAAGATCAGAGGAAGAAATTGGAAGAATTGGTCACGACTTATGCAGACATTTTTGATAACAAGCCAGGCATTATAAGAGGATATAAATATCAGATTAAGCTCGCTGATGACACACCTTTTCAGAAGAAATTGTATCCAATTCCGGAGAAGTATCAAGCTGAAGTGACAGAGCTCATAAAAGGCATGGAAAAAGAAGGGATTATAAGAAAGCAAGCCACTCCTTATTTAAATCCACTCACTGTTGTAAAGAAAACAGATGGTAGTCTTAGACTATGTTTAGATGCCAGGGGCATAAATACTCTTCTGCTGAAAGAATTCGACAGGCCACCGAAGATTAGAGACCTACTGAGGAGATTCAAGAATAAAACCTGTTTCTCAGTGATTGATTTAACTGCAGCATTTCATCAAATAGAGCTTACAGAAGACAGCAAATGTTATACAGGGTTCATGTTCAATCAAACCTGTTATGTATACCAAAGAGTACCATATGGATTGGTAAATTCAAGTCCAGCACTTATCAGAGCCTTGGATGACAAGTTGAGTGAAGAAGTGAAACAATTTGCTATTTGCTACGTGGATGATATCATCATATCTTCAGAGACACCAGAGCAACATTTCGTGCATTTGACGAAGCTATTTGATAACCTCAGAAGTGCAAACATCAAGGTGAAATTGAATAAATGACATTTCTTTCAAGAAAAGATCAACTTTCTTGGGCATACTATAGACAGATTTGGTTACCATCCGAATGAAGACAAGATTGAAGCAATTTTGAAATGTCCAACACCCAAGAAAATCAGAGACATCAGAGCTTTTGCGGGTCTTTGTCAGTTTTTCAGTAGTCATTGTCCACGTTATTCAGAAATCATGGCACCTCTACATGAGCTTCTAAAGAAGAACAATAGATGGAAATGGGATGCAGCTGCTGAGAATGCCTTTATTCAGGTAAAGGAAATGCTCAGAGATAACATCAAGTTGGAGTACCCAGATTTTGAAAGAACATTCATCATAGAAACGGACGCTTCACGAGTTGGTATTAGTGCAGTCTTATATCAGAAGGATCAAGATGGAAATCCTCACTATATTTCATTCAGCAGTAGGAAGTTACGCACGCACGAGCTGAATTACTTCACGACGGAGCTTGAAGCTTTAGCCGTCATAAATGCTCTACAAAATTGGAAGAAATTATTGCTGGGACACAAGATCATAATCAGAACGGATCATAAAGCACTAGAATTCATGTTGAAGTCAGACTTGTCAAGCGATAGGATGACCAGATGGACCATGTTTTTGCAACAATTTGATGCCACGATAGTTCATGTACCTGGAAAAGACAACCTTCTAGCAGATATTCTTTCCAGACATCCGATTCCTGAGAAACATGTGAGAGTTAATGTTATCCAGACAGATGCCGAAGATCAAGAAACGCTGGATAAACTGAGAAGAATTCCTCTTTTTCAAAAGAAGCATGCACCATTCAGGAACATTTATCGATTTTTGTCAGGGAGAATGACAAGGAGGCACGCCTCATACTTAGAGACGAGAAGGAAAGCTAGACACTATATTCTCGTGGGAGAAACTGTATGTAAATACATTGATGCCAGACATACGAAAGTACGAGTTGCTATTCCACCAGAACTTATTGTGCCACTAATTTGGTTAGTACACAAAAGTATAGGCCACGGAGGAGTTGACAAAACATACTATACCATGTTAGAAAAATTCTACTTGATTAATATGAGAGAATCCATAACCATAGTGATCAGATCTTGTGAACTGTGTCAGAAGAATAAATATAATTCTGAACTATTGAAGGAGAGACCGAAAGCGATTATTCCGACGAAACCATTGGAATTGTTTAGTCAGGATATTTTTGGACCTGCACCTAAGGGAGTCAGAGGAAACCAGTATGTGTTAGTTACAATGGATGTATTCTCCAAATTTGTAATGTTCAATCCCATGCAGAAAGCAACAACGAGGAATGTTTTATATCACGTGGAGAGGAACATTATTCCAAAGTTGGGAAAACCAGAGAGACTATTAACAGACCATGGAACGCAATTCACTTCTGCAGAATTTCAGGGAGCGATGGATAGGTTGGATATTATTCACCTATTTTCATCAGTTCGAAGCCCAGAGACGAATCCTATTGAAAGAACAATGCTGGAATTTTCAAAGTACATTCGCTTGTATAGTGCAGATAATCATGCGAATTGGGTGAAGATTGTACCACTAGTGGAATTTTGCATCAATAATACGAGACATGAGAGCACCAACGATATTCCAGTCATGTTGCATTTTGAAGAGAAACCCGTACGACCATGGAACGGAATCTTCAATATTCCGGAAGATAACGAACCACCGATGGACCAGAGAATCGAAGAAGCGAGGATCCAGTTGAACAAAGCGGCTGAGAAGAGATTAAAACGTTTAGAAGGGAAGAAATTCAGTGGACCGCTACGAGAAGGTGACCTTGTATTAGTCAGGATTCCTGTGAAATCTGACGTACTGAAGAAAGTGTATATCAAATTCAGTAACCTGTTCAGAGGACCGTTCAAAGTAGATACAGTCTACGGTAATAATTGCTATAAAATTGTAAGAGTGGAAGATAATAGATCCATTGGAAAATTCAACCATTCCAAATTGAAAAGATTTTACCCACAGATACAGTAAAATAAATAAATTCAGTCTCAAGCAACGGAGAAATTACTGGTATTAAAGAAAGTACAGGCTATACTTTACTTTAAATTAGCAACGGGGAAATGCGCCAGAATTTATTGAAGGTCATTACTCAAGACCTGATCTGGAGATGAACCAAGACCCCAGAAAATAATTGAGTGGATAAAAAAAATTATTTATAAAATATTTCAGAAATATGGGAAAAACTGTATGGAAATGAGTGAAATACTATAGATCTTATGCATTTATAAAAGGCAAGAAAGTAGGAATGATTTAAAGAAGGACATATATTCCATTATATGAATGTGGGAGGTCCATATTACGAGAAACATCACGCCACTTGAAGCGAGAGTTACGTCATGAGAGAGGGGAAGAGACGAAGGTCGAACTGCGGACTGAAGTGAGGAGAGGTGGTAGGAGTTACGTCACACCACGAGAGGAGAGGCAGAGAGACTGGAACTTGAGGAGTGCGGAGCACAGGACGAGAGAGTTCTTTCCAATTTGAGATTTGAACGAGACAAGACCTCGAGCAGAAACGAGTATTCTTATAATAGTGCTACAGTTCATAAAAGTTGGAAGCAAAGAAGAATGTAATTCCAGAACTTACAGTAACTTAGGAGCAAGCTACAATATATAAAGCAGAACGGAACAGTATAACCAAGTATTGCAGTGCTTATGCAAAGTTGTTCCACATAGCTTGAAAAATTTCGACGAGAAGCTATTCAGTATTTCTACGTGTAAAAGCTTATTTGAACATTACATTGAAAATGCAAGTTAGAAGTCAGCAACGGGGAGGTCTTAATTATATTGTCAGAAATATGAATATTACCATGTGCTAATCAAACGCATAGGGAAGTGAAGACTACAAGGATGTCAGTTGAATTCCAGATTCACTAACATGAAAGGCGCTACAGAATATCTACGCAAAGCGCAACATCACCGAGCAAAACTTATTCTTTTCTACGAGAGTTTTAACACATCTTGAGATACGAAAACGCTTGCATAAACGACAATATTCCACCGTGATGTCTATTCTGAAGAAAACCGATGTCTATTCTGAAGAAACCCGATGTCTATTCTGAAGAAACCCAGATGTCTATTCTGAAGAGATGGAGATTCGAAGCCGGCCTACTTGCAGTGTACGAGGGACGGAGAGCTGGCGGAGCTGTTCACGGCGAGGTCATTCACCACGAGTCCAGCTGGGTCTGTCACAAACCGGTCTTCATAGCTGTGGGCGATGCTATGGAACACGACAAGTTTGGTTTGGGAGGAGAGATGCAGGTATTTTCAACAGTCCAGAAGCCAACACAAGGTAGTGAAGAAATTGTCTTTTATCATGTAGAATTGTAGTTATGTTCTGTGATTATCCAATGACCAACCGCATATTTTTCAACCGCATATTTTTAACAGCATTTTTCAACAGTATTTTCAACAGTAATTTTTTAACTGCATTATTTAAAACGTTTAATTTTGTCAAAGTAATTAAATTTGTGTAGATCTTGTTATAGTGATTTTTCGTATTTTTCTACGGAGTTATTTGCCTTGTTCTTGAAAATTTCAGTCACTTGGACGAAATTTTGGCATGATGATGCTATTAACACTAAGGTTATATTTAAGTAAAATCGTGTAATATTTTTCATATTTACGTTAGATTTAATTTAATTAAATCTGTTTTATCGCAGCGATGGAATATAAATGAATTATTGAAAGGAATATAAATGAATTGTTTAGAGGAACATAGAATGAAATGTATTAAAGGAATTTAGAACGAATTGTTTAAAGGAATATGAAGCTAATTATTTAAAAGAATGTAGAGTGAACTATTTAAAAGGAATAGAACGTTGAACGAAGTAAAGAAGGAGTAAGATTGTAATTGAAGTAAAATGAAGTTTATTGGAGCAAATTTAAGTACAGTATATTTAAGAAGTAACGTCACGAAGTGTAAAGAATATTTCGACAACTCATGATGTTGATTCGAGTGTCAGAAATTTATTATGAACGGAAGTATTACGAACAGCTTATACACATATGTCTAATGAGATTTAGAGCGTTAAAAAGCATAGATGAATTTGTTAAACAAATATATTCATGGAAAGAAGTCAAACTTATATCTTTTGTTAAGAGTATGAATATTTACTGATATTTCTTGAAAAGTTGTAATGAAATGTAAAGCTGAATTTAAACACGTGAAAAAGAAAGTTAACAAAGTTAAATCACAGGGTGATCAGAAAGTGAAAGTACAACGATTTATTGCAGAAATGGAATTATAAGCACGAGGCGAAGTTATATCAGTATAGAGGAGAAATGTTAAAGTAAAGGAAGTATATGTATTGAAGTGGAAGTTTATAGTTGAATTACCGTGCAAATTAAGGAGATATAAACGTAAAGGAGTTACGTAATTTTACGAAGAGAGGCTGAGGAGTCTCTAAGTTTTAAGGGGCAGATGACCTCGTAGTTCCGCCCCTTAAAACAACAATAACTAACTAACTACTAGTCTCTAAGTTTTTCTAGTATTGATTGCAATAATTGTGAAGTTATGTGAGTGTATTGAAGGAATATTCTGTACAGGGTGTTTAAGAGAGAAAGTAATTGTTGTATAATTATGAAGAAGGAGTGTGGAAACGAAGGTTAATGCCGTGCACGTCCAGTATTCACGTTTATCAGAAGATTGTTAACTCAGTAAAGAATTTCAGAACTTATTTCAGTATTTCATGATATATAGATAAAGGTAAAAAGGAACAGTGCTTAGCTTAAATGTTTGTCACTTATGTTCAATTGATTATGACGAGTATTTAATACTTTCAACACGATAGTTGCGGTGTATGTTTGGATTTGATGTTTAAGAAAATTGAGTAGATGAAAGACTTATTGGAGGAAGAATATTTAATCTTTGACGTTATGAAGTGTAAAATTTGAGAGATTCTTAAAGAATGTATATATGCACATAGTTCATGAATAATTTTTGATTGGATATGGAACTTCGGTTCATAGTTGAAGCGGACCTGTATAAAATAGGGCAATACTTAGTAACACGCCGTTTCACATTTTCTAACTATATAATTGCCACGTGCAAATTTATTTTTGCAGTTATTTTTGTTGAAGTGTCAGGGAGACACAATATTCAGGAAGGAAGCCAGTTTTTATACTTGTTTTTTTAACTTAATAAACGGCTGGCGCTTTTTAGCGACTTAGTCAACTTTTATCTGGGCTGATACCGTTTTCATTGTCGTCATCGTCGAAAATAGTACTACGAGGTATAGATACAGGCGCTCACTATAGATTAAACCTTATCACCCCTCGAGATTGGAGTTTCTCAATTTGCTCTAAATGTAAATGATAGTAGAAATTTGTACCTTGTCTAGTAGTTCTATTTTCTTTACGAATAATATTTATCCTGTATGTTCCTGAAATTCCCAATTTTACTTAGTAGGCATGGTAAGTTTGTGAGCTGGGTAACTTACATGTCTGCAATCCTTTTTCGAGCTGTGGATATAAGTACTGATGGGTTTCTTCGGGCGCAGTACCATCCCGGCATTTTCCCGAAGACGAAGTGGGAAACCACGGAAAACCACTTCGAGGATGGCTGAGGTGGGAATCGAACCACCTCTACTCATTTGGTACACCCGAGGCTGAGTAGACCCCGTTCCAGTCCTCATACCACATTGCAAATTTCTTGGCAGAGCCGGGAATCGAACCCAGGACCTCCGGGGCGGCAGCTAACCATGCTATACTGTATTTATAAACAGCGTTGTAGTCATGAAATTATTATTATTATTATTATTATTATTATTATTATTGAAGCCTCCGTGGCTTAGGCGGCAGCACGCCGGCCTCTCACCGCTGGGTCCGTGGTTCAAATCCCGGTCACTCCATGTGAGATCTGTGCTGGACAAAACAGAGGCAGACAGGTTTTTCTCCGGGTACTCCGGTTTTCCCTGTCAAAAATTTCATTCCAGCAACACTCTCCACTATCATTTCATTTCATCTGTCATTCATTTAATCATTGCCCCAGAGGAGTGCGTCAGGCCTCGGCAGTCGGCACAGTTCATATCCTCGCCGCTAGATGGGGCTTCATTCATTCCATTCCTGACCCGGTCGGAGACTGGAAGCAGGCTGTGGATTTTCATTTTTCATTATTATTATTTATTAAATCGTTACAAATACACACGTTTTACAAAATTCAGAATAACTGTACACATTTTTTGAATTTCCTTACACTCCTTGCTCATTGTTTAACCTGTAAATTTACAATTATTAACTTATATTGTTACAATATGATGATGACAGGTGGAAATAGGATATCAAATTCATACAGAGCAGGAAGAAATATAACATATGCCACTAATAGGTGCAACCTTGTATGTGGCATGCATATCATTGATTACTATTTCTAAAAATTGTATAATGGCTTAGCCAAATAACACGTTCTATGTAAATGATGTATACACTAAAAAAAATGAATAAGACGGATGATTGAACTTGTGTTTGTATAAACTTGTAGGCTCAACTAATTATATTTTCAATTTTAATTTTGTTTTCCCTGAGAAAATATTTTATATGCATCTTTAGGTTTGAATGATTTCCTTTACATTCTCTTAATTTAATTGGGAGAATGTTATATAATTTTGGTGAGAAATACAGAAAGTTACGTTTAGCTATACTTAACTTAGGTTGATATAAAATAGAGTGATTCTCTGTAATACTTCTGGTTTCATACCCGTGACTAACAAGGTGTATTCTATTTCTATCATTTAAAAAGTATTTATATATTTCAAAAGCATAAAATTGTTTAATGTTGGAGACCCTTGTCTCAGCATACAGTCTCATAGTCGGATATAATCTATCTTCCTTCAACATTATTTGCAGTATGAGATTCTGCACTATCTGAACACTTTTTAGTACATTTTCATAGGCACCTCCCCAGGCAAGAATACCATACGTGAGAACTGACTGGACTAGAGCATGGTAGATGTCTCTCATAATTTGTAATTGGCAATATGTTTAAAATTGTGAAATATATAGATTGTTCTTCTTACGTTACTTGTAAGGTGTTTGCATTGGCTTTTCAATTTCATGTCACTATCTATAAACAAGATGTCCAGTAAAGAATGTATAGCCTACTTCCTCCTAAATGCATGGGTATTGTTATAACTCTTTGTCCTTTTCAAGGAGTATAACTGAATGTTGGTTGTAGTAGCTTGTTCAAATACAACGTGTTATACATTAAACATGAATATGAGGAGCCCTTTGCTAGTGCTACCTCTGTACAAAATTTCATCCAATTCGGTTTCACCGTGTTTGAATTGATATGTTGAATCGATTTGCACACATACATGGCCACTATCTGCAAACTATAGGACTGGTGACCTGGCAGTTCTGTCAAAAGATGCTTCCCACAAAAAGGTATGTTGTTGCAAAATTTGGTAGAGATCAAATGATTAGTTTGGTCGTAATTTGATTTAAGCTTTTAAAATTTGGGTGGCCACCATTCCGTTTCCGTCAAGTGGGCGACGATATAAAACATGACACTGAGGTGCCCTTTGCTAGTGTGATTTCTGTACCAAATTTCGTTAAATTAAGTTTCACCGTGTTTGAAATGACAGGGGGAATCGATGTGCACACATACATGGCCGCCAACTTCAAACTATAGGGCTGATGACCTTGTAGTTTAGTCAAATATGCTCGCCATATAAATATATGTTGTTGCAAACTTTGGTAGAGATCGGATGATTTGGTTAGTCGTAATTTGATTTAAGCTTTGAACATTTGGGTGGCCGCCATTACGTTTCCATCAAGACGGCGGCGATATAAAACATGCCACTGAGGTGCCCTTTGCTAGTGCTCCCTCTGTACCAAATTTCGTTCAATTCGGTTCCACCGTGTTCGAATTGATAGGGGGGACAGACATTCAGAGTACACACACTCATAGACACACAGACACACACACACAGACAGACACACAATTTTTCGCCCTGCATTGATCGCATAAGTCTACTCTCATTTTTTGCAAAATACGAAAGTAGCCTAATAATCCCATATATATAAAACTGTATCCACTTTAGCTATTTTAGGACAGTCACAGTTCTGATTACAGTTCAAAGTGTGTATTTTTTAGCCTACTTTCGATTTTTGCAAAAAATTAAAGTAGAATTATGAGATCAACACAGGGCGAAAAATTGTGTCTGTCTGTGTGTGTGTCTGAGTGACTGTGAGTATTTGTACTTTGAAAGTTTGTCCCCCCTATCAATTCGAACACGGTGAAACCGAATTGAACGAAATTTGGTACAGTGGTAGCACTAGCAAAGGCCACTTCAGTGCCATGTTTTATATCGCCGTCATCTTGACGAAATCGTAATGGCGGCCACCCAAATGATAAAAGGTTAAATCAAATTACGACCAACCTAATCATCTGATCTCTACTAAATTTTGCAACGTTATACTTTTATGTATGAAGAATCATTTGACCGAACTACATGGACATCAGACCAATAATTTGCGGATGGCGGCCATAGATGTGTGCAGATCGATTGACCCTATCAATTCAAACACGGTAAAACCGAATTGAACTAAATTCGGTACAGAGGTAGCACTCGCAACAGGCAACTCAGTGTCATGTTTTATATCGTCGCCATCTAGACGGAAACGTAATGGCGGCCACCCAAATGTTAAAAGCGTAAATCAAATTACAACCAACCTAATCATCTGATCTCTACTAAATTTTGCAACTACATACCTTAATGTGGTAAGCATCGTTTGACCAAACTACGTGGTCATCAGCCCAATAGTTTGCAGATAGCGGCCATGTATGTGTGCAAATCGATTCCACCTATCAATTCAAACACGGTAAAACCGAATTGAACAAAATTTGGTACAGAGGTAGCACTCACTAAAGGCAACTCAGTGTCATGTTTTATATCATCGCCATCTTGACGGAAACGTAATGGCGGCCACCCAAATGTTAAAATCTAAAATCAAATTCCGACCAACCTAATAATCTGATCTCTGCCAAATTTTGCAATAACATACCTTTATGTGAGAAGCGTTCATTGACCAAGCTACAAGATCATCAGTCCAATAGTGTGCATATTGCGGCCATGCATGTGTGCAAATCGATTCCCGCTATCAATTCAAACACGGTGAAACCGAATTGAACGAAATTTAGTACAGTGGTAGTACTCGTAAAAGGCAACTCAGTGTCATGTTTATTTCGTCGCCATCTTGACGGAAACGTAATGGTGGCCACACAAATGTTAAAAGCTTAAATCAAATTCCCACCAAGCTAATCATCTGAACTCTACCAAATTTTGCAATAACATACCCTTTTGTAGGAAGCATCTTTTTACTGAACTTCAAGGTCATCTGCCCAATAGTTTGCAGATAGCGGCAATGTATGTGTGCAAGTCGATTCACTATATCAATTCAAACACAGTGAAACCGAATTGAATTACATTTTGTACAGAGGTAGCACTAGCAAAGGGCACCTCCTATTCATGTTTAATATCCGTATAACAGTTGTATTTCAACAATCTACTACAATAAACATTCCATTATACTCCTTGAAAAGGAGTTATAACAATACCCATGCATTCAGGAGAAAGTAGGCTATATGTTCTTTACTGAACATCTTGTTAGTTCATTAAAATCATCTTCAACTGCTTTTAAACTGAATCTTACGAACTATGATTTAGTTATTTTTAGAAATAGTTCGTTACCATCTAGCCATCCATATCTTTAACATCTTCAATGCAGCAGTTGCAATTTGTTTTACATTTCCCCATGTTCTACATTCAACACAAACTACCGTATCATCTGCGTATGATATGACATTAACATTTTCTATTCCATGTATAGATGATTCAAAATCTTTGATAAAAATCAAAAATAATAATGGACCCAGCACTGTGCCTTGAGGTATTCCTCCTTTCACTCTTAGAGATAGACTTGTAGTTCCATTTATTCTAACGTATTGAATCCCTTCAGTCAAATAGCTTTCTATCAATTTCAGTGCTATGCCACTGATGCCATATCTCTCCATCTTCTGAAGGAGAATATGGTGAGGTATGGTGTCAAAAGCCTTCTCCAAGTCGAGAAATATGCCCAAGGTTGGTTTCATACTGTTCGTATTTTCATAAATTCGCCTAGTTAATTTCCCAATAGCATCAGTGGTGCTGAAATTTTTTTATAAAGCCAAATTGTCTAGTTGATAGTAAATAGTGTTTCTTCAAAAATTCATAAATATGATTTTTTACACATTTTTCAAATAATTTTGATATGATTGCCGTTAACGATATAGGTCGATAGTTCTTTAGTTCTGAAGGACGGCCTGCTTTGTGTAGCGGTTTTACAATTGTATTTTTTAATTGCTTTGGGAAGTATCCAAGTGAAAGTGACTCGTTTATTATTGTTAGCAATGGACTCTTTAAAGAATTAAAATTCTGCTTAATAATTCGAGCAGAGATGTTATCAATTCCCATTGCTTTAGTGTCGCTTATTTCGTATTGGTACTTATGTAAATCCGCTTCGCTAATCGGATAAAAAAAAGGAATATGTGTTTCTGTTGATTTTCAAGGAAAAATCTGGATTGTTCTTAATAGTTTTAGACATGTCGGTAGTTTGTTAATAAAATAATCATTTAATGTATTAGATATAGTAAATTCATCATCGTAAACATGATTTTGAGATCTTATTTTTGTTATTTTTTCTTTATGATTTATTCTTTGTGTTATTTCATTGACAATGCCCCATACTTTTCTTGGATTATTAGAATTGGAATTTATTAATTGTTTATAGTGGTCAGTTTTAACTTTATTAAGCAATTCCTTTTAATTTATTTCTATATCGCTTATATTTCTCCTTTATGGCATTGTTCTCTTTATTTGCTATATATTCCTGATTCAACTTATCTCTGGTGTGAATGGACTTAATTAGCGCGTGCGTTATCCACTCCTTTCTCTTTCGTTGCTTTGAATTTAATTGTATTGAAGAATTGTTTATGCAATTTTGAATAGTTTGCATACATTTATCTACTTTAGAATCCAAGTGGTTGTTCCCTAATACTGTGTCCCAATTAATATTGCTCAATTTATTTTTAAGCATCTCACTATCTATGTTCACGTATGCTACGCTGAGCTGCTTCTAAGTCACGGCCCTTTTCAAGATTTATACTAACTAATATAGGATAGTGATCTGTAATTCTGCTCTGAGATATAATGGGTAAGATGTTATCATTAGAAATACCGCTACGAATAATATTGAAATATAATCCACACAGCAATTGTCATCACAAATAATAATAATTATTATTATTATTGATATTCTGCCCAAAGGCAGGTCCATGCCTAAGGAGAGGTTATCCTCAGCCAAAGTTTACGTGCGGTGGGGTGGCCAGGGCCTTTCCGCGCCTCCTTTCCCCGCCAACAGCGTGTGGTCCCACTGATCCGGCATTACATCCAAGGTCCAACCACGCCCAATGCTGCTTAACTGTGGAGTTCTCATGAGATCCGGTGTTTCAACATTGCCATGCGGTTAGGCCAAATAAGTACGGTATATACAATATTTAGCCTTACCAGGGTGCCATCTCTTGACTGATGAATACCAAGCTTCGTTACTACGGCTCTCAAGAATCTGACTGTGCATTATTACCAGAATGAAATGTCTTGGCAGAGCCGGGATTCGATACGTGACCTTCAGAGTGACAGAGAGCAAGAGGGAAAGCATGTTATCTCCACATCAAGTGTTATTGACACTAGAAGATAGCGTGCTGTTCTGCTGTTGAAAGTAATAATGATAATAATAGTCTAATAATAAAAATGCAAATAATAAATCTCTGTAGATAATATAAAGCTATATAGCCCTGCGGACTTCGCACGATTTCTATTCAGGTGTTTCCATTCTAAAACAAAATGTGGAAATTAGCAAACAAAAGTTTGTGCTTTTCAGTCGGTCAACACAACTCGTTTGGGTACATTCGTGTTGACCGACTGAAAAGTACCAAACTTTTGTTTACTAAGGCAACACTGAAAAATGGCTTCGAACCCCATCATTTGGAAATTAGGTTTCGGTTAAGTGAATGAATGGTTTAAAACCATTCACATTGTACAAACTTAAAACAATCAGGTGACCAACCACTTATATCTTGCCACAGTGATTCATCGACAAGAGAGTGCAGACTGTACCACCAACTGCGTGAAAACAGCTCCTAGTTCTTCACTCCACCACCAAGAAGTACTCGTGATACAGGTAATATCTTAAAATAGAATACACTCTGTTCCAAATCTCAGATTGCTGGAAATTGGGGCGAGAGTAATATTTATTGCAACCATCTATGTGATTATAAAATACAGTAATTCCCTAATAGCCTAATCCAAAATCCTTCTCTGTGAGATTAATAAATTGCAACATGAATTTAAAAACAAGTAGTTCCGAGAAGAATTAAATAGCCTATTTTCATATATCTCACTGGTCTCCTCCATTACACACACACACGGACAAAAGGTTATCTCATAAGCATATTCTTTTCATAAAATTGGGCTAAAATAGGCTTATGAGATCACCTTTTATCTTTGTGTGTGTGTGCGTATGTGTGTGTGTCCACCCTTAGTAAAATATAGACTGCTGAAGCGATTTCAATGAAACTGGGAAGGGACATATTACTACCTCGTTCAACCTCGACCGTTCCATTTAGATTTTAACTTGAAAGATTTCACCGACATTCTATTTCTCCGAAACTATTAGTGATATCTCTCAGAAATATATGGTGATAGAGAATACTAAGGTGCGTTCAGCTATGTGATGCTCAAGACATGATTCACGTATTCATTCCCGGTTCTACTTGCTTTCGTGCAGGTTGTATAATACCTTCCTGCAACCTACCGTAATTAAATGTAAACTTATGATTGCCTGCGACACGCAAGGCAAAGGTATTAACGCAGAATATGACGGAAAGGACACGGTAAGGGTTAATTAGCAACGTTGTTATCCCTTCATTTCCTCGAACTGTAACTATTACAAGTACCGCGTCACTTCTGAGCCGTGAAGGAAACTGGTGAATATCCTAGTGAATAACCTTTAAACAAAGCCGGCCAGTGTATCAAGGGACCCTCCTTTGATGAAATAAGGAGGGTGCGCCTGGGACGGCGGGTAAGTTGACCGCAAGTCAGTGGTACGTGGACACCACAGCAGCCACGCACAAGTTCCACGTTTCTTACATGAGTCAACACTGACACAGGTGTCGCCGGATGATGTACCTACGCAGGCTCTTGCAGAGCAGTTCAACGCGCTCAAAGCGGACATCGTCCATTCTCTGGCGGCACCTCAGTCGTCCCTGCAGGTCTTCTGGGCGGAATACAACCCAATCGACCTGGACCCAGAGCCATATCAGGATTCACTGCCAGATAACATTTTATCGTACGACATCCAATGGTTGAATTGGTTACGGTGGCAGAACGCATCGTGGGACATACTGAACGATGACAAAGAGTCCCTCGGGGGCAAAGACGGAGCCAATGGCGGCACTCTGGGACTCGGACAGGGTACACCCGCCAACAACACGGGAGAAGATTAACACGACGACAGTTGTGACCCGGAAGAGGAGGACAAGGCTGAATGGTGGTACGACAGAGAGTACCCCAAATGGCCTCCGGTACTCCCAAACGTTCACCATCCACCCTATGACGATCACGCTTTCTCCGGGATACAGATCGGGGAACCGTCGAAGAAGCCTCTCACACCGACTACCTACACGTCAGTAGCGGTCGAAGCAGTGCACCCAGTGCCGTACCTGGACCCCCCTCTAGGACGCTACGCGTCTAGAAACCTTCAAGATGGCGTACACCCCCCATGACCGACGCACACACCTGCCACGTTCCAATGCACCAAGCCTTCCACCTTCATGGACGGAATACAAAGTGAAGCCTTCATTTAGCCTCAATAAACCGGCAAAAGCACTATCAACGATTCCACCGGAACACCTTTCCATTCATTTGGACCTACGGTCAGGTTTTATCAAATTCCCCTCAGTGCCAGCGGCCAGATGAATTACTCTGTGAACTACAATCAGAAACATCACATTTGGACATGCGACATCATGGTAATCATGATTAACATAAAGTAGGCTAATGTGGCAAGATATTGTACACCTGCATTATGTTGCTACGTAGCTGGGTTAGAGTATCTTGGTGTTCAATGACCGGGAGTGAGTTATTTTCTGAATCACCTTCATACCGCCAATTACCAGCACATTTTTGTGTTAATGTTAAATAAAGGTTAAGTGCATTCTAACAGCCAAGCATGTGAGTTTTTTAACGTCCTTGGTCGAGTAAAATTCCCGTTTGAACTTCATTGTTAATGAAAGTGCGTTTTACGTGACCTGCAGTGAATGGAAATGGTCTAGAGATAATAAGTGGTAAGCGCCAATTTCTGTGGAGAGCCTGGAGGGGGGAGGAAAGGGGCGGGGTTGTGTGTGCAAATGGGGCATTCAATTACTCTTTTCTAACACACTACTGTTTTAAAGCTCTCTCTGGGGTGAATTGAAACGTTAACGTACTGTACCGCTATTCAGGGCTCCGTCAGTTGCTGAACTTGAGTGCCTAACATATTCATACCTCGGACGATATAGTTTCTAGGGTAAGTCGACATTAATTTAATGCTTTTCAGTCGGTCACCACGATTGAATTTAAATATCTCATGTAATTCTCTTTTAAGGGATAGGGCATAACACTTAATACAATTGGGTCCAATATTGTTGACCGACCGATAATCACACATTTTGTTTACCAAGGCAATACTGAACAAGTTGTTCCGTAAAGGACTAAATAGCCTATTATCATATATCCCACTGCTCTTTTCCATTAAATCCTCTTCCGGCTATTAAGAGGATTTTCCATATGATGTACGCTACATGAATTTTTCGACCTACTGGAGGCATTGTGTTGCAAATACAGCTTAGACCCCACAAGGATTTTCAAAGTTGAGGAAAGTGGATTTTTCACTGTGCAAATGAGAACTCAAAAGATTGTCACTCGGAAAGGCAAGGAACAAGTGAGGATTATTACAAGTGGTCAACGAGGAATCAATTCGACGATGGCGTGTTCTGTGAATTAAATGATGAAAGTAGAATCGAAGAAATGATTAAATGGAAAAAATGTAAAATTAGCATCACGCCAAACGTGCTGGTGTAAGTAAGGCAGTGAAAATGTTCTATTGTACCACTTATAAGTAGGTAATTTTATATACTAGGTCCTACATGTATTGCTCTATCAATTACATAGAAATTTAGACAAAGACGATTTCCATAATAGTTAGAAAATAAGAAGATAGCATCTGGTACAACATACGAACCTACTGGTACAATTTGGGACCCTAGCCATCCTGTAAGAATATCAGTCTAAACTCCCTCAAGCACTGTGTAGGAGTTATGATGCCCTAGATCCCTAGAAGATTTCTAACGTAAGTAACATTCCTTTTTTAATGGGCTTGGAACTATTGTTGGGGATTTTTTCCCCTGGTTCATTTCTAATACGTGGTTCCACGTCAAATAAAATACCACGTGTTCAGGTAAACGCGATTTAATATGTGAGTTTGAATTTAGGCTATCTATTGTGTAACGTATCCGTAGAAAAGTAAGTTATTTTTTCGATTTTGCAACGGAGCTGTTTAACGTAATATTTCTTTGTAAAGAGCATTGGGAATTTTGCCCCCTGTAAAAGATTCTGTTCACGTCCGTGTGACCTCATTCTGAGTCCTGTAGCAGTCCTTTGGTGGAACAATTTCTATTGGCTACATATTTGTTAAAAGTACTGTGCAACTAGAGGGAGAGCCTTGCGTTACTGGTGTCTTTCCAGATGTGACTACAAGCTGCTAGTATGTGCGTGTTGGAGCTGTTGTTTTTGTTTTCTTATTTTACATATTGTTAGTGTGCATGCAGAAGAAATTCACCAGCCCATTATTATTTAGTTTTATGAAACCCAACTAACATTACGATTCTCCCAATTGTTGATATTGCTGTGCACCCTGTCTGTGTGACAGCAATGTAAACTGAGCCATGGGCCTAGCAAAGGAAAAACGACCGTAATCACTTCCGCGCCAAATACTAAGGACCATTCTACGAACAATATTGCTCCTTGAGGAACGTTACGCCACGTGATCTGTAATATTAGAAAGTTAAATGAACACAATTAACCATGATTGAAGACTTTGACACGTATATTAACGTTCGAGGTGGGACCCTCAGATTTTACTAGTAGCCACGTAGCGCGCAATTTGTTTGTTGTCTTCATGGCTGAGGCGGTCAAAAGCGGACCTGGCGTGGTATGTGATAACGGTCAAAGTGGTGCTTTGAATCCAGCTGTAGGTGCTCCATTTAGTGGGGGTATAATATCAAGTCATAAATACAAAGTCACATTACCACATTTATACACTTACGATGTATTCCTGTGAAGAGTACGTTGAAGTTTGCTAATTTATGAAGAGAATACAATCGAATTAGTAGGTTATGCCTCGTGACCTTTAATAACAGAAATACAAATGAATATCGTAAACCATGATTTAGAACTCTGACATGGATTTTAACACAGTTTATCGAAGGAGATCCTAATCGTCAGTGCTCGCATCGAGGTATACGTATTCCTTAGAATTTCCCCCGGTTTTATTTTGTCATTAAATTTAAACAAGGGGTTTGGTGGCGCAGTGGTTGGCCTCTCACCAAGGTGGACTGGGTTAAATTCCCGGTCAATGCATGTGAGATTTTCGAAGTGAAATGCCGTGAACTGTGGTTCGGATTTCACGTAAAAAGGAGGTCCCGTGTCTCATAATGACAAGATTCACAGTCACGTAAAACTACAATATTCCTTTAAATTTAAACAAATGGAAGACAACTGCATTTGACGTGTACTTATTAAGATTTGTTCGTGTAACACCACATTCGAACACTATGTAACGTTCATTGAATCTAACCTGAAAACGCATGTGCTCGCTATATTACAGCACTAGAGCGCCCTACCCAAAAATCAACTGTGATCTATCGTATTATTTCCCTGGTAGGACATAGGTAAAGTGGTCGACAAAACGATAAAACTTAAGATAAACAAGTAATTCCGTGAAGAACTAAATATCCTAATTTCATATATCCTACATATATTAACTGCCTCTATCAACATACAAATATTCAGTTTGATTGCTGTTATAGATTCCTAGATATTGAGATCCGTCTACATATTTCGGATGGTTACCATGTTGGATTTTTATATAGCCTATAGACCTTAGAGTTATGAACTAGTACATGAAGATTATTGTGTACGTGTTTTATTCAAACTTGAATCGCATAATTAGGACACAAGAAATAAAAACGAGATTTTTAAATTTCGTTCAGCCACCATCTTGTGGTTATGAAAATAATTGAATAAACTAGATGCCAGGGAATTAAAATTTATACAAGCATATACCGTACAAAGTTCCATTGCTCTCTGATGGTTAAATCGTGAGAAACGTTCATTTGAATTTTTAAATTTCGCGTCACCGTCATGTTGTATTTGTGGTCGCTAGGTTATTGAATGTATCATAGGTAAAATTATGGTTATAGCGTCTATACACATACGAAATTTCAGTTTGATTGCTGTCATAGATTAATAGATACTGAGAACCGTCTAAATATTTCGGGTGGTCGCCATGTTGGATTTTAATAAACTGTATGTAGGCCATAGAGTTATGTACTATTACATGAGGATTATTGTGTACGTTAATTATTCTAACGTTGATTTCGTTCGCATGATTAGTACACAAGAAATTGAAACTTAATTTTAAAATTTCGCAAAGCCGCCATCTTGAGGTTATGTAAACAATTGAACTATATTAGATGTCCGTGCATTGTATTTTTTTGTCATTTCCTGTACTAAGTTTCACATCGTTCTGAAGGTTACATCGCGAGAAAAGTCTATTTAAAAGTTTCAAATTCGCTTGGCCACATGTTCGTTTTGTAGTTAACACGTTTCTGAAAGTCACACAAGTGAACGTCTAGTAGTGCTCTTTATCATCGTACAAACTTCCAGGGTGATGTGAGTAACAGTTTCGGAGATCTAGAATGCCGGTGAAATATTTCGCACAGCCGCCATGCAAAATTGGTGAGACATAATAAAATTTGAATGGCACGGTCGGAGTCGGCCAAAATAGTTCCATGACCTTCCCAAGTTTCATTGAAATCGCACCTGCCGTTTGGAAGTTAAAGGGGGGGGGGGGGGGGAAGTACCCACACACGGACGCACACACATACACACTCGCACATACACACACACGGAGAGAAGGTAATCTCATAGGGATATTTTTTTTTCATAAATGAAAATAGGCTGGAAATCTAGAATAAGAACCTAAAAGCATCAAACCCAATTGTTTCAATCGGGAGTTCAACGCGTTACTATTTAAGCCATGTACACTTGCATGTTCTAAGTAGTGTAGAATGCATGCCAAAGATAGATAGTGATGACTTTGTGTTAGACACTAGATTTTCTTTATCTAAAACGTTCATACCAGTCCGAATACGACTTTTTAGTCGTCGGACATTATACTAAATATTAATATTCACGTTGAAGGATAAGATTCATTCTCTTTTCTTCTGTCGTGATGGCTTTGAACTGTGCAAGTGTGGTTCGCATAATCTACGGCCAGCTCGATCGCATCGCCTAGCCACGTGCGTTTCCACTGCATTGAGGGTAGGTTCCTTTTTAAACTTTAGGGGCTTGGACATCGTGATCAGCACATTCTTATGTGCTTGTGTGTGCTTAAATTTGTCTAATAATCTATGTTATTATGGTGTCAGTAGTAGTTTATGTATTCGTAACTGGAGGTAGGAGTAACCTTAAATTTCCTATCATCCCAGCAATGTATCTAGAGTAGGAGTGCGATACCACAGAAAACCACCACTAGGATGACTTAGGTTGGTATCCTGTAGATGATAAAGATTTGAAAATCAATTCCAAAATCATGCCAACACACTTTATTTTGTTTGTATAGAAATAACCCTGCCTGAAATTTCTTTCAGCAGGTGGGCATTCAGTTACTAGCTTTCCTTTCTAATGAATTCAGTTTATCTCTTACCATATCTTTAGGATGAAAAGTCATGTTAACAATGGAATGAACTCAATACACTACGGAATTTTTCATAACTGGATCAATTAATACTGCTTTAAGCCTGTCGAACGTATGAATGAGGAATGGCTTACATCCCGAGGTTACAGGGGGCTTTGACTTGACACAGCGTAAGAATGAGGAATGGTACACAAGCCGGTGTTACAGAGGGCTTTTACGCGACACGTGTAGTGTCCTGAGTGAGTCTGATTTTCCCTTTAATCCAAGGTGGTCAACATTTCGAACACATGAAAAGCATCAAACTTTTGTTTACTAAGGCAACACTAAGAACGGCTTCAAACACCATAATGCTACCCTGAATATACAGGGTACCTTGCTTTCGCTCTACATATCATTATGTCATCGTCCAATCTGGTTACGTCCCATCGGATAAAAGCGGACCTTTTCAGGACCAAATAACAAAGTCACTCGTTGGAACAGACAGATATGTGGACATAGTACATCCACTGTCAACGGCATTAAGCGAAAAAATATACACTAGCGTGGGGATCGAACCAGCTGCCAGGCAGCTTGCTTGACTAAACAGCAGGAATGCATGATTTAGCCACCGTAGCTACTGAGAGCCACGGTATGTTGCTGGCACGTATTGCATCTATTCGTAGACCCCATAGAAACTTCCTGTCCAAACGTAAGATGGTGTTATTCGGAGCCGTGATCGTTTTGAACATGCATTACATGGTTTACATCCCGAGGTTGCAGGAGGCTTTGACTTGACACAGCGTAAGAATGAGGAATGGTTCACAAGCCGGTGCTACAGAGGGCTTTTACGCGACACGTGTAGTGTCCTGAGTGAGTCTGATTTTCCCTTTAAACCAATGTTGAGTTTACTGAAATAACTCTGCCACCAATGATCTCTTCTATATTCGCCAGCATGAACTCAACGGTAAAGTTGTATTAAGGCCGTAAAAGAGCAGCTACTCATGATATTAGGATGACTATGATATACGCGTTAGTTGGGTTTCCTTTCTCCAAAAGAAATAAAGGGCTGGTGAACCACTCTGTATAATGTACATACCGGGTGATTATAAGTGTGAGTTGAAAGCTCAACCAGTGCGGATATGTTTCGTGTCGCTCTGCTGGATCGTGTAATGCTCGGGGTTACCTCAGTGTTACGGGAACAGTTACCTAAGTGCGCCTAATATTTCTATAGTACACTTCCTACTTACTGCAGTTTTTTGTTTACTGGAAAATACTCGAGGAACGACTATGCAGAACATAAGGAAACATACGTTGAGATGCTCCTTCCAGCAAAACACTACTTGCCCCTCCGCAGCGGAAATTCTCACTTCTGTGGTGGAAACTCTGAAAATTACAGTTGACCAACTGGCAGCCCTGCAATTAGACGCCCCTTCCACTCTGTTTATATCAAGGTAATTTCTCAAAGTATTATGGACCGACTTCTGGCTTCAACAGACTTACCTTGTTTAATGGAGACACGGTGCTGGTAGATATCACCGCAGTGGGCAAGGAGGCCACGCGTGTTCGTTTACTTAATAGTTCCCCAGAATTGTCCACTGATAAAATCCGCATCCATTTTTCAAAATTTGGTACGGTCAATTGTATCAACAATGAATCCTGGTCTAATTATTGTATTATAAGTTACCTGTCGCTAATGGCATAAGGCAAATTCAAATCAAATTACAACAACAAATCCCTTCCTTTATCATGATTGATGGCCACCGTTGGCAAGTAATTTATGCCGGCATATGTCATGCTACGGACCATCTCCGCATTTACTGTCCGCGTCGTTACAATGCTATGACGCGCCTTGTACACGTCACTCCTCCAACTGGTCCCACTGCTCCAGACACACCGAGTACCTGCCGCGTTACAGAAGCATCTTAGGGTCAAAGACTGTGCGAAGCACCCGAACAGCACGTTAAAAGCTTCCCCCCGTTGGACAACCCGGCTGCAGCTGTGGCTGTGCACGGCCACCTGACTCTCAACACCTGTGTATCGCATAACACACAAATGTATACAGACTCTCACCCGGAAGTACCTCAACAACAGTCCTCGGACGTTGACCTCCCACCCCCTTAGACCTCTAACCTCACACAAAATGCAATACACGTCAATAGCTCAGCACATGAAAACACCGGAGTACGCATGAAACCCAAATGGTCTGTAAACTTTCCGAGGACACCGATCGCGATGCTCCGATTACAGCCAAGATAATTAGAACCCGGAAGGCTAAGCAAATCAATACACAATTGAAGCAAACTGAGGTACATGTCAGTGAGGAAGACCCCCGACTACGTGTGCAAGACAACCACAGCCCCAGTCTTCCAGATCACTCACCTGCAACTGTCCCTATTGCAACCGAAGACCATGAGGTTCATCGGATGGTGACGGAGATGTGTCACATGACTACTATCTATAGCCCCGGGCCGATTATTTCTATATTGCAAGTGAGTTCTCAAACGGGGCTGCATGCGCAAGTTCCCGATTGTGTTAACACTATGCATGCTAAGTATCGTGCTCATTCTCCGGATTCGCTGCAAGTTTTGACCTGCAGCTTGCTCCAGTCTTAGCAGAACTCAACTATGGGTAATAGTTCAATGGGCACACATTTGAGGACATATGCTACCGTCAATGTTCCCGACTTGAGTAATCCTGCAACTCAGGCGTTGTTAAGTCGTTTTCTACGGAAGTATGATATAGATGTGCTCTTTCTTCAAGAGTTCAGCGAATGCAAATTCGGTTTTCTACATTCCCATGACTATATACTGTAGTTAATATAGGCACAAATGCTCAGGGTACGGCCATTATTTACCGCAAGTGATGTTGTGATGGATCCTTCTGGGCACTTAACGTCTGGTACTGTTAGTTAGTTATTGTTGTTTTAAGGGGCGAAACTACGAGGTCATCTGGTACTGTCCAGGGCGTCAGGCTAGTTAATGCTTACAGTCCGTCTGGCTCCAAATTTACATTTGAGAGAAACGTTTTTTTCAGACAAGACATCTTACCACACTTTGTCACGTCTCACCCCATTCTCTTG
The DNA here is from genome assembly GCA_946902985.2 of Meconema thalassinum. Lineage (NCBI taxonomy): Eukaryota > Metazoa > Arthropoda > Insecta > Orthoptera > Tettigoniidae > Meconema > Meconema thalassinum. Next base: position 301,800,560 of record OX336389.2, read on the forward strand.
ATGGGGGATTTCAACTGCACATTCGGCCCCTGGCTCAGACTGGTGCGATATTTTCAAGACATGTTAGCGGAGGAGCCCGTCTCGGATTTGGCAATACATCATATGTTGTTGTCTAGTGACAGACAACTGAATCAGGACTGTGTGCGTCAACTTAGCAAGCCAATTACGAAGACTGTGATTAAATATGCCCTACGGACCACAGCACATAACAAGACTCCTAGCATCGATTCTCTGCCATATGAGTGGTAAGAACACTTTTGGCATCTCGTTGGGGATGATCGCACTTGAGTACTCAACTACATCTTTACTCAGGAAGTCAAACACAGCATTACAGAAAGTGTCATCATATTGATCACCAAGCATAAGGGTGCCCGTAGTATTGTTGACTACAGGCCTATAATTATTCCTAAAATGGATTAAAAGTTGTTTGCAGAAGTCTTAGCCTTTCGGATTAAAAGATTGCTCCCACTATTGATTGGACCTGGGCAATCCTGTGCAATACCTCAGAAGAACATTCAGCATAACTTACTTATTATTCAAGACCTCATTCTTTACACTTCAGGCAAGCTGTATGCCCCTCACCAAGGCGGGCCAGGTTCGATTACCGGCCAATGCACGTGATATTTTCGAAGTGAAATGCCACGTTCTGTGGTTCGGATTCCACGTAAAAAGGAGGTCAGTTGGCTGATGATTGCGAGATTAACGGTCACGTTAAACTACATGATTCCTTCCTTTTTCCATTTACTCTTCAGGTCATAGCAACAGCGCAGCTGCCTTACTAAACATTGATCTGACCAAATCTTTTGATAGAGTTGCACACGAGTATCTATGGAGGATTCTGCAACACTTTTGATTTCCTACGTGCGTCATTCACTGCCTCCAACGAATCTACACCACCGCTTCCTCCAGAGTTTTAATAAATAAACTTTATCCTGTCAACTTCCAGTCAACAAATCCATCCGACAGGGATGTCCCCTGGCAATGGTGCTCTTTGTTCTGGCTATTGAACCCTTGATCCACAGTCTGGACAATCGAATAAGTGGTCTCGACCATCCGGGTGCACATATCGCAATTCGGGCTTATACTGATGACTTGACAGTAATAATTAACACTGCGGAAGACATTACGCGTACAAAAGAAATTCTGGATACTTACTCCCTAGCATCAGGTGCCCGAGTCAATGTTTCTAAGTCATCGTTAATGCCCATTTCCTTGCCAGCAACCATCAGGCTTCCGCCAGACCTAAGCACTCCTATTCCTATTCCTTTTACCCAGATTTTGCGGAAACTGGCAGGTACAACTGGACCCGGCTTCTAAATGCTCTGAGATTTCAACTCAAGGAGGAACTGGCGACAAGATTAAACCTGATCCAGAAAGTTTGGTATATAAATACCTCTGCACAGTCAAAATTATGGTATGTTGCCCAAGCAATTCAAGCACCGCACGTGATATGTCAACGCATGGAAATGGCCTTCGGATACTTCCTATGGTCAAGATACCGTTATCGCATCCGCTGAAATCGACTAAATCTCCTACTCTGCCGTGGTGGTCTGCAACTTGTCGCAGTCGATCAGAAATCTGCCGCTTTGTTGGTCGAAAGGATTCTGCGCGCACGTCACAACTTGGGGGACCGCTTTGACAATGTCTGTATGCAGCTCCTTGTCCCCGGTGCCCATACACAGATGCTCATACCACCCACTGGCTTCAAGAAGGAACTAGCCATACTAAGTCGTCTTACGTCCCACGCAACCACACCCTTCCCAGCACTCAATGCCAAGGTGATCTATAGGTTTTGCTCAACGAGCGGGTTTTCACTCCATATATACAGACTAAATATCCCGCGAGAGACTGGCCAACTATTTTGGAGAATGTGTGGAATAAATGGCTTCCTCTAAAATTGCGCACTACTTTCCATGAGTATATCAACGAAATTGTTCCAACCAGAGAAAAACTGTCCCGTCATGGGCAGAGTGAGGATGTTCCGTGTGAAGCTTGTGGTCGTGCCGACACACTGGACAATCGGATAACGACGTGTGGAAAATGGACAAAGCCATGGAGGTGGACACTACATGCTGTACCGCGAATATGCGGCCACCCGCTTGCCACGGACGTCGGCAAGAAGCTTCGACGTTTTGCCGTTCATCACTCGAACGGAGAACAGCACAACGCCATCCTATGGATCACCGCAGGTGCAATTCCTTTTAACCTCTTTTGTCACAGTGAGCAGGACCACACCCTGGTGGGCTCTTCGGACAACCTGCGTAAGGAAATATGGAAAACAGTCCAACATGGGATCCTTCCCGCAGCGTTTGGTCGCCATTTATTTTCGTTTTGAAATGCATCCTTCGCTGACAGTTCTCGTAAGCCAGCCTTGCGCACTGTATGTGTGGCGAATGTTTTAGCTCCATGAGTGAAGTGTAATTTGCAGTTACGCGTGACATTTGTGGACATTAACTCCAGGTGTTAGTGGCTGGTTTATTACCAGTTGCTAGGTTTGTGAACAGTGGAATGGACTGACCTGATGATACATGTTGTAAAATATTTGTAATGTCTGTCCTCAAAATAAAGTAAGTTTCAATAAAAATAAAAATAAACCAGCTGCCACTAATAATATTGTTTTATGCAGCCCAACTAGCGTTGTTGTCAGGAATTCTGTAGTCTGTAGTCGTATCGAGGGAATGGTGTTCAGTATCGTTTGCAGAATATGCTTGGAGTGCATTTGTACCATACGGAATGGAAGCAGAGAAATATCGAACTTCCTGACAATTTGCGTTAGTTGGGCATCATAGGACAATATTATAAGGGGCAGCTGATTCGCCCGGTACATGTAATTTGTCTGATAACCTGTATTATTGTGGTGTATATGGTAGTGTGTGTATGTGTATTTTTTGTGAGGGTTGGGAAGGCAAGGTCGAGGTCTTGATCTAAGCGCCATCTTGGTATTTGGGAAACCACGGAAAACCACTTCCAGGATGGATTAGTTGGGAATCGAACCCAACTTTTCTAAATTTTTCCTCACTAGGCTGAGTGTAAGCCTTCTCTGCCTTCTAACCGGAATTAAATTTATTGGCAGAGCTGGGAATCGAACCCAGACCTCATGTGTGACAACTAAGAATGCTAGCCACTACTTCATGAGGCTGACAAGAGAGAGTGTGAGAAACTCACGCAGGAGACATCATCCCTTTAAGATCATTATGTGGCTGTACATGTCGCTGGCGCGAAGCTAGGTGGCTTCAGTTGGTAAAAACCTTCATGGTGGACCATCTGTAGGGCCGCAACAGACACTCACCACTTCAGGAACTGGTGTGTACTCTAATATCCCCTCACCTCATCCCTGCAGTGATGATATCGATCCTTCATTTCTCATCGAGAACGGAAATATAGAATATTTGGAAGTATTAGGCTGTAAGCGAGGATGACTACTCGATTGTACTGGCAGACTCAGAGTCTGGTGTTTTCTTCAGGGTCACCAAGCCGACATACTCCAAGCTGGACGTTATCTATCCACTTCCTATCTTGTTAGATTGCCAGGATGGTTACATAATAATAATTATAATTAGGACTCGGATCGAAATGCTGGAAAAAATCTCCAGATATGCTCGAAAACCATGTGTTTTATGTTCGATAGATATGCTCGAAAAACCCATTATATGCTCGATAGATATGCTTGAAAAAAACATTATATGCGGTTAAATATTTGCAGAATATGCTCGAAAACACCGTTAAAAACTCTAGAACGGAAAGTGAAACGAAAAAAACAATAACATAACTTTATATACGGGCTTTATTCTCTAATTGTATGTTTGATACACTGCGATATTCTCGCATTCAAGTTTCGAGTATATACACACATCAAAAAAAGTTTTGCATCACCTCGGTTCCAAGAGTTCCGGAACCGTTAAATACAAAGGGAATAGAGATCAACACAAACAACATTTCAGCTCGTTTTATTGCTCATGAGACCCACACATTGCATGTTGTACCATCATACAGCTAGACTTTCAGCATTTGTGGTCCAGATTGCAGTACACACCACTACCTCTAATACCCAGTAGCACGTCCTCTTGCATTGATGCATGCCTGTATTCGCCGTGGCATACTATCCACAAGTTCATCAAGACACTGTTGGTCCAAATTGTCCCACTCCTCAACGACAATTCGGCGTAAATCTCTCAGAGTGGTTGGTGGGTCAAGACGTCCATAAACAGCCCTTTTCAACATATCCCAGGCATGTTCGATAGGGTTCATGTCTGGCGAACATGCTGGCCACTGTAGTCGAGCGATGTCGTTATCTTGAAGGAACGCATTCACAAGATGTGCACGATTAGGTCGAGAATTGTCGTCCATGAAGACAAATGCCTCTCCAATATTCTGCCGATATGGTTGCACTATGGGTCGGAGGATGTCATTCAGGTATCGTAAAGCCGTTTCGGAGCCTTCCATGACCACCAGTGGCGTACGTCGGCCCCACATAATGCCACCCCAAAACATCAGGGAACCACCACCTTGCTGCACTCGCTGGACAGTGTGTCTAAGACGTTCAGCCTGACCAGGGTGCCTCCAAACACGTCTCCGACGATTGTCTGGTTGAAGGCATATGCGACACTCATCGGTGAGGAGAACGTGATGCCAATTCCGTGGGGTCCATTCAGCATGTTGTTGGGCCCATCTGTACCGCGCTGCATGGTGTCGGGGTTGCAAAGCTGGACCTCGCCATGGACGTCGGGAGTGAAGTTGCGCATCATGCAGCCTATTGCGCACAGTTTGAGTTGAAACACGACGTCCTGTGGCTGAACGAAACGCATTATTCAACATGGTGGCATTGCTGTCAGGGTTCCTCCGAGCGGCAATCCGTAAGTAGCGGTCATCCACTACAGTAGTAGCCCTTGGGCGGCCTGAGCGAGGCCTGTCATCGACAGTTCCTGTATCTCTGTACCTCCTCCATGTCCGAACAACATCGCTTTGGTTCACTCTGAGACGCCTGGAAACTTCCCTTGTTGAGAGCCCTTCTTGACACAAAGTAACAATGCGGACGCGATCGAACTGCGGTATTGACCTTCTAGGCATGGTAGAACTACAGACAACATGAGCAGCGTACCTTCGTCCTGGTGGAATGACTGGAACTGATCGGCTGTCGTACCCCCTCCGTCTAATAGGCCCTGCTCATGCATGGTTGTTTACATCTTTGAGCAGTTTTAGTGACATCTATGAACAGTCAAAGGGACTGTATCTTGGATACAATATACACAGTCAACGTCTATATGGCGGAGATCTGGGAACCGAGGTGATGCAAAACTTTTTTTGATGTGTGTATAAGAGAAGTTTTCTTATAAAAGTTACAGTTTAAAAGTTCATTTACAAAATGTTCAAAACTAGGTGAGTCAATGAAGTAGATCTGCATTGGTCAATACAACACGATTTTTTTCTATGTTTTCGGTTTTTAATGATTTTCTTAAATCGGTGAATAAAAGTTTCAATGACGAGAACGACCTCACTAAAGGTTAAAAACCTGCGGTTTTATTAATCGCACCAGATAGGCTTTTCATTAATTTCTTTTTCGAACCTTAAGGATGGTCAGGGTCCGAATTCGGGGAAGGGGGGATGGAGGAATTCGAAGGAAAGCAAACTATTTAGATGAAAACCACAAGAATATGCATGTATATGCTTCTATTCTGAAAACCGCGGTTTTATGCATTTATATGCTCGATAAATTTCGATTCTGTTGGTCCCAGAGAGGGGAAAATGCCACCGAAAGACTTCTTTCAATGTGTACTATTCAGGAAAAAAATATGCAAATATGCTCGAATCCGAGCCCTAATAATAATAATAATGATAATAATAATAATAATAATAATAATAATAATAATAATAATAATAATAATAAAAATAATAGTAATGTTATTGGTTTTCCGTCCTATTTAATCACTGCCGCTTCTAGAGACGCCGGGGTGCAGGAATTTTCCCCGAATTGGATCTTTAACGTGTCAGTAGATTTGCGCCATGATTCCATCCAGTAACCATGGACACAGCAGGTGATAACGTTACTACTTCGCCACCCAACCAGCCTGGGATTATTACAGCTCTTTGGACTGTATTTTCGTTCAATGTGTGAACGTCGTGACGTTTATATGCTTGGTGTTTTGGTCTTCCTGTGTCTGAAAGTGAACTGTAGTCTATTCAACACTGAAGTTTCCTTCAGCATGAAGCAATGAGATATATTGTGGGTCTTACGACGAATTTTCCTTCTTCCAAATGGAATTGGGCTATCCTCCGTTTTTTGCCTGGATGTTAGTGTTCCCTTGAGGAGGTCTATTTTTTTTGCCCTACCATAATCATTTTGGTTGGACCCTGAACCTTCTAGCTTTGTTTTGGGTGGAGTCAAACAGGACTGATCTAGAGACCGAACAATCCAGATTCTCCCCGGTTGTTTTACGCACAGACTGCTGGAGGGAATACCCGCTGCCCCGCCCTCTGCTCCTATCTCTCGTCACTCAACCGTCCACTGCGGTCTGACATTCCACAGTCTGAACGGTGACACATGGCGCCCATGTTACACTGCTCCCTACATTAAGGCTACTCGTCCCGAGCCGCAGGTGACTCATTTACTGCCCCGGTGACCGGAAGCCTATGTCTGGTGTCTCTACCTCTTTAACGGCTTGAATCCTCGCTGATGGCTTCACCACCTCAATCCTCAAGGCGATGGTTAATGCCTGCTTAAGACACCGGTGTCCACTGGGCACCAGGTGTGGGCGTACCTCGTCATCATGAAGCTCATGCACGAGGATGCACGTAGGGTCTCATTATACGTACCCGTGAGGCAAGCCAGCCAATGTCTAATGCAGAGGGTCGACAGTTCATACGGAGTGCGTGGGTCGCGGTAAAGCTCCGTGCTACCACTTCTGCCAACGACTGAAGAATTAATTTTAGTACCAAGTTTCTATAGTTAGCACTCATCAAGTGTCACACCAAACCGACCGGCGGGAGCGGGAATAGCCTGTTTTGATTAATTTTCCTCGTGGTGTTGGTTGGTTTTGTTCGACAAAAAAAAACATGCAATGTGAACTACCGGTATGTTTGAAATTGTTATGTTATAAGACAGGTGTGCATAAATGTACTGTACACTGTTATTGGAATATTACCATTATTTTTTGTGTGTGATTATTCTTGACCTGGTATGTTGACCATGTGTAAAATGAGTGGAAAATATGGACTACTCGCGAAGTAATGTTTTGTTCGTTGGGATAAAAAAAAATATAGAATAAATGTGTGCATTTCATCTCTTGTTTGTTTTCTTACCCATTTTCCTTTGCATTGCAATGACATTTGTGGTTTAGGGTAACCGGGGTGAGGAGGGTGGCAGCCGGTATTGTAGGCGAAAAGTGACGTTATGGCAATATACTGTAGTACTGGTATGTGCATTTGGACGGGTTTTTTATATTCATATGAACATCCCAACAATCCTATTGCGAACATTGATGAAATTAAAAACGTAATATTTTCCTATCTAAACGTATATTTCTGCGCTTAGCGAAAGGTGAAGTTATGTTTGTGTTATTTTCATCAACAATCAATAACTCTTCGCACATCATTAATATGGCTTTTTTACTTTTTATGTTGCCAAACTTGGTAGAACGGTACATAGCCTCAGGCGGTGCTATCTCTTGGCAATTCTATAACCAAAAGTGACGAATCTGTTATATTCCATGATCCTTGGTCTTATGGACAAGTTGTTTCACTGCAACCGCTAACCCCTGCAGTGACTCACTCACACACTGGGCAGTCCCTTTCGTGATGTTTGAACTGCGCTTTGGGTTAAACCCAGAGAGTCTAGTCAGCTTGAACTAATGGGTTTGGCAAGAGAGTGGGGGTAGGCAACCTCTCCTGGAATGTTTGATAAGCCATAATTTGGATGACAGCTAATCTACGTACACGTGGATCCCCTGGAGTTTCCGTAGATATAATACGTGCAGCTAACTTTTCATCCATGTAGTTCAGTCGAAGACGTGAAGAATTGCAATTTATAGGAAACTACAAATGTTGTAATTGTGAGTTGTCACGAAGCCTAAAGTGGCGTTGTACGAACAAGGAGTGTTCTACCCATTTATTTACGAATGCATCTTGATTTTTAGCAGAATAGATATAAGCATTTTGGATGCAATGATATCGTTTTAAAGCTCATAGTGCAGGAAACATGTATACGAAGACATTTTTACGTAGCTACATAATAGAAATTAAATTGTGAAAACTGAATAGTAATTGTGAAACACATAGGGAATGACCGAACCTGAGCTTTAAGTGCAAGGCTAAAGAAATCCAGGAATGTGGTATAATGCTAAAATTTGTTAATGAATTGTATCGTATACGTCTTTGAGAGAACAAGAGGATATGGTGATGAACACCGCGAAGATCAGCACAGGTTGACACAATCCGAAAATATTTATCTTCACGTCCAGTTTGGAGGAGGGTGGGCCAGTGAAACACGCCTCAGGCAACTTCCCCTGTTAGGATTTTCCTAATTGATCCCTGTGGAGTGATCCCATTTTGCGCAGCTCAGTACCACCAGTCTCTTTCAGTTCTCTGCGGTAAGTGGCTACCAGCTGGCAGTTTCTGTAATTCCCCTTCAACTTCGCGACAATCACCTCAAACGTGGTCCCCGGCACACGCGTATTTACAGAGAAACCAATAGCAAGTTTGGTTTATTAAAAGGGACCATACAATTTTCACCCACTAGATCAACTAAGAATCAATTGACAAGTTCAGTTATGTGCTTATTTTGCAAATCCGACGAGTATTTTTTGATATATTAAAGGTATTCATAAAGTGTGTCGGCATTAGAAGAAAGCGATGCGCCAACCCCTGAAATGTCGAGTGCATGACCTTCGTGCGTGCCCACTCCTTGTTGACAATCACAATTTATTCCATTCATAGCATACAGTGATGGTGTACATTTTCAAATTCCAGCCTCTTATGTACGCGTGCCTATCCCCCACTCCACATCGTCCTGAATCCTTGCGGAAATATCTGAAACCTCCAATGCATAGGATAAATAATAAGTACGGAAATTTTTCAGTACTAGCGGACCAGTGACAATGACTTAATGAACATATTAAGATCAGAAATTTAACAAAACTCGCCCGTTTAGTTCATTGCGAATGTCTCGTCTAATATTGATTCTTACGAGTCCACGGCTTGTATATTTGAGTCACATTTCCTATGCATTGGCGGTGTTTATACACATTGATGTGGATTAGCGGACTTATACTGGTGTGAGGTACCACCGCAGCATTTGTCTGAAATAGAAGTTTAACATCACTTCTAGGATGGCGAAGTGAATGGAACCTTGTTATTCAAACTTGGATGAGTGTATGCCATTTCGTCCCTAATATCAGTTATATATATTTGCAGAGCAATGGCCATTGAGGAAGGAATCCTAGTGGCTGCTCCTGCACCATGTAATAGGGCAAAAATTGGAAGAATTGAAGTTCGTGTGATTCTGATTTCTTGACTCCAACCTGGTCATAGTGCTGCACAATGCTATCGTTTTATGGTCATAGGTTTTGGATAAGCAAGCAAGGTGTTGGTTGAATCATTTCCAATAACAGATTCCTAGGAAGTGTGACTCTTCCTGAAGATTTCCGCATGTTACCGCCAAGGAAGTCTCCATGAAGCACCGTGTTTAAAAGTAAAACCCTTCAATACATTTTCAAATTGGTCAGGGCAAAGGATATTGATACAACGGTCCTATTTGAACTAAGAGAGCATAATAAATATACCCCTTTATACTATCAGAAATCATTTATCCGCTACAAGAAGGAACTCTTGTTTGTAATAATGGGCAAATGGAGTGAGGTAGAACTTAGAATAGGTGGATTCGATTTCCACTTCTGCCATCCTAGGAGTGGTTTACCGTTGGTTTCCGCTCATAGTCATGGAGAATTCCTTGATGGTAGCTAACTTAAAGGTATAACCACCTACAACCCAATCATAGACCAAATTGGATCATTTTATGCATAAAGGAACCAAACGCCATTTACACTGAAATTGAGTTGTAAGTGCCATCTTGTGTAGGAAATATTGAACTATCTGCCCAGAAAATATGGTCTTCGGGCACGGAGTAATTATTTTACATTTTCAGTTTGAAGAAAGTGCTTGCAGATTGGAGATAACGCATAACAGAACCAAGTGCCATGCAATCTTGAAGTGAAGTTAAATCAGTGATTAAATGTTTTGTGTAATGGAACCAAGCGCCTTGCATATGACGTTTTTGAATTGCTTTTTTGATCTAATTGTATTTTAGCCATGTTGCAATGAATAAGTTTTTTAAAAGTCTAATACTATTTTGTATGAAATAGTAAAAGATTGTAAAAATAAGCTACGGTACCAAAAGAAATAATTTATAAGTGTAGGCACACTGATTAAAAGATACCCAGGATACATTATCCACGTGGTTAGACTGAATTTTATTACTTACCAACAGATCTCACTTGGAAGATGATGATTGTTGTTTTAAGGGGAGTAACCGTGAGGTCATCATCCCCTAGACCACTTTCCCTGTTATGCACCACTTGTGTAAAGAGGAACATAGCAACCTTGTTTATAAACCATGATATCAAGCAATTTTTGCCAATAATTCTATTTAAAGAGCAAACCTCAAAAAGTAATATATACCTGTAGCACATTTGACCTACTAGACTGAAATTGTGAATTGCCATCTGCAACAAATGACGAAGAGTGAGAAAATATTGCAAAATAAAGACCGTAATTTGCACCTGGATATAGTGGAAAACGCGAATAATCGATGCCATTGAAGGGAGTAAAGCATTTATAGATTTTGAGGTTGTGAGTGAATGGAATGTGGATTTTCTGTTGTTGGTTCATAAGCGCAGTTAATTTTGTATTCCACTACAGTTTCTCGTTCTATTAATGGGGCATAAAATGCATAATTATAATGATAATAATAATAGAAATTATTTTGAATTTTGTGTGAATTTGTACTATTGCATTCAAGAAGAGTGTCATATCAACACAGGATGTAGGTGACCAGATTAGAGTCCCTGGCTGGGCTAAAGGACCACAATTCAGGCATCCAGAGCCGGTGATTACTTTCGGTAGTGTGGCCAGACCCTTTCCAACCCTCCCTTACCGCAGAATCCGGCAGTTGCCTATTTTGCATCACAAGGCTAGGAGACCATGTACCAGACCATACCAAGACATTTTAACTTCTTGGCAGCGCCGGGAATCGAACCTGGGACCTCTGGGGTGACAGTCTACAATGCTATCCACTGCACCATGTAGCGGTCTATATTTAATTAGAGAATGACAAACAGCTATGCTAGGCACATACCCTATTAATTTTCTTGGCACCCAACCGTAGTGGCCTATGTTTACACGGAGGCCTTATGCTTCTTGTTCTTTAAGTGAGGATCATGTAATATTTGATATGAAGTCAAATTGACTGGACTGTAATGAACTTAGAAGTCGAACAGCTGCGCAGTTAGCCGCATGGCATTCGTTCTATGTTAGACCATGGGGTGAAGCATAATTAATTGTATAAATTCAGTGAGGACTTTGATTTTGCCAACGCTTCATCCAATGTAAATGTAACTTGTGTTTTTTTGTTGTTGTTGTTGTCATTTAAGATCATTGGGATCGACAAATCCAGCAGTATTCGAGAATGTTTATTCAAGAAAGCAAACTTTTCAGCTCAACCATTTCCTCTTCATAGTATTAAGTTATTTTAAGGAGTCTCCTTCTCTTTCTCAAGTGAATTTATTGGTTATGGATGAGGTAACGCTCAGAGCGTTATTGGATGGGATGATGGCCCAAATGAATGCCAACATGCAGGCAAATACGGCCACACTGAATTAGACATTAAATCAGGTCAGTGGTGACCTTACAGATGCCAGGGGAGACCTCGATAATTCCAATGCCACATTATTAGCTAGCACAACCACTCGAACAGAACTTAGGGGTATTCTTACGCAATTTAGGGGTGACCTTACAGACGTTAGGAGTGACCTTACCCAAGTTAGGAAAGATCTAGAATCTAACCGTGCAGAAGCTAATAACAACTTATTTGCCGGTTTAGCTAATGTAAGAGCAGACTTTATTAGGTACCAACAGGAAGCTAATACTCGTTTAGACACTCTGTCTACTGACCTTAACGCTAGCAGAAACGAGGTACAGGGCTGGTTAGATAGCATAGATGTAAATATGGACGGAATTAATGATCGCATCCAGCGAGGGAATGACGATTTGCGGAAAACTATAGAAAACGTGAAGGCTGATATGAAGTCAGATTTAAATGACAGCCGCGTGGAAGTAAACGCACGCCATGACGAGTTGAGGGACACAAATGATAAGGCCAGACCGCAATTAGAATTGAGAGTTTCATCCGTCGAGGGGAGGCTGAAAGTAGCTCATACTTTCGACAATGGAGTTAGGAAGGAAGTGATCATTATTAACACAGGACTACGTTTCATAAGAGGCGAAGTGGTAGTCGTTAATACTAATGTGAAAGCCATAGCTAGTGACATGGATAATTTCCGACACGAATTGACAGATAGTACACGAGTCATCAATGAGTTAACATTATCAGTAGAAACCCTTAAGTATCAAATGCATTCCAACGTCAAAGAGCTTGCTGTAGTCATTAGCATTATTCGAGGGGATATAACCGAGCAGAAGGCCAAGATAGACGCTCACATCTCTACCATTAAGGGGGATGTAGACTTCTTAAATAAACGGATAGAAGAAGTTGCGATTTCAGAAAGACTAGAGTCGTCTAGAACTATCATGAAGACTGCCAATGCAGTTGACACGTGTCTTCGTGGGAAGATAGAGCGCTTGGAAATGCAAGTCAACAGCATGGGTAATCGAACTGATCCATTAACCACTCCGGATATCCAAGAACTGGAGAAACGGTTATTAGAGAAACTTGAAGCAAAACCGAAGTCAACACCGATGACAACACCATCTGTTTTCACTCCGACGAAGGTATGAACAATTCCAAACGCGATATCGACCAACGAAGCCAATGTCACTACATCGATAGCACAGCCTAATAGACTGAGTTATCCATCCACCCTTCCGAATGTTACTACAATTGGTGAAACATGCAACGTAACGCCGATGGAACAACCTAGTAGCTCAAACTATTGCTCTCCGAATCCCTAACGTAACGACAACTTGTGGAGCGCATACCACCATGCCAATGTCACAACCTACTCGACGTAACTACGAAGCGCCTGTCTTCACACCAATGCGTCCACAATCCAACAGTAACGCAATCATTATACGGTCAAGAGAGGAGCAACCCGCTCATTTTTCGGGTACTGGTGGAGGAATTACCCCAGTCGAGTTCCTCAACAATTTTGAATCTTACTTGAGAGACACAATGGTAACTCCTGAACGCGAACTCAGAGTCATAGAACGACTGCTTGATGGCCAAGCCAGTACCTGATTCCGCGCATTCCGGTACTCTTTTACCAGCTATAAGGACTTCAGAGACGCACTTTTACGCACATACTGGTCTAGTGACATCCAGCAAGGTATCCGAGCTGAGATGTACACTAAACGGTACAGCACAAACCAACCAACGAGATACGCGAACTATTTTGCTATGCAACTCGCAAACCTTCGTTCTTTGCTACCGCCACTAGCTGAACAAGAGCTTATTCACACCATTATACGGCTGTATCCCGCCAAAATTCAGAGGATACTAATAGCACCAGACGTCGTCACATTTGTAGCATGTGATCAAGTACTTAGGAGGTAAGACTCCAGTGATGAACAGTTTGTTATCCACCTACCTTGAGGTGAACCAAAAGCTGATACGAGACATATAAACTTGACTACGGTGGACAAGGTCAGTCAGATGCCTGAACCTTCTTCAAGCATCGCTGTGCCTTGCCAGCGCAAAAATATTGGACCGGACCGGAGGTCATAGTACCAGCGGCCATGTGAGAGGGTAACGCAATGGATTAACCAAGGTTATTGGTAAAGACCGTATGATAACCGAAACAACCAAGAACGACGACAGGAAAACTACGGACGAGCCAGTTGTGGCCAGAATAGAACACGATCGTCCGGACAGATTAGGCGAGACTTAAGGTACTCAGGGGGGATAGGGGGTATAGAAGAGATCGGGATCCGAGATACCAGATCGATCGCGTTTGGCGTGGGAGAGCTCAGGAGAGTTCTGAGTACATCCGGCAGTTAAGAGCGAAAGAAGAGAGGGACCAAGCTCGAACGCCAAAGGAAATCCAAGAAGTGCCTGAAGAGGAGTCCCAGGACCATGATCGGCCAGAGACATCCCACGGCAAGGGGAAAAATGCCAAAATCCCAGTTAGAAATGAGGAGATTGACTCTGGAGTAACGGCGTCAGTCTTACTCTAGGACCCGATCCAGGGGGATCTATTGCACGAATGACCTGAAAATTACTAGTCTGCCCATGATATCAGCGAAAATTAACGGATACCCCGAAACAATACTTATCGAAACTGGGGCTATGATAAGCGTTGTATCCCATGACTTCCATGCAATCTAAACGGCAAACACCAAATTGACGGAATTACCTGTTTCGACCGTCAAGGTCAGAGTTATTATACCTGACCGCATTGTAAAGTGCAAGGTGCAAGTGTTGTGTCCAGTGGAAATAGCGAGCCACTTGTACTTGCACCAATTTCTCGTGTTAAAAGATCTGAGGCATGAAGCCATATTAGGGGCAGACTTCATGAGAAAACACGATGGAGTAATTGATATGGGAGACAATACTGTCTGTTTCAAACCACTTGAACCGATTCCAATGTAGTTGATAGAAGACGATCTGGATCTGAGCGCAGACGTCAATTGCATGGAAACACTTAACGCCTTGGAATCAGAAATCACTAAGGGAGAGTGCCAGGATGAAGAACTCCATGCACCAGTAAACGATAAATTAGAAGAATTGTCACATGGATATGGGGACATCTTTGACACGAACCAGACGAAATAAAAAAAATGGAATACGATTTTATCGTGAAGGATGAATCGCCTTTCCAAAAAAATCTATCCCATAGTTGAAAATCATATAGAAGAAGCTGCGAAAAAGCTGCAAGAGATGGAAGCAGCTGGCATCATTAAGAAAGCTCCCACATCATATGGCAACCCATTAACAACAGTGGTCAAGGTTGACGGAAGCCTAAGACTTTGTTTGGATGGACGTACCTTAAACGAACGTTTGAGCCCGGAACATGACCGACCGTCCAAGATTAGGGATATCTTGCGGAAGTTCAAGGGAAATAAATATTTGTCATCACTCTATTGAGTGCAGTCGAACTACCGCATTAATCTCTCTGAGCACACTCAGAAATATACTGGTTTATTGTTTGGACAGACTACATATGTTTCCCGGAAATTGCCATTCGGATTAAAGAACGCAGGAGCCGCGTTAAATCGAACTCTGGATGCAAATTTGACGCCTGAGGTTAAGGAGAAGATCATCTGCTATGTGGATGATATCATTATCCCTTCTGAGACAGAAGATGAACATTTTAAATTACTTCGTCATGTATTTGAGAACTTGAGAGCAGCGAACTTCAAGGTCAATAAGGAGAAATGCACATTTTCCCATAGTGAAATAAAATTAATGGGACAAATTATAAGTGGAGAGGGTTATCAACCAAACCCGGCGAAGATTGAGGCCATTTCCTAAATTTCCGCAATCTACCCGCGTGAAGCACGTGAGGCAATTTCTCAGTGTAACACATTTTTTTCACCGCCCACGATTCTCCGAGACTGTCGCACCACTACAGAATTTACTTAGGAAAAACTCCAGATGGGCCTAAACTGATGAGTGCACGGCCACTTTTGAAAATGCTAAGAAGATGCTTCTTGAGAGAATAACGCTAGAATATCCAAATTATTCAAGGAACTTCATCCTAGAGACAGATGCATCAATTGTAGGCATTAGTGCCATATTATTACAGGAAGACGAAAATCAGCAGCGCCAATATCTAGCGTTTCTCAGTAGGCGGCATAGACCCCATGAGACTAGCTACTACACAACTGAGCTTGAGGCATTAGCCATAATCCATGTGCTGGAGCATTGGAGAAAATTACTATGGGGACAGCGAATCCTTATTCGGCCTGATCATCACGTCTTGACCTTCTTACTCAAAACAAGACTGGTGAGCGATCGAATTATGTGAAGGACGCAATTCGTACTGACAATAGTACACCGACCTGGGAAGGATAACTTTCTAGCCGACGTCCTCAGTCGCAACCCAGAGCCGGTGATACATGCCATTGACATCGAGGGAGAATGCGAACCACACCTTCGACGATTACGGTATTTACCGGAAGGTCAACGACGAGAAGAGGAGCTGAGAAGGATCATCCGCTATTTGGAAAATCGCATGGATGCCCAAGACATCCATTATGCCAGAACAGCTGTCATAGCTCAGGATTACTTACTTTACCACAGAGCGTTATACAAATGTGTAAACCCGGATCATACCCAGCTGCAGGCTGTGATTCCGAGGAGATACCAGGATCTGATTATTCAAATGATACACTTATCAATTGGATATGGGTGTACAGACAAGACGATAGCTACGATCTGTGAGTCGTTTACCTGGAAAGGGATGGGAACCTCCGTAAGAAAGTGTTTAAGTGCTTGCGACGCATGTCATCGTAACAAGTATACGTCACACCTCTTACGTGAGCCATCTAGGTCGATTATACCAACTCAGCCTAGAGAAAGATATCCTCATGATCTGTACGGCCCAATTCCTAAAGCTCGACGGGACAACCGATATGTTGTCGTCACGATCGACGTGTTTTCGAAATACACCCTGCTCCATCCAATACAAAAGGCGACCGCACATCAGATTATCCAGAGGATTAAGCGACAAGTGATGCCGGAGGCAGGGAAGCCACAATTCCTGCTGACTCAACAAGGATCATAATTCACGTCCGCTGAATTTTCTGATGCTATGCGCGTACTTCAAATGGGGCATGTCTTATCATCTATCAGACACCCAGAAAGTAATCCTGCGGAATGTGTAATGGCAACTCTTTCTAAATTTTGTCGTCTCTACTGTCAAGAAGAACACTAGCGATGGACCGAAGTTCTAGCTGTTATAACTAATTTCGTCAACTCAACTGTACATGAAAGTACTGGCCAGATTCCATGCGTTCTGCACTTGAACCAACCTCCAGTTCTCATATGGAATCGCGTCTTAGTAGCTCCATCATACTTACAACCATCTCACGCAAGCCCCCTTATAGCTGCGAGAGACAAGCACAATCGTTTAGTGGAGAGACGTCTGCAGATGAACCGACACAAGAGGCTTAGGCAACCACTCATCGTGGGAGATCTTGTATTTATCAGGAGACTAGGAATTTCCAATCCTCTCGACTGTGTATATGCAAAATTCGTATCCTTTTATGACGGCCCTAATAGAGTGATTGAATGTTGAACAATGGCAGTGATGTGATTGGAGACTTACGAACAGGCGTGCATTTGGGGACCTTCAACGCCGCAAACCTCAATAAATATCACCAGAATTAAACTGTATATCTGCAAAAATAAAAATGTTAATTCCACATTTTTCTTTGAAACGATTGAGAGGCATTAGCCCGTATTCGCTCATGCTCGTGATAGTTTCCTTGGCAGCATGAATATTTTGAAACTAAGAAGTGAAGAACGTACCCAGAAAGCATGTCTATGCTCAAGAAACTCTTTTGATACAGCAGATATCTCGGAAATATTTTTTCTGGATGATTATTATGAAAACTACATTTTACCAACTTAAATCATTTATCAAATGTATTTCTGCTTCATTTACCATGTTTTGGCGATTAAAATAACGTTTTTTATTGAATAGGTAAAGGTATTTCATCGCAGACACGCGAAAATTTAGTCGCTACACGATTTCGATTGTGTCGAACCAGGAACCACACTCTGAGAGAGGAAATTATACCCTAGTCTGAGTTCGACGAGAACGCACGTATTTGTGGAAGTCGTCTCCAGACCACGTTTTAAGACTGCAGTAGTCTATCACATCAGTGAACAATTGTATCAAGTTGCATCGTGATTATTAAAGCACAAGTGTGCTTCAGTGCAACGAGTTTACCGTTTGAATTACACGAGGGGTAAGTCTGTATAAAATTTACGCCGATTTTGTGAAACATTATTTTTTGTGAATCTGCACGTGGTCAGTAAAATTGTAGCACGCTGTGGAAGTGAAAATCTACCAGACGACGAAATATTGGCTACGTGTAATCATAAAGCACCTGTTAATTGGTGAAAGTACGCCACTTACGACCATTAAACCGCGGCACGTCAGTGCCGGATTTTTGGGAGAACGATTGCCGCGATTTTCGGTGATCTAGTGTTTGAAAGCGTTCTCTGCATCTTAATGCCTGTGGCAGAATATGTTCATTTTTGCTATTAATCTGCAAAAAGTGTGAAGCCAGTGTTAATCATAACGAACTTACGTTCACTAGAATCAGTGATTTTCTATATTTTCTACTCTACAAGATGTTACGTCTTTACCACGTGGACGTCATGTTTCAACAAGTACACATGATGTCTATCATGTGCTCAACTAATCCAATGGAGGAGATGCCGAGATCTACTGTAACTGATACTATGGACTGGAGGAAGAGAAAAAAGGCAGGACCTGGTTAGCCTAAGGAATGATTATTTTACCCACCAGTTGAGGAGATGATAACCACTCAATTTCCATGACAATGGATCAGGTGAACAACATTTCTACAGTGAGTCGTGCATTTTAACCATACTTGGTGACAATCATCTAGGTAGGTTTTTGTAGCTTTTGTCACGTGTAATACTCAGTTATAATCTTCTGCATTATAGTCTCAAGTTCGAGTTAGACACCTCAGGGCGTTAAACGCGTCGGTGCATTTGTGAATTGTGTAACTAACTTATTAGGCACACTGTTAGAGTTTTTCCCAAGCTTTGCAAGTTATTTTTCTGTCAGTTTATGCTGAAATTTGTGGGAGGAGTGTATTGCCCACATGTAACTTACTAGACACCCATTTATGTTCAATTCATTTAAAGTCAACTGCGGCCGCATCGTTTAGTGGAGGAGATTATTCACTACATTTTTTCATGATTTTTAAGCATTTTTCAGCAGGAATGAGTTATGAGTGTACAAGAAGGCATTGTGTTAGCCTATCTCTGATCCCGATTACACTAGATTGTATCATTTATACAGCACTAGAGGTTTAAAGTGTTGTTCATTATTATTTGTGTTGTGCCAGTTGTGAGCACGTCAAAGGTATTGACATTCAGAAGCTATCTTTCAAAATAGCAAAGCAGTTAAGTCGTGTGGTACGTCTTGGTTTTTATCTTCTTTGCCAACTAGAAACATTTATATCGTACTACGTATTTAATCATGGCCAAGCTTATTGTAAAAAGAACATTACTGAGTAATTTGTGTGCATTATACGAGGGTCACAATAGAACAGTTTGTAACGTGTTTTTCGAGGGTATTTTACGCCACTGACATAAGTCAGTAGGAAGCCATTCTATATTTATTACGCGGCAAATTGTTCTGCCAAGAGAAGTTTTCATGTAACTTATTATTATTATTATTATTAAGGTATTTTTCTGGAGCGTTTTTTTTATAAGATTATAAGTATACAGATAGGTTTTCAATGTTATAGAAAACACTATCAAGCGAATTATTACGAACAACATTTTCGCGGAAAATTATATGATTACGGAATTTTACGGATTTTGTCAGTTAGGGTATTGTGAGAGAGATGAGTCAATGGGAATTCGGCTACAGGCTTAGTCTTGTCGAGAAGCGTGACGCAAGCGGGGTTGCTGCATCAAGAAAAGGCGAAATGGCCTGGACCGGTAATCGACATCTTCGTCGAGCCGGGTGTATTGACCCTGAGGTGGGGGAGATCGCGTGGTAGCGCAGCCAATCAGAGAAGAGTGGGCGAGGGGAAGATGGGGTCCAGAGAGGGGAGGCAAGGAGTGCATATATGGTTTGCGCGCCGAGGAGGCAGGGCGATTATCTTGGTAAAACTTGACCGTTGTGGTTGCACGTGTGGTTGGTTCCGGTGTTACCGGACCATAAGTTAACATTTCTACAAATATTTCTACAAGTGACGAAGAAGATGACGACGTCCAGAAGGCTATGGGAAGCTCTTCAACATCCAGTACGAGGGAAATGCCACGGCAATTTCCAATGGTAAGCGCGAATGACTCAGAACTACATAATCTCTCGTTTCTTTGTTTCATATTCAGTATTTCAGTAATTTCATAGCTTGGGAATAATAGTAAAATCAGTAATTCATCCGACTCCGTTTTCACGTAATTCTTTAGCGGTAATATTCAAATCGCAACGCTCCAATTTAAATTTAAAATATATTATTATTATTATTAATTTTGCCATACTTGTTTTATATAATAAATTCATTTCTTTTAACCATGCAATCTTTGCTTTCAGTAGGTAGCATTAGATATAGACCAAATTCCTTCTCCTGATACAATTGTTAGTTGGGTTAATGATCAAATCATACCACGATCT
Source organism: Meconema thalassinum (assembly GCA_946902985.2). Classification (NCBI taxonomy): domain Eukaryota; kingdom Metazoa; phylum Arthropoda; class Insecta; order Orthoptera; family Tettigoniidae; genus Meconema; species Meconema thalassinum. The sequence continues at coordinate 301,821,112 of OX336389.2, forward strand.
GAGTGTAAAGATTCTTGAAGGTGTTCTACCAGAGCTAGGTGTTGTTAAATATAAATTTAGATTTCAACATAGCGTTGAGGTCTTGGCGCCCATTAATACAACATATCTTAGTCAGAGTAAACAATACATTTGTGTTTCAAAGTGCAAGGCACGCCCAGTAGAAGCGTTACACTTGTACCGTCAACGTGGAGCAAAGTAAAAACGTTACATTTGTCATCCAACAGTGAGGCCAAATAAACCGTTACATTTGTCGCTACCAACATGGGGCCGATAACCTAATAACATTTGTGGAAGGAGAAGGGTATATATTTCTGTGCCTGTATTTTGGGGGTTTTTCATTTATCGGTGTGTACCAGCATGGGTAGTGTTGAGGAAGAGATGAAGTTGCGTAGTGGTCACCAGATGGATAGTGAAGATACGAGCAGTATGGCTAGTCTTGGAAATGAAAGCAGTACAGGGATGTTGGAGGTAAATCCCGATACTGAGGGGGGTAATCATAACAGTCAAGCAGGATTAGAGAGTTTGCTTCTTCAGTTTATGCAACAAAATAAAATTAGCACAGATGCTTTAAACGCTAAACTTGAACAAAACAATGCTAAACTTGAACAAAATAGTAGGGAAAATAAAGAGAGTACTGAAGCTTTAAACGCTAAACTTGAACAAAATAGTAGGGAAAATAGAGAGAGTACTGAAACTTTAAATGCTAAATTAGAACAAAACAGTAAACAAATGAGCAATAAATTAAGTGAGAAATTTGAGGAGAAAAATCTCAAGTTAGATAAGAAATTCGAACTGATTAGAGGTGAGATCAGAGGGGTGATGGAAGAGAAGGCTAAAGAGATTATTGCAGATGTAGACAGAAAATTAGGAAAAGTACAGGAGGAGTTAGAAATTAGGATCAGTACACAGGCTGAAAATTTAAAAGAACTAGTGCAACTTGAAACACAGCAGGGCAAAAAGCCATTGGGGGGAGAAATTGACAAAATTCAGGTAGCAACTAAAGAGGTTAAAGAACAGCTGGGGGAAGAATTGATAAAGTTCATGCAGAAATAATCACTGAAGTTAACGCTTTAAGGGAGAGGAATAAGGAAAGCATTAATGAGATTAATGAGAAACAAGCTAAGTTAAGTGGTAAAGTTGAAGCATCGGAAGGGAGCATTAGGTTAACTGTAACAAATATCGAAAGAAAAGCTGAGGAGAAAATTGCTGAATTAGAACAGAAGTTGAAAGCTAGAATTAGGCAGGAAAATAGTCAGAGTAGGCCAGTTTATGTGAATAGCACACACAGGGAAATAGAACTAGGCAAATTCAGTAATCGGCAGGGTTGTCCAATGAAGTTCATGAATACAATAGGAAATAAATTCGGGGAGAGGTTGGAAGATGGTAGTATTGAGTGGTGCCAGGTAGTTGAGATTTTAGAGCAAGCGTTTGTAGGGGAGACAAGAAACTGGTTTGCTGTCTACAGAGACAATTTCGGGAATATTTCTGATTTTAAAGTAAAATTTTGTGAGAAATTTTGGAATGAGGTAATTCAATCTCAGCATCGTGTGGGAATTGTGTGTGGGAAATATAACCCGAGAGGAAACTACACTATGACGGAGTACTTTTTAGGACAGGTATTGACGTGTAAATATCTGGATGGTTTGAAGGAGGAAAGTGATGTAGTCAGGCTATTACTAAGACATTTTCCATATAGAATCAAAGAAGCTGCCTGTATCCAAAATGTTAAATCTATTTCACAAGTGGAAAATTTATTATGTACATTCGATGCTCTGGGAAGAGGTGGTTACGAGGAGAATTTCGGTAGGAACCAGGGTAACCATAATAACAGGCCTAATGAGAATAGGAATCAGGAAGTTCAAGGGAAGAGTGGCGAAGGGGCCAGCGTTCAAAATAGGGGGAACCAAAATAATAATAATAATAATCAGCAAAACCAGTACAGAGGAAATGGGTATGGTACGAACTACCAAGGTAGAAATAAAGATTTCAGGGGATATCAAGGCCGAAATAATGATTTTAGGGGTAACCAAGGGAGGTATAATAACAATAATAATTATAACCAGAACAGGGGTCATGGAGGGAATCAGCCCAATGGTAATAACGGACAGAGAGATACCGTTAACACAACCCAGAACAACCAGACCAGTGCAGTAGTGAGTAGTACTACACCAAGTGGTAGCCATACTTTAAACACGAACCAGGCTGCGATGTAAGGTCAGAATCTCAGTCTGTAACATGCCCTGTCCATACACTTATACAGGAACCCTATGACCTAAATGTAAGAAATGAATTATTACATGAACTAAATGATGAAGGTATTATTCAGGAGGTGGTTAGTAAGAGCCCCATAGTTAAATTTAACGTGTCCGAGGCGTACACATATGTTTTAATTGATAGTGGTTGTATGAAGAGTTGCATAAGTAGTGCATTTTATGATAAAATGAAAGGAACTGGAGTAAATTTTGAGGAGATGCCAATTAAAAGCACTTTTGTTATCACAGCTGTTGGGAAGAGGTCTAAAGTAATTTCTAAGCAAGTTTTAGTAGACATTAAAATTAATAATCATGTAGAAAAGCAGATTTGTCTTGTAATTCCAAATTTAGTATTCAGTGTTATCTTGGGTTCAGAGTGGCTAAGTAGAGTATCTGGTAACTTATGTTATGATGTAGGGAGTTTGAAATTTAAAAGGGGTGATTCTGAAGTAGAAGTAGCGTTCAATGACCATATTCAGAGAAGTAGTGTTGTAGGTGTGATTTGTACTTTCAATGAGATATCGCCACCCGTAGAGCGGGGTTCTCCATGTTTTTTGGGCAGTGTGATTACGAACGGTAGTCTAGAGGACTCGTTACGTGATGCTGCATTTCAGGGAAATATAGAGGAGGAACAGTGTGTTCGGCTCTATGACGTGTTATTGTGTAATAGGAGAGTTTTTGAGGATCGCATTGGTATGGCCAATTGCTATACACATTCATTGAACGTTATTGATAGGTCAGTATTCACAGGACATAGATATCCTGTACCTTTCACTTATCAGAGTGCAGTTGAGGGACACATTAACCAGATGCTTGAAGATGGGATTATTGAGCACTCTAACAGTCCATATGTTAAATCTTTGATCACGGTACCCAAGGCCGACGGCACAGTTCGTATTTGTTTAGACGCTCGTTTGGTTAACAGTACAATTAGTTCAGATTAGCTGAAATCTATGTCAATAGAGGAATTAATGAAAACATTTGAGGGGAAGAAGTATTTCACTTGTGTAGATTTGAGTTCCAATTTTTGGCAAGTGCCACTTATGTACGAAGATAGACCATTTACAGCTTTTAGTCATAAATATAACCTTTATCAATTTTGTAGAACACCTTATGGGTTAAAGAGTAGTTCAGCAGCTTTAATTAGGGCTTTAAACATCGCATTAGGGGATGACACAGGAGAGTTTGTAACCATTTACATTGATGATATGGTAATTAGCTCACGCAGTTTTGAGGAGCATCTACGTCATTTAGATATAGTTTTCTGGAGTTAGATCAGGCAGGGTTCACTTTGAAGCTGTCTAAGTCGTCATTCTGTCAGTCAGAAGTGACATTTTTAGGTCATAGAGTGTCGAGTAGAGTTGTGACACCAGAGGAAAGTAGGATTAGCATGTGTGGACAGTAGCAACAGGGCATCGTTACAGACACTGAGAAATATGCTAGTGGAGCAACGTGATGACATTAAGGATGTGTCATAAAGTGAGTGTGTATAGCTGGCGAGCCAGCCTATCAAATGAGTAAGTGTGGTATTTGGTGAGTGGAAGATCTGGTCTTCCAGGCAGGCGTATCAGAAGTCACACAGGGGGGTAGTATGTAAGTAATTGAGAGTTTTTAATGTACAGGGAAATATGACGGGATTGTCGGATGCTCTTGAGCACTAAAATGTCTCGATACACCAAGGCCAGAATTTGGTAGCGCTGGCGAATTCCCATTTGTCTCCTAGAGATGGGTGAGCACTTGAACATGGTATTTTTGCTTAAAGCGTCCACGAAACAAAAGATGGGCCATCAGAAAGCGAGACAGTCCTTCATGAAACTCATACATAACAGCACACGTGATTTCTGTTTACGGCCTCGCCATGTAAGAGTTGTAGGTGTGTAATTTAAGGTAATTAGTACAAAGGTATTATTTGAGTGAGGAGAACTGGTCTGAGTTGAGAACTAGTATTAAGTAGAATTTGGTCTACGGGAACTTAAGAAGACAGGGCGATTACGGCACAGAAATATTTGGTGTTATATGTAATGTGCACTTACTGGTTTTTTTTTCAGAAGTCAATATTAATTGTGTCTAATATACAGAGAGATTAAGTATTATGGTCACGATGCGCTGCCACAATAGTGTGATCGTGTGCTCAGTGAGATCAGTGACGTTAAGTTTCACCAGAAGGAAGCGACCTCCAGTGAAATTAGGAAGTTCTGCGGTGATATATATTTATCAGAACACCATTGATGCGTGTGATGTGACGTCATATATACACAGTGCTCACACATTATTTATGTATATCTTTCCCAACATAGAGATATTTGAGAGGCGGAAATATCCGTGGAACATTAATCTAAATGAAAAACATTGGACTGGTTGCACAGGGCAATCCAAAATGACAACAGACTTTGACGCAAAGTTCGTAAAGAAAATTATGAGTGTATATATATGTGATTTAGGGTGATTTAATTTATGTAATATGTATTTTGGATGGGGATTTATTAACGTGTCTGGGATAATCGCATGATGGACCGTCGTCACGGTAAATCATCCGATGATCCGAGGCGAATATGTAACGTGTTTTTCGAGGGTATTTTACGCCACTGACATAAGTCAGTAGGAAGCCATTCTATATTTATTACGCGGCAAATTGTTCAGCCAAGAGAAGTTTTCATGTAACTTATTATTATTATTAAGGTATTTTTCTGGAGCGTTTTTTGTAAGATTATAAGTATACAGATAGGTTTTCAATGTTATAGAAAACACTATCAAGCGAATTATTACGAACAACATTTTCGCAGAAAATTATATGATTACGGAATTTTACGGATTTTGTCAGTTAGGGTATTGTGAGAGAGATGAGTCAATGGGAATTCGGCTACAGGCTTAGTCTTGTCGAGAAGCGTGACGCAAGAGGGGTTGCTGCATCAAGAAAAGGCGAAGTGGCCTGGACCAGTAATCGACATCTTCTTCGAGCCGAGTGTATTGACCCTGAGGTGGGGAAGATCGCGTGGTAGCGCAGCCAATCAGAGAAGAGCGGGCGAGGAGAAGACGGGGTCCAGAGAGGGGAGGCAAGGAGTGCATATATGGTTTGCGCGCCGAGGAGGCAGGGCGATTATCTTTGTAAAACTTGACCGTTGTGGTTGCACGTGTGGTTGGTTCTGGTGTTACCGGACCATAAGTTAACATTTCTACAAATATTTCTACAAGTGACGAAGAAGATGACGACGTCCAGAAGGCTATGGGAAGCTCTTCAACATCCAGTACGAGGGAAATGCCACGGCAATTTCCAATGGTAAGCGCGAATGACTCAGAACTATATAATCTCTCGTTTCTTTGTTTCATATTCAGTATTTCAGTAACTTCATAGCTTGGGAATAATAGTAAAATCAGTAATTCATCCGACTCCGTTTTCACGTAATTCTCTAGCGGTAATATTCAAATTGCAACGCTCCAATTTAAATTTAAAATATATTATTATTATTATTAATTTTGCCATACTTGTTTTATATAATAAATTCATTTCTTTTAACCATGCAATCTTTGCTTTCAGTAGGTAGCATTAGATATAGACCAAATTCCTTCTCCTGATACAATTGTTAGTTGGGTTAATGATCAAATCATACCACGATCTGAGTGTAAAGATTCTTGAAGGTGTTCTACCAGAGCTAGGTGTTGTTAAATATAAATTTAGATTTCAACATAGCGTTGAGGTCTTGGCGCCCATCAATACAACATATCTTAGTCAGAGTAAACAATACATTTGTGTTTCAAAGTGCAAGGCACGCCCAGTAGAAGCGTTACACTTGTACCGTCAACGTGGAGCAAAGTAAAAACGTTACATTTGTCACCCAACAGTGAGGGCTATAGAAAACATTACAAGTTATTAGTGAACCCGATATTGTAAAGACATTCGCGATATTTGCCGAGTGCAATTGTAACATCACATTCTGTGATGCACAGTGAGCGCTTGTTCAGACAGTAGCGTTCAAGGCCATATAAACCTGTTACGAACTTTACCCATGATTCCAAAGGAGCTCAAGGTGAGACTGACTTATCCATGGACCTTGCAAGCTTCACATTCCTTTTTATGGAAAACTTGAGCATTATGTCAGAAGGATGCTACTGAGAATTAGGTCAAGCAGCTATTTTTACGCTGCATGTTAGTAGTTCAGGGTGATTCACAACACCAATGTTTTGTATAATTGCTATGAATGTAAAGCGACTGAAAGTTATTACTTCATGATTCCCTTTTGAGGAGAGTTCTTAGATTTATTGACCGACATTTTATGTATCAGGCTAGCAGTTAATGTTCTTATATTGTCCGTGCATTAGGCACGAGGATTGTTATTGCTGTGTACGTTGGAGACACATGTTAGAGTGATATGATACTCGTAATCTTTTATCACGGCAGTACAGAGCCAAGCGCCAGACTGACCGGTGAGGTATTTCTTGCGAGCAGTGAGCCGCAAATGGAGTAGTATTTTTCGAGGCCCTTTAATAGCCCGTGTTATTGTGGGTGACCGCGAGGTCACATGTTTAGCAGCCGTGTGTCATTGGTCATTCGTCATAAATATTAACTTAAACCATCGATCTAAACTACTTTAATAAATATTGCAAGTTAAATTACCGTAAACTTACGAAGCTGATATAATTTCTAAAATATTATAATATAAATTTTGACCAAAATTTTCTATCGCTGACGGACGCATAGAGCTGATCGATTTCCTTACGGAAATGTTTGTGAGCTGACACTGCTGGACCGACGGAGATCACTAGGAACCATTTATTTCAGAACTTGTAGGCGTGTTGATCTTGTTTAATGTTAGACGCAGCCTCGTCTGCGCATTTGCCAACATAATTTAACCGAGCTAGATGACGATTAGATGCAAAGAGCATTCTAATCTGTGCACGCAGGTCTTAATAAGAATAATATTGTTGTGTACATATTTATTTATTCTGTGTGATACCTTATTTATCCCAATGTATTATGTGTTTGTTATTGTATTAAGATTGTACCATTACGTTGTATTGTTAGGCATGATTGTCACCTTAGTATTGCATTAGTTTTTCTTTTACTGACGCCCGTTGTTATATGATTTGTAACATCGGGCTTCGCCCGGTAACAGTTATGAATGCAAGGTGATAGGCTACTTTTAACCGAGGTCTTATAAGATTTCCTTACAAACGACATTAGTCGATTTCCCTCCAGCAGTGAACACAAAAAGATTTCGGTTTGATGTAACACGCGATAGAGCCACGTAAAGCTGTCCATGAAAAAAACATTCTCCACTGAGATCAACTCGAGTCACGCTAAGTGTCTGACCATGTGCTTTGTTTATAGTCATGCCAAAGCAGACTTTTACTTGTAATTGTACCCGATCGAAATTACCAATCGCTACCAATCGCGTCCCATTGCATAACTTTGGTGGGTGTAAATTACGTAGCAATATAATAAGCACTTCCACTTTTAAAATAAGCTTCTGAGGTGGCAAGCCAGAAGGAAGTAAATAATTTAGGAATTATGTTGGGTAATGAACGGCTTCTCCACTATCGACTACTGCGTCTACTGAGTAATATACTCGAGCCTGGACAGTGAATTTGGAGAACACCAAATCATTAATTTTCACAACTTGTTCATTTGTCGGCGATGACATTGCTCTTTCTTTAAACCATGAGACTTGTTAGATAGTTCATGGATTTTATGATCAACGCTATCAATCAATTCTTGAATGCTGCTTACTAAAACACAGAAATCGTGACTGAGGGTTATTTTCCCGTCAATGACCGGTACATCTCCATTTCCGAGTCTAAGTAACAAATTAGCAAACAGACTATTATCTTCTGAGCCTCCGTGGCGTATGCGGCAGCACGCAGGCCTCTCACCGCTGGGTCCGTGGTTCAAATCCCGGTCACTCCATGAGAGATTTGTGCGGGACAAAGTGGAGGAAGACAGGTTTTCTCTGGGTACTCCGGTTTTCCCTGTCACAATTTCATTCCAGCAATACTCTCCAATTCATTTCATTTCATCTGTCATTCATTTAAACATTGCCCCTGGGGAGTGCGACAGGCCTCGGCAGCCGGCACAGTTCATAACCTCGCCGCTGGCTGGGGGCATCATTCATTCAATTCCCTGACCCGGTCGACTGGAAGATGGCTATGGATTTTCATTCACTGTTTTCTACGGAAGATTAGATTACTATCATGTAAGGGTTTGAGTTTCAATTTTGTTATACCCGGCCAGATGTAAGATCTCCTTAATGAAGCGTTCACTTCGTTGGCTCTCGTTCCTCTGGTAACAACTGGTATGATTTGACCAAAATCTCCGGCGAACAAAACTGTGCAGCCACCCATAGGTGTGGTACGATTCCTTAGATCACGAAAGGTTCTGTCTACAGCTTCAATGGAAGTTTTGTGCGACATTGTAGCCTCATCCCATACAACTAAAGAACAATTTTGGATCAAACTGGCTGTGTTACTTTGTTTTGAAATAATACATACGCTTCCATCATTACTGCTGACTTTCAAAGAAAGTTTAAATGTTGCATGTGCTGTTCTTCCCCCTTCCAAAAGAGTGGCTGCAATTCTAGAAGATGTGACGGCAAGAGCAATATTACCACCAGGCCTCACTTTGGCGAGCAACGAATTAATCAACAACGTTTTGCCTGTGCCTCCAGGGGCATTGAGAAGAAATATCTTACCTTCCTTCTTAGTGATGCTAGGTATGATGGTGTCATAAGCTTGTTTCTGATCGTGGTTCAGACGGTGTTCTTCTTGAGCAACGGTTTGGAGGAGCCGAGGTCGAAGGCTCTCTTTCACTTGTGACAATCGATAAATTATTTGTAGCTCTGTTTCATTGTTACGTGATAAGCGCTTTTTTCGATGTCAATGAACTATGACCTATATCCGTTTTACATCTCGGCATGTTGGCTTAAAATAAATGACTGGACTATTAAATATAACGAATTCTTGTCAGACGTAATTTAAGAATGGCGAGGTGCATGAAACACAAATCCCCCTTCCGTCCAATCTAACGATACTGTGTATTTTTCGGAACGAACAATTCACAGGCGAAATGAAGAAAAGCCGAGTTGCACTTCCAGGGAAACTCGAAACACAAGCTCCCTTCTCTGAAGTCTTAACTCAACATGACTCGACGGTTTGCTGCTGGCTGTAACAGGGGTGATAGGCTCTCCCTTAGCTAGCTCATAAACTGTCGCCTCAGTATTTCAATGGACATGGTTGGAAGAAATGTAAACGTAAAACCACTTGTAGTGGGCGATGTATTGACGATAGAGATATGCACTCGCGGACTTTTTTTGTAGAACTTTTCATGCTGAACAATTCTTACACTCATAGTATTTAGATATTTTTAACGGTTTGCAAAGCGTAAGTTTACAAAACGCTCGGACGCCAGGTTTTTTTTTTTCAATTTTTTCACTGAAATCATTACTACTCTGCATCCTTTGATCATAAATAAATCACTTTCTACAGAAATCATCCTCGAGATATCCTTTATAGAATTAAGAAAACCGCATCAAATCCATCCAGAGGTTCTCGAGATTACTCGTGACATCCAAGAATCGGGGACTTCGTTTTATACTAAGTAGAGATACGGACGCTTCTCGCCGTAGTGTATTGTCAGGTAGGATTAGCTAGAATAGTTAAAGTTAAATGCAAATACGAGAGTGGTACCAGTACAACTTAGATTTTCAGTCATGTTTTGACTTTTGTTTCAATATATCCCCGTGTGGAATTATCATTTTTGCTTGTATTACGAATTAGGATTCCTTTTCGTGCCACGTTCCAAGCTTTGTTTTGCTATTCTTTTCTGTAAGGTGGACTTTTCGAGAGGGATACCTTAGTTCAATTTGGGGTTGTTGTTTTAGTTTATTAGCTTTGCAGATTAGCCGATTTAAACCCTCTGATCGTAGGATAGGAGTTTAAGTCATGAATAAATTATTTTATCGAATTTTACATACGCCTGGATGTCTTCTATTCATAGATTTGTATTTTATGGGTGTACTTTTTTGGGCGTCTTTGACATTCCTCCGTCTAGGACCCGATCCTAAGGGAAATGAACCTCGTGCTTGCTAGCTACGAAAGAAGTGCATCCGATCCTCACTGGTTGTATGTTCGATGGATGGGGTTGCATGGAAGGCCACACATGTTTGGTGGTAACATGGCAATCTCCTCTAATGGGCTCAACCCATCTGACCCAAATTTTTACATAATTAGCCTTTAGAACCCGATGAGTAACACTGCCCACTTGAAATTTCGGACAGACCACTCCATAACCTGCATTTACGCCCTAGGCACAAATCTACACCGTTACACCGATCTGAATCAAAATGTGTATACTTACCTTATGAAAGCCTCCGGGTAGCACTGACCCCTTTAAATTTTGGACAGACCACTCCATTACCTGCATTTAGGCCCTTTGGAACAAATCGACATCGTTTCACCGATCTGAACCAAACTTTATGTACTTACCCTTTGGAACCCGACGAGTAGCGCTGTCTGCTTGAAACACTCCATTCCCTGCATTAAGGCCCTTTGGTACAAATCTACACCGTTTCACCGATCTGAACCATAATGTGTATACTTACCCTTTGGAACCCTGTGGGTAACATTGTCCACTTCAAAATTCGGACAGACCACTCCATTCCCTGCGTTTAGGTCCTTTGGCACAAATCTACACCGTTTCACCGATCTGAACCAAATGTTACATACTTCCTCTTTGTAACTCGACGATTAACACTGTCTGCTTGAAATTTGGACCGACCACTCCATTCCCTGCATTAAGGCCCCTTGGTACAAATCTACACCGTTTCACCGATCTGAACCATAATGTGTATACTTACCCTTTGGAACCCTGTGGGTAACATTGTCTACTTGAAATTTCGGACAGACTACCCCATTCCCTGCCTTTATGCCCATTGGCACAAATCTACATCGGTTCACTGATCTGAACCAAATTTTGTATGCTTACCCTTTAGAACACGGCAAGTAGCACTGTCTACTAGAAATTTTGGACAGACCACTCCATAACCTTTATTTACGCCCTTCGGCATAAATCTACACTGTATCACAGATCTGAACCAAATTTGGTATGCTTTCCCTTTGGGACCCTGCTGGTACCACTGTCCACTTTAAATCTCGGGCAGACCACACCATTCCCTGCATTTAGAAACCTTTAGCACAAATCTACACCGTTTCCCCTAACTTCACCGAATTGTTCATACTTACCCATTGAAACCCTGCTGGTAACACTGTCCACTTGATATTTTGGACAATCCTCTCCATTCCCTACATTTAGAATAAAATACAAAAGGAACTTGAAAACCACGTTTTAAGGCCTCAGAACCATTCATGTCTCTAGTAGTGTAACTGTAAGAATATTTTTATAAGTCTATAGTTGGCTGACAATGCGAGCTGCATCACGTCACCCCTGCCAGTGTTCTGGTGCAGAATTGCGAAAATAGATACATATTGCGCTGCTTATGAATTGTATTATCGGGGAGTAAGTGCAAAAAGACTTCTTAGGCCCATTAAAACAGTTACCATCAAGAAAATATTATACCTCTGTATAAGTGCGATGGTGCTGGTGCAGTACATTTAGGTAATCAGCTGCAATAAAGGTTGGTGCTTTCAAATTTACTTATATTAATTTCGATCCTTATCCTTGAGGGCTAGGTGGCGATAAATGACAATGTTGCTACATCAGGAGCTCGGGACAGCCGATGTTTTCCAAATTGCTCTAATTATATTCCTATGGCGCTATGCGACAAAAGATGACGCTATTGGTCTCTACGTTTCGAACAGCCAATGAGATATAGGCCATAGGCAGTGTATTTTATTTCACTTACTCCTCCTCCTAATAATATTAGCCTACTTTTACTTTTTGCAAAAATTGAAAGTAGACTTATGAGGTCAACACAGGGCCAAAAATTGTGTGCCTGTATGGACGTCTGTGAGTGTGTATGTGAGTATGTATGTGTGTGTACTCTGCATGTCTGCCCCCCCCCCCCCCTATCAATCAAACACGGTGAAACTGAATTGAACGAAATTTGGTACAGAGGTAGCACTTGCAAAGGGTAACTCAGTGTCCTGTTTTATATCGACGCCATCTTGACGAAAACGTAATGGCAGCCACCCAAATGTTCAAAGCCTATATCAAATTACGACTAAACTAATCGTCTGATCTCTACCAAATTTTGCAGCAACATACCTTATTTGGGAAGCGTCCTTTGACCAAACGACAAGGTCATCAGCCTAAAAGATTGCAGATGGCGGCCATGTATAAGTGAAAATCGATTTCCCCTATCCATTCAAACCACGGTGAAACCGAATTGAACGCAATTTGGTACAGAGGTAGCACTAGCAAGGGGTACCTCAGTTTCAAGTTTTATATCGCCGCCATCTTGAGGGAAACGTAATGGCGGCCACCCAAATGTTCAAAGCTTAAATCAAATTCCCACTAACCTAATCATCTGATCTCTACCAAATTTTGCAACAACATACCTATATGTGTGAAGCGTCCTTTGACCAAACTACAAGCACATCAGCTTAATAGTTTCCAGATGGCGGCCATGTACGTATGCAAATCGATTCCCCCTATCATTCAAACACAACGGAACACAAATCGAACCACCTTTGGAACAGGGATAGCACTAGCATTGGATAACTCAGTGTCATGTTGTATACCGTCGCCATCATAACAAAAAAAAATGGCGCGCAACCAAATGTTCTGAAATTAAATTAAATTACGACTAACCTAATCATCCGATCCCTACCACATTCTGCAACAATATTCCCCAGTGTTGGGAAACGTCGTTTACATAAACTACAAGGTCATCAGCCAAATAGTTTCAAGTTGGTGGATGTTTGAATCATGCAATTATTATAGCCTAAACGTAACTTACGATACAACAAGGCCTGGGCTCATCAATTCAGCTTATCGAACATAGGGAGGTTTAATCCGTCCTCAAAGAGGTGACCGGCAGGATATTAGCATATTATAATAGAATATGTAACCGTAGAAGTGATTAAGAGGTCAGACTTACCGTGCCATCCTGTTGTCAAAATGACCGCTATTTCTGCTCGTAAATACATATAAACCGTAACTTCCTAAGTTTATATCCTTTTAGGAATATACTGTAGTAAATAATATATATATATATATTTAGTCAATTTTACCCTCCAGGTTGGTGGCTCCCACGGACTCAACGAGGGAACTCACTTCTACCGCCTTTCCAGGCAGTGTCCTAGAGTTGGGAAAATCTGGTCGGAGGGGATACAACTGGTGAAGTGTGATCAGCACCTCGCCCAGGCGGCCTCACCTGCAAAGCGTACAGGGGCCTCGTGAGGGAAGGGAGGATGGGAAGATTAGGATGGATAGGCAAGGAAAGGGGAAGGAGGCGGCCGTGGCCTTACAGTAGGAACCATCCCGGCATTTGCTCAAAGACGAAGTGGGAAAGCAACTTCGAGGATGGCTAAGGTGGGAATCGAACCCCCCCCCCTCCCTACTCATTTGGACCACCAGAGGCTGAGTAGACCCAGTTCCAGTCCTGATACCACTTAACAAAGTTCGTGGCAGAGCCGGGAATCGAACCCAGGACCTCCGGGGCGTCAGCTAACCATGCTGACCGCTACGCTACGGAGGCGATTAATAATATATATTTAGTATCAAATGGTTTATGGAAGCGCCAGAAAACACTAATGAAATATTTGATTTCAACACAGAATATGATACAGTTATACTAAACCAATTATTTATCAAGTATTATCGTAGCGCATCCGTGGCGTAACGGTAGCGACTTGGGCTCATAGTCTGGGGGTTCGTGGATCAAATCCCGGCAAGTTCAATTTTTTTACTTCTTTTTTGGTATTAATTGATTTACAACTACTCACACAATATAATGTTAAGCATATATAGTGTGTATTTGCAATCGAAAATATTATGTATGTACTTATAACACCACATACATCAACACGTCACCTCCGTAGCGTAGCGGTCAGCATGGTTAGCTGCCGCCCCGAAGGTCCTGGGTTCGATTCCCGGCTCTGCCACAAAATTTGAAAAGTGGTATGAGGACTGGAACGGGGTCTACTCAGCCTCGGGTGGCCCAATTGAGTCGAGGGGATTCGATACCCACCTCAGCCATCCTCGAGGTGGTTTTCCGAGATTTCCCACTTCGTCTTCGGGCAAATGGCGGGATGGTACTGCCCCCGAAACATGAATTATTTGGGACTTAAATGAGAATATTTACCGAGCCCATGATACAGTTTAACATGGCAATATAAATCCAGTCGTGTTAGCAAGCAAGCAGGCAGGGAGATTCCGATCACGTGATATGTTGCGCAATAGAGGCTTCTAAAAGCTTCATTTCGACATGGAATATTATAATTATTGTTATAATTTATGTCATTGGACATAAGCCCACAGCCAATGAGGAGAGGTCTTATTGAAGACGGGAATACCTTCAAATATATTATTTGGAGAATTTACTTATTTAGGCCCCAGGAATGATATTTTATTCATTGGTAATGAGAAGCATATAAAGGAAAATATTACAGATACTTTGAAAGTCGCCGAAAGGATGATTTACGCAGTAATAAGCTTTACTAAATTGCGCGTTAAATTTCCGAAGGGAGTCAGAAATGGCCGCCAAAATTTCGACTTGGAGAGGGAGAGCCGAGTATCGAGGTTCTTTATCCTACAGACTTCGAAGAGTGTAGAAGTGTTTACCGGGCTAACCGAGATCCCGAAGGTTTTGTCCGAGTACGGTATTGAGACTACTCGTGGAAACAGCGTGATCTCCGGGGCGATATAGGAGATCCCCGTGCTTTGAATCTAGGCGAAGTTCGCAAGTTATTAAATATTGCGTTTACTCAATAATTGAGGATAGACTTCGGCCGATTGAACAGACTGAATACTAGTATTTGTTGAAATTTAAGCGTCACAGATTGAATAGTTTTGAAGATATAGACTTATTGAAAGTGAATTAGAAAAGTGACGGACGCAAAAGCTGAAAAGCATTTTAGTTGGAACGAGACAACAGTGAACACAAGCCAAGTGAGTAACAGTGTTTTTACTTTGACATTGGAGCAGTATACAAACATTTTCATTATGATTGCTAATGTTTATCTAGACTAGTTGTTCGATATTTATTACGATGTTGCGATGATGAGATAAGAACTTTATGCATTAGGAACATATTTGGCGCAGAGATTTAGGTGCAACATGGAGCTTCGCTAACCAGAATACTTCTGAATGTAGACGTTATGTACACTTACATCTTGTGCATTAACTTCATTTCACGAACTTTATATAACAACTACGAGCTCTAGAAATATTGCATGAACCATCCAAATGAATATTTCTACAATGTTACTCAACAATGACACTGAAATATATCTACGACGGAGACTGAAGATGCATCATAAGAAGATTTGTCAAGATGCCAGGGAAAGTCCCGGCAACCCAGAATAATTATGCCATGAGGATGCGGTTTGATTCCAGTCGGAGGTGGGTGATTACCGGAGAGGAATTTCCTTCCTTATCCGCGGTCACTGGTCCGAGGAAATGGACAAGGGTTCAAATCCGCATCTTGGATTGAGGAAACATGTAAGTATTTTCCAAATACTTAACATGATCTTCGAGATATCGTCTGATAAGGTAGCAGTGTTATTTACTTTTGTATTGAGAGCTGTATAGTGACATTCAGAGCAAACGCTTTACTCTGTATTTTCTGTATTTAAATGTTTCGACATTTATTTATATTTCATGTGTGTAACAAGGTTTTATTCTACAAGATCATTAAAGATGATTGTCTTTCATCATTTTCACATTGACATTCTACGGAGCAGTTTCTGAACTGACATGTTTATCTGTTTAAGGAACCAGTATTCCTTATTTGAGACCAGTCATTTTAACTTTCGACGTTTTGAATTTTATTTTGAGTTGAGGCTACAGACATTGAGTCGTGAATGCCAATTAAATTCCTGTTAGGTAATTTAATTTGGGCATCTTACTGTAAAGGAACGCTTCAAGAACAGAAGAAAACTACGAATGTTATATTGTTATAGTATCATTATTACTATGAATTTTGCGTCGATCTGACAAGAAATATTCGTCATGATATGATAGAAGTCATACACTCATAGAAGTTATTTGTTTAGAATGGAGACATTTTGCGGAATTGACAATCCTTACTTTATTTGAGAAAGCTAAGAGCTTTAGTCATTTTAATGTATTAGGAGATAAAACTTGATAGAAGATAATTTTTATCTTACGACAGGAAACTCAAAGCTAGTTTTTCCCCAGTCAAGACTGAATTCTATTGGACATAATAAATAACATGTGTGGTTATTTATACACTATATGTGGTGTCACGTCGTATTGTGGACCTGACATTGCAAAATGTGTGATTTAAAGCTAGATAAGATTGGTGGACGAAACAGTATTTTTTATTAATTGTATATGTAACAGCTGTGGACAATTATGTAACATTTGATGAAGTAAACTGATGGAGGTCATACACGGCTTGTCTAAAGTCGTTTTTTTTATTAAAGGAGGTTTCTTTTAAGAACAGAAGGAAGTGCTCAGTATGCCAGCGATTGAGTGTTACAACGCTGATGATAATGCCAGTAATTTAAATACAAGTCCTACAGAAGAGATGTTGGTAACAATGAATTTGTGTTAAGAATTATTCAACATAGTAGAGGTGAATTTTAATACCATATATAGTGGATATATGAGGCTATGGGAAGAGAAGTGTGTACTCATACGAGGGTGTACCGTATTTGAGAGAAATTCCTGAGGTATAGTTCTTTTGTTAAGAACATAGCATTAATAGAAAGGGGTCGTTGTGTTAAGAACTCCAATATATGTAAATTTACGACTTAGCAGTGATGATATGAGAGTCAATAAGCGGAAATTAATTTGAGAAAGAAATTGTCTACTTATGTTAACTTATACCTTTATTAAACTTTTGATTAAAACACGGAGTTGAGTATCTACGGGCAATTGACATTTGGGGGTTGAACGCATTTGACTGATTTTGTCTATAAACCTAATGTTGACAAAGTGTGTGCAGTATAGTAATATTGGTGTGTGATTGAGAAATGTTATGTGAAGAACACATAATGAAATACTAGATCGAAAGGTATACTTTGAGTGGATGCTAAGACTCCATTATATAACGTTAAACATAACGATCCAGTACTTGTAAATATTTTCACATTTATTTAATTATAGAAATTATTTTAATAATAATTACTTATGCGATAAAATGTTTTTGGAATAGTAGTGCATTTTAGTATGGATGTTTTTGAAATGAATGTTTTCAAGTTGTTAAGTGTGATTGAACCACTCCGATAGTCGCGAATGTCGAGAGGGTATGCAAGGAAGATTGTATTAAAAATTCGAGTATGTTTGCTTGAGAAGTGAAGGAGATATAAGCAGTTTTATAAAGAATAAATGTAACTTTTTGACAAGGCTACTGTAGGCCAACAGTGTTCGCAGTTCATGCGAAGCGAGAAATGAAAACAGTTAATATCTCAAGGCCAGTCTATTGTATAATGTGGAGAGTTGTTAGCAGTCCACACCTTCTGAGGGAAGACAGCCTCATGGCTGATCAAATGTGTGTCATTCTGTGAATGAGGGCGCGTGGCCAGGTGTTGTGCGAAGCGCATGCCAGCTTTTTAAGAGCTCTTCAAGAATTCGTGGCACGCCGGAATTTGTGTTAAACGTTTTAATACTTCTAATAGGCTTAGGCCAGTCAAAATTTATGTCTGAGTAGCAGATATGATAGTAACATCAGTAGTGTGTGTGTTGTAGTGGAGAGCGTATGAATGTGTGCAATTATTTTTTTAAATTATGCATTGTTATTTATTGTTTAAATATTAGTTCTAGTTTACAATTGTTAAATAAATTCACTTTGTTCGTTTTTCTATATTGTCGCCTTCAAGTGATTTATTGTAAATATAATATAAACAGTGGTATCGTGGATCCGTTTTTAGGTTGGAGCTAAGCCCCTATAGAGACCCCGAGAAATAAAGGTAGGTGTTCAACTGAGCTACAGTGTATTTTGTTGTATATCCACGATATCATTGATCAATACTGTGTAAATTCCCGAAGACCTTGTTGGAGCAATTTCTAATGGATATTTAGCCGGAGCCCTCTTAGAAATAAGCAATCCAGCGTTGCTATGGATACCCAACAGGCATCTTCCCGAATTTACGGGTACAGTACCTACTGTAAGGCCAAGGCCACCTGCTGTCCACTCCCTTGCCTAACCGTCCCACTCTTCCCATCCATTTCATCACGCCCCCTGTTCGCTTTGCAGGTGAGGACTCCTGGACGTAGTGTCGGTCACACACCCCAGTTGTATCCCTGACTCAGAGTCTCAAGCTCCAGGACACTGCCCTCAGAGGCGGTAGAGATGGGATCCCTCGCTTAGTCCGTGGGAAAGTCCGATCCTGGAGGGTAAAACGATAGCGAAAAAAAGCGAATATATCAACACTCGAATACAGCGATTAATATTCGATGATCCGCGGTAGAGACTATTGTTGTCGTTGTTTTTTTGTTGATTCTTTAGGGGTTTTGCGACATCATCGTCTTGTAGCCCCGTTTACTTGGGTGAGTGTATAAGTTTCCTGATAACCTGTGTCACTGTGATGTCGGTAGGCTTACTAGTGTGCGTACTTTTATATGAGGGAGGGTTTGGATAGGAAGCTGTTGTTGCTCTTGTTGTTTCATTTGAGATGCAAGGACATCGTGGTCATTTATCCCCGTGTACTTGGGTGAGTGTATAATTTTGTCTGATAACCTGTGTTATTGTGATGGCTGTATTAGTGTGTGTATATATAATTAAGGTGGGAAATCAATCAATCAACGTTTAATGTCCGTATAGCACGTTGTATTTCAACAAACAACTACAACCAACATTCAATTATACTCCTTGAAAAGGACGAAGAGTTATAACTATACCCATGCATTTAGGAGAAAGTAGGCTATATGTTCTTTACTGAGCATAATGTTTTTCAATTCTTTTTCAAATTACATGTGTGAGTACTGTAGTTAGTAAATAGCTGTTTTCCAATCCATTTATATCATTATCAATACTGGAAAATGACCTGAATGTTACGTCCATTATACCGTACTGCATTTTACCCTCACTTCCACCACTACCACAAAACGTTACATTTTTAAAATATTTGTTTTCTGTTCGTTTAAGTAGCCTATCATGTGTCAGTTCTGTAGTAGTATTCATTATCATCAATAAAACCAATCTCTCCACCAGGCAAAATCGGGCAATACTGCTAGTTATATTATAATATGCATTCCAACTATTTGAATTTTATGGTATTTTGGCTTATGTTGTCAGAAACTTGCAAAGAAGATAACATAAATGAGGAATACGGAATAAGTTACTTAAGCCATGATCCCGATCATTAAAAAAGAATCAACAAGTAGTTCCGTGAAGAACTATACAGCCTATTTTCATATATTCTACTTATGTTAATTGCCTCTATCAACATACAAAATTTCAGTTTGATTGCTGTAATAGATTCCTAGATAGTCTATTGATAACCGTCTAAATATTTCATATGGTCCCCATGTTGGATTATTTATAAGTAGGTCTTAGAGTTATGTACTATTACATGAAGATTATTGTGTAGGGTTAGTATTCAAACTTCAATCCTATGATTACGATACAAATATAAACAAGATTTTAAATTTTCGCACAGCTCCCATCGTGTGGTTATGCAAACAATTGAAATAAATTAGATTCCAGTGGATTAAAATTTGTACAACCATTTACTGTACCAAGTTTTACTGCACTCGAATGGTTAAATCGTGACAAACGTCCGTTTAAATATTTATATTTCGCGTCGCCGCCATGTTGGATTTGTGCTCACCAAAGTATTGAAAGTCCCATAGGTGAACTTATGATTATAGCATTTATCAACTTACAAAATTTCAGTTTGATTGCTGTCATAGATCAAGAGATATTGAGAACCTTCTAAATATTTCGGATGGTAACCATATAGGACTTAATTATATTTTGTCCATAGAGTTGTGCACTATTAGATGACGATTATTGGGTAGGTTCATTATTCAAACGTTCACTTCGATCGCATGATTAATACACAAGCTATTAAAACATAATTGTAAAATTTAAGGCAGCCGCCATCCTGAGGTTATGTAAACAATTGAACTAAATTAGATTCAAGTGCATCACAATGTATATAAACATTTACTGTACCATATTTTACTCCACTCAGATGGTTAAATCCCGAGAAACGTTTATTAAAATGTTTCAATATAGCTTGGCCGCCATGTTCGTTTTGTACTTTACTGGTATTTGAAGGTTAAATAGGTAAACTTTTAGTAGTGCCCTTTATCACGATATAAAATTTCAGGGTGATATCTGTATTAGTTTCGGAGATATAGAATGCCGGTGAAATATTTCGCACATCCGCCAATTTGAGGTTATGTAAACAATTGAACTAAATTAGTTGCCAGTGCATGGAAATGTGTGCAAACATTTGCTGTACCAAATTTAATTACGATTGGATTGTCAAATCACGAGAAAAGTCTATTTAAAAGTTTCAAATTCGCTTGGCCGCCATCTTCGTTTTATAGTTGACAGATTTTTGAGAGTCTAGTAGATGAACGTCTAGTAGAGCCCTTTATCTCTGTACAGAAGTCCAGGGTAGTAGGGTAAAGTCAAGTAACTCCGTGATACTAAGCTTTTTTTGTTACTATTTCCAAAGTTTTAGATTTCAGTTATTTCGATTCATGTCACGGAACATTTCTGGCATATATCTTACAAATATTCATGTCATTTCAAGGTATTAACTATCAAAATCCGGTGGTAAAAGTAGGTAACGCCGTGATATTCAAGTTACTCCTTGATAGTGTTCAAGTTACTCCGTGATAGCATGGTGTTCACCATTCAGTGTACTTTTTAATCATGAAAACTAATGTTTAATGTAATAAAAGTGGTCTAATCGTATGTAGACTACGCGTTTCTATTACCCCATATTGAAACATTTCACTACACAGTTTCTTTTTGAGAAAAAGAAACATTCTATTAAAAATATTCCATTAAAGATATTTGAAGTCTTCTTATTCACTATCAGATCTCTCACACCTATCACACATTAAATAGTATTTATAGGTACCAGACATTCCAAAACTGATAATCCATTCGGCTCCATTCTTCCTCTTGGTGTCATCCACCAGGGGAGCCACCTCACGTACCACAACCATTATCGCCATTGTTCTGGGATCTGAAATTAGGCCAAGACCGATCTATTGTGTCTATCTTGACACACTATCTTCAGTTCAAATTCACGTGACACAACGAATGGCATTCCAATTTTTGCAAGGGTTGCACTTCCTTGATCGGCTGAATATTTTGTGCATTAATCCTTTAGTGTACTTCACGGGTTATTAAAACGTCTACTGGCCTTGTATACTGACCATCCATCTTCCTTCATCGACCTCAATGCTTCTTTAAGTGTTTCAGCTGTGTAGTAGCGAGCCTCATTATTCCGTTTTGGCGCCATTTCTGCGTCCAACCTAAGAAAAACGTACTTATTGCTAAGCTCACACACCTTGCATGCGTAACACTACATGCATGTAAATTTTATATGCGAATGGTCTGCATCTTACCTCTGAGTAGTGTTAAAATGAAACTTATACAAAGAAACAGCTGTTTATAAGAAATTAAAATCTTCACCACAGATTTCACTGGATGTGGATCACTTGGTGAAATGTCAACTCTTTGTTAATATATTTTTTATACCTCATTGAGTTGGTCAAAGATAGAACGCAAGGACTTCCTGGATTCCTGGATTCTACTGCCATCTGTTGGTAAAAACTTAGAACATTCGGAATTGAACCTACGTAGTGATTGAGGAAATACGCTTTATCACGGTGTTACTTGATATCACGGAGAAACTTGACTTTACCCTATTAGTAATAGTCTCGGTGATATAGAATGCCGGTGAAATATTTCGCAAAGCCGCCAGCTTGAGGTTATGTAAACAATTGAATTAAATTAGATGCCAGTGCAATGCAATTTGTATTTAAAAAATTGTACCAGGTTACATTGCCTTTGGATGGTTAAGTCGTGAGTGAAGTCTATTTAAAAGTTTCAAATTCGTTTGGCCGCCATGTTACTTTTATAGTTAACAGGATTTTTAAAGTTCCATAGGTGAACTTCTAATTGTACCCTTTATTACCGTACAAAAGTTTAGGGTGATATCGGTTATAGTTCCGAAGATATAGAATGCCGGTCTAATACTTCGCACAGGCGCCATGTTGGATTGGTGAGACGAAATAAAATTCGAAGGGCACGGTCGGGGTCGGCCAAAGCACTGCTAAGCCCGTACCGAGTTTCATTAAAATCGATCCAGCCGTTTAGAAGTAATTAGGGGGGTCACACACACGGACGCACACACACACACACGTACACACGGACAAAAGGTGATCTTATAAGCCTTTTTTTTTTCATAAAATATAAATAGGCTAAAAATCAAGCCGGACACCAAAGATGAGACCTAACAATAGAGGACAGTTCAGAGAGAAACCGGGCATATCGCAGCCCTAATAATCGTACACTATGTGCAAATGCTCCCCTTAATATTCCCATAACACAAAAGGAATAAATAATAAGCAAAACGATTTACCCTAAGGGGACAAAAGAAGGTGCTGTTTTCAGGGGAATGTGTCGGTAACGAAATCGCATTATACGCAATGATACCTTTGCTTGTCTGTTATTAAGAAGAATATGGCATAATTCACAATACTATACAGAATCAAACTCTCAGACCAAACTAATGAGCAACCAAATGCTACGAAATGCTACCATTTATTAATGTTATACACTGTTACATTTTTACAGCGTTCAGTCTAATCTGAAAGCCTCTGTGATCTTCTATTTGAAGTTAGCTTTGCGTCTGTTTCTTCACGTTTTTAATCTTGTAGTTGTTTCACACCGAGCCTAATATCGCAGCCTAGATCAAGCTCATCTTCTCTTACCTTCCACAATCGAGTTCATTAATCTTTTAGGTACACTCTCATCTTTTGATAACGTATGACCCCACCACCTGAGCCAACTGATGAAGACAAACCTCATCCTTGCCTGATGTTGCTTATCCACCCCATTATCTCTTTATTACGAGTACCATTCAGGCATATCTGCCATCTGATTGCCACAGATGGCCTTACGGTCTTCAGCTTAGCTTTTGGAAACGCTTGAGACATTGGTCCCACAAAATTGACATCACCTTAGAAGGTTCAAACAAGGATACAATCCTGCCTTGAAACTGAATACAATATGTGTGACCATTAATATACTGCGACAAAGAACGCAACGTGACTAGAAGGTGTGATGAGTTTCATAATGATATGGGACCCTTCATTAACTCAATGCAGTGTAAGAAGATATAGCCTATAATGCTAATGAATGTAGTTCACCATGGGACCTCCATTCATCGCAATCCTACAACACACAACCCGTTGCTTCACCTAGTAGATGCTGATGAATTATCAGGACCACTGCTGGGAGTTATTAATCACACCACATGATCATACATCAAAACCTTGTTCGGTTGGCTTCGAAGTCTGGCCTAACCACGAAACAAATCTTGATATAGTTACTATATTTCAAGATGTCTTTTTCCAATATTCAGTGGTCGAGCCTTTTCGTCTAGTTATTTAGATCGGTACATGTAGTGACAGAACATGTATAGGTCTTGTACTAATTTTCTTCCGAGGCATGGGACACCTTGGCCATCGGCCCCGTGTACTATGGTGTGTGCTTAATTTGTTTAAAAGTCTGTGTTTGTGTAGAAGTGTGAGTAACTGTAATTACAGTATTAGGGTCTGGAATGGGGAAGGAGCGTCAGGACTTCAAATAAGGTATTATCGTCTACCGGCTTTTGCTTGGAGGGACTTTGGAAACACCCGGGGAAAACAAAACTCAGAATAACCACTGTCAGCCCCGGGATTCGACCCTCTGATCTCCGGACTTATTGCAGCTCCCTATTGCAAACGTTGCGAGCGATTGGAAGCACACGGCTATGCCATTATACAAGGTGCGTTCAAAAAATAACGAGCCGGAGGCTGGGATTCGCAAACCGGTGACGACATCTGCTAATTGTGGCGTGTGTAACGAGGTGTGGTTCCGACCAGAGCGTGGAAGGTCACAGCCCGTCGCTAGAGGGCATGCGTGCACGTCACGTGACGATACAAAGCGAGCAGCAGCATGCATCAATCGTCCAACCAAGACCAAGAAAGTAGGCCATTTGACATGCTTCTTGGTGTGGTTGAAGACTGTGGGGCATTTTTGGCACACACTTTCCACATGTGCAGTCGTTCCTTCTTGATGGTGTGCACACTTCTGACGCTCAATCCGACCACGGCGGCTTTGGCTTTGACAATCACTCGGCGATCCTGAGTAATAAGTTCATCAACCAGCTGGACGTTGACAGCGGTAATGCAGGGGGGGGGGGGGCAGACCGGGCATCATCGGGCAACTTGAAGTACTATATTCTCGCCATTTCCAAGTGGAAATTAGGTAGATTGCAGACCTGATTTTCCTAAATAGTAAACTAACACTAACGGACACATACACTGCAGTTTTCAAACTATTTACGTGAAGATTTTACAGTCATTCAAAATACAGAAAATAAATGTTATCGATATTTTATAAGTCTCTTGCTGCTCATATGCGCACGCGGGAGTTCATTTGGTGGTATTTATGCTTTTCTGAATGGCTATCGCATTATATTATTCTGAAAATTATAAGAAAAAGCATCATTAATTGAAATTTGTATCAGATTGTTAAAATCCGTTTAATTAAATAATACCCTGTACATGTACCAAGTTTGCGCTCATTCTTTGTTTGAGGAAGTGTAGTCCTGTGTGACCACGAAGTGTAGTGCGAATGACGAAGGCAAATAGCTTCCATATAGTTGATATCCACACATGAACACATTTACGTGAACCACGACTTCTTGATGGGTGAATGTAAATCAACAATCACCACCAATTTCCAAATTGCGCTTACTCACTTCTCAGTGTCGTTCTAGTTATCTTCCATTCCAGTGTCTGGTAATTTTCGCCCTCACCTAACTCAATTTTTTGACCGAAATAATGTTTGAAAATTTCTGATCCGTTTTAGGCCGGTATTACACTATCAAATAAATTTGTCAAAGAAATTTTATCAAATATTTTATAAAACTAAACTTTTATAAAATTTATACAAAGCAATAATCACACCATTACACTACATCAAATATTTTATCATAGTTCATCAAAATGGATGAAGGACAGTTCCTTGTTCACTTTACTGTATTACGGTAGTTGAAATTCTGTGGTGGCAATACCGGTATATAAATGAAACGGAAAGATAAAGGGAACATCTATGAGTTAAACCATGGGTCGCCCACGTTAAAGTGTATTACGAGTAAAATCTTGGTGAATGAGCTGCAGTACGAGCACTTGAAAAATTACATTAATATTTAATTATTTATAATTATGTTGAAATGAATTATGGTGACGTTCGAAAACACCACTGCCCGAGCAAATAAAATTGAAACATACGAAGTAAAAAATGATACCTTGAGTGGGACTCGATCCCAGGTCCCCACGAACCAGAGTCGAGCGGTCGACTCATTGCGCTAACTAGACACTGCCATGGCTGGTTGGTTGGATGTATTACGTACCTGTAAGAATAAAGTGCTTATTTACACTCGTTTGTAATATCATAAGTGTAATTGAAAAATTATAATACAAAATATTATAGCATAAAGTGCACTACTAATCATGGCTTGTTTCAGCCTATTTAACTACTTCATTCCTCTTTATATCCTGAAATGCGCGTCCTTTGTGGGCAGCGGATATAGCCTCGGCTATTTTTACCCACAGTTTCTATCTGTTATTCATGTTTTACATCGTATACCATTCATTATCTAACATATTATGTAACATTCCATGCATTTCACACTCTGATATGAGCATATTATTTGTTGTGGTAATATTCCAGCTTTTATGATCCGCTATTTTGGTTTGAATCTTTTATCAAAGATACCATGATGCTCATACATTTTATAAAAGAAATTTTATAAAACCACCTTTTATAAAAGATTTCCCCATTTATAAAAGATATTTTATCAAAGAACTTTGACAAATTTCTTTGATAGTGTAATACCGGCCTTACTCACAAGGTATTCAGAGCTGTGCTATATTATGTACAAATTAAATATTTGAATTGTTGACAGCAAGTTCACGGAGTTTACATTCAGCTGGGACCATGGAGGTCAGATCTTCCGTGTATTGGTCTAAATGGGATTATCTGAACAGCCCTCATATTACTGATGGCGCTGATCCCAAAATATGTGGAATACATAATGGGTTAATTTATTTTAACCGCGAATAACACACTTAGAAGGTGAAACAACAATTATTCATTAAATCCTTGCAGCTAATGGATCTAAAAGTTAGCAAATTCGTGTTGAATGTAAACTTCCTTCGATATAGGGTTATTACATATTTATGTTTCATATTTACATTCTATTTTCACATAAGAGTGAATGCATACATTATTTAAATGTCTGTAACGATTTTTCTTCAATTTATCGTGAACTGCGTCAGAGTATTTCAAATTATTTAATTCCTCCCGGAATATTTTATTTTTCCAACGTTTTGAAACATGAAAGATTAATTTTTGAGCATAAAAGGTAATTGAAATACAGAGCGAATATTACTGAGAGAGTTTTACGTTGTTATATATGTGGAAGATTTTTTATGTTTTACCCAAATGAAATCTTAGTTTGAAGTTTGAGAATTCTCATGCTCTTCCATTACTGACTACACTTAGGAGTCTGAACATGGTCTAACTCAAGATATTAAATAGTTCCTAATAAGGAATATTTGGCTTAACTCATTAAGCTGCAATCGTCTTGTGACAGAAATATACTAACCAGCATGCATTTGGATATGAGCAGGATATGGAATGAAGAACACAATACAATTTATTATTCAATGGTTAGATGTAATACAATTATAAATCCAATTATGTTTACAGATATAATGAATGTTAATTTTTTAAACTGTTTGATGTATAAACACTTCAGTGTGCCAGAAAGAATAATTATCAATTTAGTGTCTATATTGTAAATCATGGCCAGATGAGACTGACAATACCAAAATACCGTGTCCTTTACTTCTGTAATAATATGCAGTATTGCACCATCCCACGTTTTCAGCAAAAAATCAGTTTGATACCATTGTGACTGACGCTGGAGGTTCATATTCTAAAAGACTTATCGTTTACTAAGGTTTACACGCCCAAGGAATTAAATCAGCCAGTCCAACTATCAGGCAGGTGACTGGAAGTACTGTTGAAATATTAACATTAGTAACTCATCATGAATAATGACAGGGAACTCTGCAACAGATGAGTGTTGTATAAGAGACCTCACTAGTATCCCGATATACCTACGTATCAAGTAATTTTTCTGTCTGCTGTTTGTTTATTAGTTTGTCCAGTTTGGCACCGAAACGGCCTCTCTCATCTGAATTAAACTTTCAGGGAAGACCTATATATGTGGATCAATAAAATTATGTCTACCATAAATAGTTAAAATAATTTTCGCGTTGTGATCAGTAGTCTTCATTCCTACCTCATGGCTCTGTTCACGTAATACCAAACAGCATGTTATTTCAAACTGCAGTGTTAGTCACAAGAATATTAGAGTATTTTTGTGCTGCCACCAGCTTCAATATATACATTGTTTTATTCGGTTACTTACAATTTAAAGAAGCTTAAATGATGACACTCGTATATGACTCTATCATTGCTCGAGTCACAAAATCATTGAATGCACATATTCAGGATATGAATGTGCCAATGTTTTGTATACAACACGGCAGGTTTCCAATCCTTACTCGTTTACCACTATGGACCATACGGATGCGTATTATATGTCTCTGTGTCTGTGTTTGACGTTGATCGTCGATCAACCTAATGATATGAATTTGTACTGCATAATAAGGGAAAGAGATACAATTACATCCCTGTATTTAACAGAATGTTGGCTATGTGGTTTTTATCGAACTTCTTTCATCTCTCTCGTTTATCGAAATTGCCATTCCTCTTATAAAATGTTTTACCAAGGTTAGACTAAGTTATTCAAATAGTAGGCTATATAATACGCTACCATATTATCGAATGTAACTCTTCTAACTTATATATAATCTCTTTGTGGATTGAGGTGATTGTAAATGCTCTACCAACGACGATAACATCATTCGATGAAGTAAAGTGATTGTAAATGCTCTCCGAACTACGATATCATCATTTGAAGAAGTAACGTGACTGTATACGAACTACAATAGCATCAGTCGAGGAAGTAACGCGTCAGATACTAAAATATTTCAACTTAATATTTAGTATTGGTATTTCATGGTAACTACACTGGCGGAAAATAAGAATATCCCAACACCATGAAATAAGGAGTGTAGAGTACGAACATTTCAGCAATATTTTTGGCATGGTAACATATTTAATTAAATAAAGGTACAATACAACAGGTTAATGTGCACGCAAGAAAAGCCGTAGCACATGTGCCATGTTTGTCCATTAATAACCGGTATAATCGCATGACTGTAGAATGCTGGCATGCAAACGGTCATACATTGTGTCGTACAGGTGCTGGATGTCAGCTTGTGGGATGCCATTCCACGCGTGTTGCACTTTGTTGGTCAATACAATTAGGGACGGTTAATGCCGGTTGTGGAAGACGCTGGAATTGTCGTCCAATGATGTCACGTACTTGCTCGATTGGAGACAGATCGGGGGATCGAACAGGCCAAGGCATCATGTCGACACCCTGTAGAGCACGTTGGGGGTACAACAGTGGCATGGGGGCTTGCGTTAGCCTGTTGGAAAACAGCCCTGGGAATGCTGTTCATGAATGTCAGCACAACGGGTCGAATCACCACACAGACGTACACATCTGCAGTCAGGGTGCGTGGGATAGCCACAAGAGTGCACCTGCTGTCATAGGAAATTGCTCCCCAGAACAGAAGGCCCGGTGTAGGTCCAGTGTGCCGACGCCGCAGACAGGTGGAATGCTAGCTCTCACCTGGCCTCCTTCCAACCAACACACCACTGGCTCCAAGGCAGAATCGGCTTTCATCGGAAAACACAACGGACCTCCACTCCATCTTCCAATAAGCTCCCACTTGACACCGCTTAAGTCGCAGACGGCGGTGGTTTGGGGTAAGTGGAATGCACGCCGCAGGGCGTCTGGCTCAGAGCTGTTATTCAAGAAATCGTTTACGAACAGTTCGTTGCGTAATTGTGGTGCCAACTGCCGCTCAAATTGCTGCTGCAGACGCCGTCCAATGCGCCAAATCCATACCCCGAATACGGTGGTCCTTCCTCTCGGTGGTGGCACGGGGATGTCCGGAGCCCGGCCTTCTTGCAACCGTACGTTTTCGTGACCACTGCTGCCAGCACGCATGCACAGTGGAGACATTCCTGCCAAGTGGTTCTGCAATAGGGCGGAAGGAAAATCCACTTTCGCGTAGCTCTATTACACTGTCTCATTGAAACGCAGTGAACTGTTGATACTGGCCTCTTCGTCGTCGTAAATGTATTCATGACTGACTCACAGTCACTCCATCCAATCTCACAGGTAACTAACGCTCTCACACAGTAAAGCCCGTATTTAAAGCAAACATGATGAGCAACGTCTTGGGGCCACTAATAGCGACACACTAATGCGTATATTTGCGGGAAATTTGAATCAACGCTACCTTTGAGATGTATTAGCACGCCTACCAACGTTCGTTCATCTAGCACAACCCCTTCTTGGTGTTGGGATAGTTTTTTCCAGCAGTGTATTTGAATCTTGCCAGTCCACTAGAGATAATTGTAAAGCAGACAAATGTCATGAATCTGTCTCTTCAGAGAGACAAGCTCATAAAATATTTACAGCTTACGAAGGCATCAAATAGAAGATACTTCCTGACCTGAAAACAATCCAAACATGATATACAGTATTTCACATTTCAGTGAGGAATAAATGATGACATTAAACTTATATTTAAAATTCGTTCTCCGTCTGTGTAATATACGAGGCACGTCCAGAAAGTAAGTTCCGTTTGGTAATAAAATTAAATTGTGTACAGATACAGAAAAATTATTATTTCCAAAACATTCTACACCTCTTAAACTACTTTTCCACATAACTGCCGAACTTTTTCAGGCAATTGTCATAGCGTGGCACTAGTTTTTGGATACCTTCATCATAGAAGTTTGCCGCCGACCGTAAACGAGAGTGAAGACTCCCCTGTAAGATATCCTACCGTTTGGCCACCACTGTTAGGCAAATTATGTGCTTACCAGGAGAACTGCGTATGTTTAGGAGTTCTCCTGACCACATACGCAATTTGCCTAACAGTGGTGGCCAAACGGTAGGATATCTTACAGGGGAGTCTTCACTCTCGTTTACGGTCAGCGGCAAACTTCTATGAAGAAGGTATCCAAAAACTTGTGCCACGCTATGCCAAATGCCTGCAAAAGTTCGGCAGTTACGTGGAAAAGTAGTTTAAGAGGTGTAGACTGTTGTGCAATAAATATTTTTTCTGTATCTGTACACAATTAAATTTTATTACAGAACGGAACTTACTTTCTGGACGTGCCTCGTAGATTCTGAGAGCGGATCGACACATCTGAAGAATTTATGTTTTCTACTTCGTTCAAAGAGGATTAATATGTGTAAGATCCTCTTCGTAGTGTAAGTGATACCTAGAAAGAGGATTTAATATAAACCTTCATGTTTAAAACCGGAAGTTGGAGATTCACGGGGCAGATAATGGATGTGATTGCAGAGATGAGCACTCGAGGTACAATGCTAGTAATCCTCATATTTACTGCATTAAGTCTGACAATTATTTGCTGGAAATCAGGGGTGCTCATCTTCATTTTTCTGTGGGCTGCATGGCAGATTCCAAAACGAACCTTGGGTCACTTTAATCTCCCCACCCTTTCCTAACACAAAAATACGTACCAACCCTCAGATGTCCCCATCTTCAATCACCAGCCAAATGACCAAAGAACCTCTTACATGGCTTTTCGACAATGCAAGCAATATCCTGTCGCAGAATACAGAACAAATTGAGAAAAGTAAACAATATTCTGTAACTCTGGAGAAACTCACTAATGAATTAGAGGATATGAGTGACATTGTTGAAATGGCTGGAGATAGATTTGACACAGGCACCCTCAGAATGGTATCCAGGAATTCATCACTGATCCTGGAACGTAATTTAGATTTTATAAACTTCATTTTTGAAAATGCTTGTTCACAAATAATGTGAGTACACGCAAACGCGCAGAAGTATTTTATCGGAAATTTTGACAAAGCCGGATGGTTTTCATTAATAAGCTCCTGTAGAAACCAATAAGATTAATTAATTTGAATTTTAGTTTCCCGGGTGCATCACCGACGTAAACTGCATATCAGGGTCATATCAGGGATACAGTTAGTGAATTCATTTTTTATTCAGTTAGTAAATTCATTTTTTATTCTTAAAATTTATCCTGATTTTGTACCACTCATGTTTTTTGATCTATCTGCTGTTACAGCTGCAAGTCCATCTCATCCAAAATCGAGATCCTTCAATGTTTCACTCAGTTTGAGAAAGAAATCCTCGCCTGATGTATTTCCATATGGATGCTTGTTAGTAGATGCCAGCTCCTCAGTTATTTCAGACGCTTTGTAAATGCCACGAACAAAAATTAAAAGTTGTGCTGCATCACGGACGTCATTACTTTCACACAGAGCCAACGAAAAGCACTTAAATAATTTTTTTTGTTGCGTCATGGTGAGGACAAATTAGCTCCGAGTTCTTCTGTTCTTCTCGCCATTGTGCTCCGCGATAAGATGATCTAGTTTGTAAATGATTCATTTTCAGGAAATATTTCTTCTATTACATAAAGTATGGTATACAGTTCTTCACAAACTCCCCATCATAAAATGGCATCCCTTTCGCGGTTAATAATTGTGCAACTTAAACATTAGCGTGGGTTGTAACTATATTTTCTTTCCATTAAAATTCAAATATTTTCCTTCTCTGCATCGTATTTATTATAGACAGATCTGTGCTTAGAATCATAATGCGGCCTGATGTTGTATTCTTTACAAATTGATATATTTTCCTTTCATATCACTCATATTACTATTCCACAGTTCTCTATACAATGAAAATCATTAGCCTATTTTCATTTATGAAAAAAAGGTTTTCGAGATCACATTTAGTCCGTGTGTGGGTGGGCGTGTATGTGTGTGTGTGTGAGTCCGTGTATGTGTCTCCCCTAATAACTTCTAAACGGCTAGGGCGATTTCAATAAAACTCAGTAAGATCATAGAACTATATTGGCTGACCCCGAACCTGCCCTTCTATTTTTTTACCTTTCACCAATCCAACATGGCGGCTGTGCGAAATATTTCACCGGCATTCTATATCTCCGAAACCATTACTCATATCACACTCAAATTGTGTACGGTGATAGACAGCAATACTTGACGTTCACCTATGTGACATTCAAAAACCTGTTGACTAAATAACGAAAATGTTGGCCAAGCGAAGTTGAAACATTTAAATAGACGTTCCTCGCGATACAACCATCCGAACGCAGTGAAACGTGGTACAGCAAATAACTATACAAATGTCAATGCAC
The DNA here is from genome assembly GCA_946902985.2 of Meconema thalassinum. Taxonomy (NCBI): domain Eukaryota; kingdom Metazoa; phylum Arthropoda; class Insecta; order Orthoptera; family Tettigoniidae; genus Meconema; species Meconema thalassinum. The sequence continues at coordinate 301,854,125 of OX336389.2, forward strand.
TAACATCTAATTTAGTTCAATTGTTTACATAACCTGTGCGAAATTTTAAAATAAATTTCTTATTTCTTGTGTCCTAATCATGCGATCGAAATAAGCGTTTGAATAATGAACCTACACAATAATCCTCATCCAATAGTACATACCTATATGCCCTGCATACAGTAGACTATATTATAATCCGACATGGCGACCATCCGAATTATTTAGATGGTTCTTAATAACATTTAATCTATGACAGCAATCAAACTGAAATTTTGTGTGTGTATAGAGGCTATAAACATAAGTTCACCTATGGGACGTTCAATAACCTGGTGGGCACAAATCCAACATGGCGGTGACGCGAAATTTAAATATTCAAAAGGACGTGTCTCGCGATTTAAATATCCGAGCGCAGTGAAACTTGGCACGGCATATGCTTACAAAAATCTTCATCCACTGGCATCTAATTCATTTAAATTGTTTTTATAACCACAAGATGGCTGCTGAGCGAAATTTCAAAATCTCGTTTATAATTCTTGTGTCCTAATCATGCGATTGAAGTTTGAATAAAACACCTACACAATAATCTTCATAAAATAGTATATAACTCTAAGGCCAATATATAAAAATCCAACATGATGACCATCCGAAATATTCAGACGGTTCACAATACCTACGAATCCATAACTTCAATCAAGCTGAAAATATGTATGTTGATAGATGCAATTAATATAAGTTTGATATGTGAAAATAGGCTATTTACTTCTTCACGGAACTACTTGCTTTTTGTAAAAACATGGCCCTCACTATACATTTTTCTATGTTTGGAAAGTGAATTTTTCGTTAACAAATAAATTATTAAAATAGCTTTAAATATCAGTAGTTCTTACGGACGTTAGTTTACAGTAATGTAATGACCTCGTAGTTCTGCGTCTTAAAACAACAATAACTAACTAAACTACAATGAACGTCCCAAAGCACTTTCCGGGAGTTAACTGGTCATTTTCTCTGGATGGTCGAGGATAACTCTACCTATATACTGAACCCATGTACCATTGGTTCAAAGGGGGTCGAAAAAAATCCATGTATATTTATAAAAGGAAGGAAAGAAATATACAGTCTTTAGAGGAACATAGAAAGATTTCATGCAAGGGATGCTAACATCACGTTGTGTAAGAAGTTAGACCCAGGTGGCTAAGAAATGAGATCATGCCTGACTCATTGATAAAGAGCCAGTCACGAGTATAAATAGACTGAGTGGAAAGTTCCAGGCGTAAGAGCGAGAAGCACGTTTCGGAAATCACACTTACCTTGCATTAAAACGGCAACCGTGCCGACGTGCCAGAAGAAGAATAATTAGATTTAACCCATTTGGAAGAATAAAAGTAAGTAAATAAATACAGCGTTGTGAATGATTTCAGAAGAGAGATTTTTGTGTTGAGAGAAAGCTTTTAATAATTGTCCAGGAAAGAAGTGCAAACGTAGCCATACGTCATAGGGGAATGACCGAGGCCCGAAGAGTGGGGAAATAAAAATCAACAGCAACACCCACACAGCTGAAAACTAAAAATTATTTAATATCTCAGAAATGCACGATCGATTTTCATGCGCAGTGAGGTCATTTTACGTCTGGAAGACGAGCTTTCTGGAGATATAATTTTTATAATTGTGCGACAATTATTTCAAAAGTTGGTCACGAAAAGGACTAGGATTTTATCTTTTTTTGACTAAAGAGTATAAAACTCCTGGCAGCACCAAGCTAATCATGCAGTTATTCCGAGAGCCCGAGAGGGGGCGTCCGGCTGTATCAGTACATGCAGTTTTCCGAGAGCCCGAGAGGGGGCGTCACGCTGTATCACATCGTTAATGCAGTTTTCCGACAGCCCGAGGGGGGCGTCACGCTGTATCACATCGAAGGCAATATTATTCCGTCCAGGAGACGTGAAGCTACATCAAGCAGTAAATGCAGTTACTAGTCCGTCCAGGGGGGCGTGACGTTGGAGCATCACCAAATTCAGTTTACCAGTACTCCTTGAGGGGAGATGCTACATCACATCGTGCAGTTTCCGATAGCCCAGGGGGGTCATAGTGCTACATCACGCCGAAGACTATACAAGTATTCCTTGAGGGGAAACGCTGTATCTCATCATATAGACAGTATCCGACAGCCAAGAGTGTCGTGGTATCGATAACCAACGAGCATCCGAAAGGAGTAGCCAAGAAGTATTATTACAGTATCGTCATGTGGAGAATTAGGAAAATCCTAGTTACAGGATTTAGTTCCGACAGTATAAAGTTTACAGTGAAAAGTTCAGAAATTACAGTCAAAGCAGGCTGCGAACTTAGAGCCCCGGGCGATAGGTCTTAAATTAAACGACCAAAAGTATCATAACGTATTGAAGTAACGTAACGGCGAGATAAACATTATATCAACTTTAAAGAACCCGAGTAGGGACGGACAGAACAAGGTTCGCAAAGTATTCCGGAAAGATAGGAATTCGAGAACCGAATAAGCGGAAAGGAGAAGGAAATTATAGACATTGCTTCAAGAAAGCAGACGAACTATTAAAAACCACTAAGTTACGAGGAGTATTAGTTGCTAGAAATCAATAGGTCACCGATAGATTATTTGGGGGACCTATTGGACAAGATAGAATTTCGTTAGACCAACCAATAGGGTCTAAAAGGGAGCCGTTCGAGTCAGAGAAAATAGCAGATCGTCAGGAAACGGGATTGGAAGGAGAACTATTCCAGGGAGGAAGTAGATGGTTCGAGACTTTCACATTCTGACAGTATAGGAAGCCGACATTTACTAAATTTCACCCTTGGAGACGGGAGGTCAAGAAATCACGTGTGAAAGGCTTAATAGCAGCCTTAGTGATTAGAATCTGTGAAGTGTAAATATATAAAAATTTGTGTTAAAAAGTAATATTTTCAGTGTTTTTACCGTGTATTCTAAACGAATACACCAGTGTATTTTAAAATGTTATCAGTGTTAAATGTATACGAGTTAAATGTGTGTCAAGATATGTCTGTACATGAAATGAATTTGTACAAGATGGTGTAATTCAAAAATAGTGGGCAAAAATGAAACATCGCAAGAAAAAGAAAGGTCAGGGACCGACCTATAACATGTGAGTAAAGATTTTCATTATGTTTTGTGTTGGGAAAGTGTTTGTGTACAATCCACCGGAGTTTGAGACAGAGGGATGTTTCTGAATAACAAATAACAGAGTAGGAGCGCGGTCTGAACAAATAAAATTTGAGAAATTATAAATAATTATGTGAAATGAATAAATCCTGTAGAGGAAATGTATGAAATAAAATGTCAGTGTGTTTGACAAATGTTACAAAAGCAACCGTAATAAATAATAATAATATTAATGAAAAGAAATATAAATAAAGATTAAATTGAATGATATGAATGTAAGAGCGTTGAGCCTTAATAAAAGTATAAAGACATGGTGTTAATGCATGTTCTTAAAATATAGCGATTATTGTCAAGGGAAAGGATTAATATAAAAATTGAGATATGGATCAATTGTTAATGTGGAAATTATCAGTTCTTTGGAAGACGCTAGGCCTTAAAATAATGTATAGCGCAATGTAGCGCATTAAAGTAAAATGTCACGCTAGGAATGCGTAGAATCTAAATGTACTTGGTAAATTACTTATGAGGGGTAGTTGATTGCGGTAATTGAGCCATGATAAAGTCCTCCAATAGTGACGTAGATCACGAGGCTATGTGTGTTATGTTATATTATAATAGGGAGCAAATGTATGGTATTATGAGCGCAGGTAATATAGGCCACGGCCGACCCTAAGTCGCATTTATATAAGTCCTCTAGTATGGGAATGGTTCCTGAGGCATGTTAAGAGAGTCGAACCTAGACTCGTCTAGTTGTTGAAGCCCCTAAGTATTCGTCGTTGTATGTGAATTACTCTTACCAATCAATGATGACCCTTCATAATTAATAAATGCCAAGGTTACGAAAGTTGTTTATGAACCTAATAATGTTATTGAAAGTAAGCGAGAGAAGTAAAACGCCAGGTCTCCCCAGAGAACTGAAGAAAAGAAAGATCTGTTTTAAAAGCATTGAGTAGAGCTGCCACGCGTGGGCTAAGCAAGAGGTTCCCTCTCAGCCATAAATCTCGCCCAAGTGATTACGGTCCAACCCTTGTTATTGTAAGTTGTGCTAGGTCGGAAAGGAACGTCTAAGAGAAGTAGTAACACACCATGAGTGTTTAAAAGTTGTAAATGACCCGGGGTTTGAACCGAGGTCCATGTAGATGAAAATATTGCTTGCCAGTTCAGATCGTAGCTTTCTTGTGTGGTAATGGTCTTATAAGACAAATAAATAAATAAAAATCCCTAATGTAATGTTGTATGGATGTAGGATTCCATGAGTTCAATGAAGATAACTAGATTCCGGGAGTAATCATAGTTTTTGACTTTGTCAAGTAATCTTTTGTAACTGTGGAGTACACAGGTATTTTCCCGATCACTGTAGTGGATTTGTGAAACTTGAGAGAGATGGAAATGTTGAGAACATTGTGGAATGCCCAAACATTTAAGTAGAGAAGTAATATGTACTTTAAATATGATTATATGTTTGTTTGATGAGAAGAAAACTCATAAAATAGTTATTGAGGTGTGTGAAAGAAGGACACCGTCATTATTGGAAAGTATCGAGCCATTAGAGCTCGTGATTATATTGGACTTTAAGATAGATACTTTATGGAAGTGAAAATAATTATGAGTTGTTGGTTTGAAAGAAACCATTTATTTTAATATAATGTTTGTTTAATTTTTATATTTTTATTGTTCACTTTGAACAAGTTTAGAAGGATTTGGTCAATAGTTTATTTTGGTTAATTAAATATGTTAAAATAGGAGTTGAATTTGTTTTTATTGTGAAAGTGTATCCTCTATTTAATCCAAAATGTGTAAGTCACAGAGTGGGAGAACTTACCATAACCCCGAAAATCCCGAATTGAGCATTGCTGGCATACTGTGATTTGCATATTTCTTGCTGGAAGGGCACAGGGGGGCATCGAAGTACTGTGCTTGGATTAATAATTAGAGGAACACTGAAGACGGTCATTTCATGTAAAATAAAGTAAGGATAGGAATAGCTACAACATGTAAAGTTAACTGACCGAATGGGTCCCTAGAAACTCACAACGAGCAGCCCTGAGATATAAAAACCCCCCTAAACCACAAATGTTTCATGGCTTCAACGTGGGGCCTCTATAGTAAAACCACTTTTTTCATGGCGCCCAGTACGCAGGGCTGAGTTTTCCTAGGGAAATCCCGAGTTTTCTCGAAAAATCCAAATTTTCATTAAAAATAATGGTTTATCGAAATTTTGAATGTTTAAATACTTCCATGAAGGTTTATGAGATTGAATAAAGATATCAAAAGGGTACGTTGTAGTAAACACCCGTACCAAAGTAAATTTTTGAAGAAATTGGGACAAAATGGTTCAGGTACCATCTCTCAAGCATGTATCAGCGATGTGGCATGAGTAGCCCACTGTATTTTAATAAGATGTCATTAAATGAAGAGAGACGGAGGCTCTCGGAGGATATAAGGGTAGAGAGTAAAGATAAAGGTTAAACCATAGATGATAAAGAGTACCCAAGTAAAGTAAATGTAAAGGTTTCTTTAGAAAGCATGCGTGCACCTGGAGACATAGTTACACGAAGAGAAGGTAACATGTCTGCAGAAAATAGGGTAAAAGTTGAGCCTTTAGAGCTCCAAAAGGAAAAAGAAAAATGTGAACCGATTCCAAGGGGAAATGTAATTAATACAGAAAATAATAATGGTAAAGGTAATTCAAAGTCTCACGTAGTAATGCAGGTTCAAGTAGGCTTGGAAAACGAAGGGAAAAAGAAAGATAGTCCTTGCGCTCAGGATCAGAAAGAGGTAGAAATGGCGACTTGGGATGAAATAAAGGAATTCTTGGATATAATTAGGGAAACGGATAATGAGTATCATAAGATGAAGAATGAACTATGGAAATTAAAAGATTTCAACTCAAGAAAGAAGGAAGGCATTGAGGAACAGAGAGAAAGTATTTCCGGTGAAAGAGAGAAGATAGACAAACTTCATGATAGGGCAAGTAAAAATTGGTAGACAATATCCAAACAGGAATTAGAAGAGTTGTATAAAGAAATTCCTAAGGTTAAAGAGTCATTAAGAGAAACAAAGAAGAAATTTGCGAAACGCATGGAGAAAGAAGGGAAAACAGAAATAGCTCCGTGGAAACAGATACAAATGTTCATTGAGGAAATAAGTGATATAATGGGGCAATCATGGGAAATGAGAAATAAGTGGGTTAAGATTTAGTGGAAGACCTATGACAAAGAGCACGATAGAAAGAAATACCTTCAGGAACAGATGGATTATATGCAAGAAGAATGGGATAAGATGCAGTGTTTCAGAATGAGCATGTATGATGAAAATGGAATAATCAGTGTTCAGGAATTGGCTGAAGTAAGAGACGTTAAGATTCCAGAATACAAAGAAATATTAGAGGCTGCTCAGAAGAGATATGATGAATATATCGTAGCACAGAATCATCAGTCAAATGAAGCCGTTGCCCAAGCTGAAAAGCAAGTAGAAATCGAAGAAGAGAAAGAAGTAACGGTGCCGAAAGAGCCCGAAATTGATACTAGTTAGGAAGAAGAAGAAGAAAAAGAAGTCATGGTGCCGGAAGAGCCCAAAATTGAGACTAAAGAAGTCGAAACAGAAATAGAAATCGTAATGACTCCAGTGGAAACTGAGAAAAACTTTGAGATCCTTCCTGAAGAAGAAATGGAGACTCAAGAGGAAATGAGAATTCCAGATAATGAGGACAGCCGAAATGAAAATGATCGGCAAAGCAAAGAAGAACATTTTCATGAAAAGATGGAGCCGGAAGAGCAAGAAATAATTCCAGAACAGGAGGTAACAAAAGAAGTAAAAGCAGGGGAAACGGAAATAATAATTCCTGAAGAAATGGAGAAAGTAAATGAAACGATAATAGAAACTATCGCCGAAGCACAGATGTAAGCAGAGGTTCAAGATTCAACAGAAATAAAAAGGGAAAACCCAGAAGAAATTCCTGAGGATAAGGAAAATAAGATACAATTCAACGAAGAAAAGGAACAGTTGAAAGCACAGATTCTTGAGTTAATGAGGAAATATCAAGAATATCAACGAAAGGAAAGAGAAATGGAAACAGATCCAAATAAGAGCCAAGAAAACCTCAAAGGAAAAGATGAGATTGTTGGAAATAATGAAAAAGGGAAAGGAGATATCTTTGAAGAAAATCAGGAAAGAGGAAGAAAACCGCAATTGGTAGTCGGTTTACAAGAAAATAGATACCCCATGGAAATTAGGAGAGGAGGAGAGATAACGTACAATGCCTTGGAGAAAGAAGACCCTCAGGCTTCGTAAAAAGAAATGGAATAATAGAAGGAAGAGAAAGGAAGAATATCTGAAGGGACTTTGGAATTGGAAGAGTAGGAAAAAGAAATACTCTTTGAAAATGCCATCTCGAGGCGAGATGAAGGAAAAGGATTATTCCAACATTGCTAACGGGTTAAGCCGCATGCACCCGTTCAAGAATGAGAGAATAAAGGAAATTTTGCTTGAAATACCATCTCAAGAAGAGATGAGGAAAACAGAAGAGAACCAAGAAGAGTCGGGTGAGGATAGACCGAGCTCTTAAAGACAAAATGAAATTTTACAGACTTGGAGTCTGAAAACAATAATGAAGAAGTAACGGATAAAGCCGTTTGCACCCGTAAGGTATTTAAAGAAGGTCAATAGGTTGAGAGTACAAAATAAGAAAAGAGAAATAGACCGGCAGGATGCCCGTCTTATGAAACGAGGAAAGAAATAAAGTTGTTTGACTCAAGTTTGGAGAGCATGCGCCAGACTAGCGAAGACTCACAAAACACCCGAACGAGACGAGTAATTTATGACCCTGAGTGGAGACGTCCGCTAAGGAAAATGAATGAATGGGATCTTTGGAGACCCAAAGACAAGCCAGAGAGGAAGAGGATTTTAAAGGAATAAAGAAACAAAAGGTACGGATAACGTTATGATGGCTTCGACAGTTAAAAGAAAAATAAGATTTTTATAAATAATGGAAATAAATTTCCTCAAAATTTTTCGAAAATTTATTTACCTAAGGAGGGGAGAGATGAACCCATGTACCATTGGATCAAAGGGGGTCGAATCCATGTATATTTATAAAAGGAAGGGAAGAAATATACAGTCTTTAGAGGAACATAGAAAGATTTCATGCAAGGGATGCTAACATCACGTTGTGTAAGAAGTTAGACCCAGGTGGCTAAGAAATGAGATCATGCCTGACTCATTGATAAAGAGCCAGTCACGAGTATAAATAGACTGAGTGGAAAGTTCCAGGCGTAAGAGCGAGAAGCACGTTTCGGAAATCACACTTACCTTGCATTAAAACGGCAACCGTGCCGACGTGCCAGAAGAATAATAATTAGATTTAACCCATTTGGAAGAATAAAAGTAAGTAAATAAATACAGCGTTGTGAATGATTTCAGAAGAGAGATTTTTGTGTTGAGAGAAAGCTTTTAATAATTGTCCAGGAAAGAAGTGCAAACGTAGCCATACGTCATAGGGGAATGACCGAGGCCCGAAGAGTGGGGAAATAAAAATCAACAGCAACACCCACACAGCTGAAAACTAAAAATTATTTAATATCTCAGAAATGCACGATCAATTTTCATGCGCAGTGAGGTCATTTTACGTTTGGAAGACGAGCTTTCTGGAGATATAATTTTTATAATTGTGCGACAATTATTTCAAAAGTTGGTCACGAAAAGGACTAGGATTTTATCTTTTTTTGACTAAAGAGTATAAAACTCCTGGCAGCACCAAGCTAATCATGCAGTTATTCCGAGAGCCCGAGAGGGGGCGTCCGGCTGTCTAAGAGAAGTAGTAACACACCATGAGTTTTTAAAAGTTGTAAATGACCCGGGGTTTGAACCGAGGTCCATGTAGATGAAAATATTGCTTGCCAGTTCAGATCGTAGCTTTCTTGTGTGATAATAGTCTTATAAGACAAATAAATAAATAAAAATCCCTAATGTAATGTTGTATGGATGTAGGATTCCATGAGTTCAATGAAGATAACTAGATTCCGGGAGTAATCATAGTTTTTGACTTTGTCATGTAATCTTTTGTAACTGTGGAGTACACAGGTATTTTCCCGATCACTGTAGTGGATTTGTGAAACTTGAGAGAGATGGAAATGTTGAGAACATTGTGGAATGCCCAAACATTTAAGTAGAGTAGTAATATGTACTTTAAATATGATTATATGTTTGTTTGATGAGAAGAAAACTCATAAAATAGTTATTGAGGTGTGTGAAAGAAGGACACCGTCATTATTGGAAAGTATCGAGCCATTAGAGCTCGTGATTATATTGGACTTTAAGATAGATACTTTATGGAAGTGAAAATAATTATGAGTTGTTGGTTTGAAAGAAACCATTTATTTTAATATAATGTTTGTTTAATTTTTATATTTTTATTGTTCACTTTGAACAAGTTTAGAAGGATTTGGTCAATAGTTTATTTGTTTTATTTGTTTGTAGCGCCATAATTTTGGTTAATTAAATATGGTAAAATAGGAGTTGAATTTGTTTTTATTGTGAAAGTGTATCCTCTATTTAATCCAAATTGTGTTGGTTAATTAAATATGGTAAAATAGGAGTTGAATTTGTTTTTATTGTGAAAGTGTATCCTCTATTTAATCCAAAATGTGTAAGTCACAGAGTGGGAGAACTTACCATAACCCCGAAAATCCCGAATTGAGCATTGCTGGCATACTGTGATTTGCATATTTCTTGCTGGAAGGGCACAATACTTCCCCATGGAATTTAGCAGTTATTTCACTCTCCGGGGTAGTCTGGGGCAGTTAAATCAACAAACAAATTAAGGAAGTCTAATCCTTATGTGCTTTTAACGTGGGAATAATTATGGATCTTAGGACTTCCCTACAGTCCAGTAAGAGGAACATCACAAGAAGAAAACTACGAAGAATTCAGAGATTTTTCTTGTGGTTTTATCTCCTTTTTCAAATTATTACAACTAAGATCTTATGAACTAGGATTTTCGCTGTCAACGAGAAACATATATTGAAACTGAAGCACATTATAAAACCTCGACCAGGGACCCACATAAAATGCTTTCGCTGGCCGAGATCAGCTGGCGGGTGGTGTATTGATCACCCCCGCTGTAAGTCAAAAGTATGGAATGGGATAAATAGACCACTAAATGAACAATGCCTCTCTTACACATACGATGGAATGCGTGATGCAGCGGTAATTTTTTCCCTTGCGGTGTACAAGGTAGGAGGATCGAAACCTGATGAGTGAGACCCATGTGACTAGGTAATATAAGCCGGTTCTGGGACAGGGGCTAATGCGCAAGATGGCGACCGCGTTAGTCCAACCCCATGCTGGTCGTATAGGGGGACAGTCATAGCTGGGCCAGGGGCTAGTGCGCAAGATGGCCACTGAACGCAACCACAATTTTAAATGGTGGGCTATCCAAATTATGTTTTATTTGTTATTAAGTTTAAATTATTAATTACTTATTTATTATTTTTTTATAAATTTCTTTTTAATTTTATATTTAATTTATTATTTATTATTGTGTCAAAGCACTAAAGAGTCCGTGGGCAGGCGGCAGCACGCCGGCCTCTCACCGCTGGGTCCGTGGTTCAAATCCCGGTCACTCCATGTGAGATCTGTGCTGGACAAAACGGAGGCAGACAGGTTTTTCTCCGGGTACTCCGGTTTTCCCTGTCAAAATTTCATTCCAGCAACACTCTCCACTATCATTTCATTTCATCTGTCATTCATTTAATCATTGCCCCAGAGGAGTGCGTCAGGCCTCGGCAGCCGGCACAGTTCATATCCTCGCCGCTAGATGGGGGCTTCATTCATTCAATTCCTGACCCGGTCGGAGACTGGAAGCAGGCTGTGGATTTTCATTCATTGTGTCAAAGCACTAAACTGCAAGGTCATTAAACCAACAATTCTCTAACCCACAAAAACTTCATTTCAAAATTTAAAATACTGCATGACACTTTTTTATTTTATATTTTTTACATTTTACATTTTCCAAAATCAGTAAATTACAAGGTCACATACCTAACCTAACTTCACCTAACCTAACCTAACTTAACCTAACTTCACCTAGCCTAAATTAACCTAACCTAATCTAACATAACCTAACCTCACCTAACCTAACCTGACCTAACATAACTATACCTAACCTACCTTAGCCTAACTTAACTTTTCCTAACCTCAGTTCACCTAACCTAACTTTACATAAACTAACCTAACCTTACCTAACCTAACTTTACCTAGCCTAACTTAACCTAACCTAACTTTACCTGACCTCAGTTCACCTAACCTGACTTTACATAAACTAACCCAACCTAACCTAACCTAACCCACAGAAAACGCATTTAAAAATTTAAATTAATGCCATGTTATATTTTCTATTTTTACATTTTACATTTTAGATTTTTCGAAAACAGTAAACTACAAGGTCACATACCTAACCTCCGTACACCAAACATGTCCTTACATAGCTTAACAAACCTCACCTAACCTAACCTAACATAACCTTAGTTCACCTAACCAAGCATGTCCTCACCTAACTTTACCTAACATAACATAAGCTAATCCAAAGGCTATTGCACATACACAGAGTTTTGTTCTTCACACATTTCTCAATTCCTCAATTTCCACTTAGTATTTTTTTTAAATTTCAGTTTTAAGTTTTTGAATTTCAAAATATGGAAACATGGATTTTGCATTTTGTTGTTTACACATTTGTCAATTTCACAATTTCCCAAATACAGATTTTAAAATGTCATTTTAAATTTTTTGAATTTCATAATATGGAAACATGGATTTTCCAATTTGTTGTTCACACATTTGTCAATTTCTCAATTTCCCTTTTACAGTTTTAAAATGTCAGTTTAATGGTTTTGAATTTTAACATATGGAAACATGGATTTTCCTATTTGTTGTTTGATTTTTCAATTTCACAATTTCACATTTACAGTTTTTTTAAGTCAGTTTAACGTGGTTTTTTTTCAATTTTTGTCAATATGGAAACGTGGATTTTCCAATTTTGTGTTTTACATTTTTTTCATTTAGTCCATGTACAAAGTTCATATTAGCATTAGGAGTGGGAAGTGGTGTGTAGTACGTAAAATGTACAAGCAGTGTCCATACATTTTTAGCCTACTTTTCACATTTTGCAACAAGAAGTTCCGTGACGAACTAAAGAGCCTACTTTTCTTAAAATGTAAGATCATGCCAATAATTAATCTATATGGATCTATCTAGAATAATGACGAAATTCAGTTGGTAATATCGAAATTTCTAATTAGTTCGAAATACTGTATATCTGGCATAATGTAACCTAATAGAGAACTACAGTTGGCAGCCCTGGTGACTGAATATATTCTCAGTTCCATCTCTTAAGGTACAGAATAAAACATTTGGTTGAAGTCCAATGCATAGCATGGACGTTACATGCAGTTAAACATTGGAACTAACAGCGCGCGTAAAATCATGTTGGCAACAATGACATACATGTATTGGTCATAAATAATCTGAAATAATATGATCTATTGTTGTGTCAATTTGGAATGAAATCCATTAGTTAGTATAGAAGATACATGCATTTTAAAATTGGACCTATCAGCAGGCTTAGAATCATGTTGGCAGCACTGGCGTAGGCCTATATTAGTTACTCCAAATTAATCTAGAATGCAAGGTACTATACGTGTGCCAAGTTTAGAGTTATTGGCTTGCATACTTTCTGATATATTGATATTAGGGTAACAAAAATAGAGACAGTATTTATTAACAGTTGGCAGCCCTGGTTACTATTAAGAATCGACATAGTCATATCTGTTATGGTACACATAGCACTCACGAAATTTGGTTGAAATCCAAATGATAGTATAGAAGTTACATGTATTAAAAGTTTGACCTTTCAGCAGGCTTAGAATCAAGTTGGTAGTACTGACGTATATAAGTTACTCCAAATTAATATAGAATGACAGGTACTATAGGAGTGCATAGTTTGAAGCTGTGGGCTTGCATACTTTCTGATCAATGGGTATTTGGATTTAAAAAATGACAGCATTTATTAACAGTTGGCAGCTCTGGTGGCTCTTAAGAAAACGCTCAGTCATATCTCTTTATGTACACATAGCACATACGAAATTTGGTTGAAATCCAATTGATAGTGTAGAAGTTATATGCTTTTAAAATTTGGACCTATCAGCAGGCTCATAATTATTTTGGCAACACTGCCATGTATGACCTCCTGGAAATTAAACTGAAATATTATTATCTATACGTGTGCCAATTTTGAAATAGCTCCCATTCATACCTTCCAAGATATCCAACATGGAGCTCAAATTTCAATTGCGATTTTTCAGCAGTTGGTAGCACTGACATCATTTTCAAATATGGCAGTGAGATATTTACTCCTGCGAAATTTTCTTTCGATTACTGCAGCCGTTTAGGAGTTGATAGGGACACACACACACACACACAGCCAGACAGACAGACAGAATGACAGACAGACAGACAGACAGACACACATTTGCCCGATCTCATAAGTCGACTTTTTCCTCATTTTTGCAAAATGTGAAAAATAGGCTAAAAATGAGGAAAAAGTAGACTTATGAGATCGGGCAAATGTGTGTCATTCTGTCTGTCTGTCTGTCCTTCTGTCTGTCTGTCTGTCTGGCTGTGTGTGTGTGTCCCCCTATCAACTCCTAAACGGCTGGAGAAATCGAAACAAAATTTGGTAGCAGTAAAGATCCATACCTGAATATCTCACGGCCATATTTGAAAATGATGTCAGTGCTACCAACAGCTAAAAAATCACAATTGAAATTTGAGCTCCATGTTGGACATCATGGAAGGTATGAATGGGATCTATTTCAAAATTGGCACATGTATAGATAATAATATTGCAGTTTAATTTCCAGGAGGCCATACATGGCAGTGTTGCCAAAATGATTATAAGCCTGCTCAAAGGTCCAATTTTGAAATGCATATAACTTCTACACTATCAATTGGAATACAACCAAATTTCGTATGTTGTATGTGTACATAACCAGATTCGACTGAGCGTATTCTTAAGACCCACCAGGGCTACCAACTGTTAATAAATGCTCTTAATTTATTTTATCCAAATACCAATATATCAGAAAGTATGCAAGCCGACAGCTTTAAACTATGCACACGTATAGTACCTGACATTCTATATTAATTTGGAGTAACTTATATACGTCAGTGCTACCAACATGATTCTAAGCCTGCTGAGAGGTCCAACTTTAAATACATGTAACTTTCATACTATCATTTGTATTTCAACCAAATTTCGTATGTGCTATGTGTACCATAACAGATATGACTATGCGTATTCTTAAGAGCAACCAGGGCAGCCAACTGTTAATATGTGCTGTCTCTATTTTTGTTGCCCTAATATCAATATATCAGAAAGTATGCAAGCCAATAGCTCTAAACTTTGCACACGTATACTACCTGGCATTCTAGATGAATTTGGAGTAACTAATATACGTCAGTGCTGCCAACATGATTCTAAGCCTGCTGATAGGTCCAATTTTAAAATGCATGTAACTTCTATACTATCTAATGGATTTCATTCAAAATTGGCACAACAATAGATCATATTATTTCAGATTATTTCTGACCATTAAATGCATGACATTGTTGCCAACATGATATTACGTGCGCTGTTAAGTCCAATGTTTAACTGCATGTAACATCCATGCTATTCATTGGACTTCAACCAAATTTTGTATTCTGTATCTTAAGAGATGGAACTAAGAATATATCAAGTCACCAGGGCTGCCAAATGTAGTGCACTATTAGGCTACATTATGCCAGGAATATAGTATTTCGAACTAATTAGAAATTTCCATATTAGCAACTTAATTTCGTCATTATTCTAGATGGATCCATATAGATTAATCATTGGCATGAATCTTAAATTTTAAGAAAATTAGGCTCTTTAGTTCGTCACGGAACTTCTTGTTTAAATTTTAAATACATGTACAATATTTACACTAAATACATTTTTCTTTATATATTTTGTTATAAATTGTACAGTTGGTTTTATTTGTTTTCCTATTTTTTTATTCTTAAGTATGAATACCATTTTTTTCTTTTTTGTTGCTTGATTGGTCTTTTTCTATTTTTGTAGTGCTATTGTTTTAATTTTTATATTGTTTGGTTCATGTATTTGCTACATGCAG
Source organism: Meconema thalassinum (assembly GCA_946902985.2). Lineage (NCBI taxonomy): Eukaryota > Metazoa > Arthropoda > Insecta > Orthoptera > Tettigoniidae > Meconema > Meconema thalassinum. Next base: position 301,869,464 of record OX336389.2, read on the forward strand.
GTAAAGCATTTTCATATTCATAACTTAACTCTTTAAGCATGGTCAATGATTGAGCAACGACCATAGGCATGTGTAGCTATACCATTCGAATTACTCTTTTATCATCACCAGGATACAAAGCAATTTTGGTTGGTTGGTTCTTAAGTTTAGGGGCTGCGACATCGCGATCATGTAGTTTAGTCTTATAGATGATATGTCATGTTGCTTAGAAGCGATAATGTTCATTGGTATTCGTTTTACCTCGTTTTTCATCACACAATCTTTGTAATCTTTAAAGATTATGCATTTTTTGACAACGCCTCTGCTAATGCCTTTAATCTTTTTGATTTCTTTACCATTTATGTCTAAAGCATATATTTTAGCTCTAAGTCCGACAAATGCTTTAATAATTTGTCCGCAGGCCTCGCCTTTAAATTTCCCCAACGATTTCTTGTTTCATGAAGAGTAACACACATGGTTAGTAGGATAATCTGATGTGTCCAGGTGTTCTAGGAAATTCAACTTGTCTTGATAAACATCTTGGGTGTTAACCAAATGAATGAAGGAGTCGGTATCCATATACATGAGTTTAAGATTTTTCAATCCATAATAGGGTAGCAGCACATCATAGTGGTGGGAATACATTAGAGTTTTTGAAATATCCAGTATACACATTCCAATATATATATATATAGGCTTATTGAATACAATGCTACGTTTAGCCATGTGGAAAGCAGCTAGGTTAGGACCATAAATACTTCTGTCAATAAATGTTGGCTTTGCTATTAGCTTTTCAGTTTTTTCGGTCAATCCCAAGACGTATATCTATTCTTTTACGAATATTTTGCTCTTTTTTTTTCCAAAATTGGCATTGCTGAATAATTTGTACAGGTTTTTCTCAAAATAATTTTAGCTTGTTTTCGAAGGTCGTTATTAAAATCAACGCACACCTTTAGTCAAGGTCTTTGTTTAAACTTTAACACACGATGAATTTTTACCAATTTTAGTTCATGATCTACAGCCTGTTTAAGTGCCATGTAATGAACAACGTACCGCCTTCGATTTCCAAGATGAGGAATTAGCTTTATTGAGAGGCGAATCCTTAGGTTGTGTACACTCTGGTAGGGAAGGTAAATCGTTGTGTAGATCATGAAGGTCAGATTGGTAAATCAAATGAACGTCTAGAATGTATCCCATAGGGTCGTCTTCCTTTAGCGTTTCTAAATCGACAGTATCTGGAGAAACCCATTGAAATCCACCGTAAGGAAGGGAGTGGCACATAGCCCACCCGTATTGGTTGTTGGCATCATCATAGGTAATAAACTACGATGGTTTCTCAGAATCATAGGTTTCCATGTATTTATTGTTAATTTCAGCATACCGATGAGACACCTGGCATATGCCTCCATGTATTCCAACTCTATTAAAAGAATCTGATCGTAATCCTGTAGCAATTCCAGTTCAATTCCAGTGTAAAGGAGCATTGCCTCAAATCTTAAGCCCGGCGAAGTAAAAAAGTGTGCAGCATCCACTCGATGTGTTTCTAATGTTTTGTTTCAAAAAGTTTCAAAGCTGTCTGCATGATGGAGTACATCTGAAGTTAGGTAGAGGTCACTATATTCCCCTAGAGTTTTAATTTTGAACAGATTCCAAACATTTTTGACACGTTCATAGTCTTCTTTGCTAACATTTTCTTGACTTAATTTGTTAAATAATGCCTCTTTTGGAGGTAAACACGTTTCACTTAACTTTTCCCATGCATCAATGTAGTCATAGGGAAATACCCCATTAGAGTCATGAGCGTTGCATTTTCTTTTCCATAGTACTTGTCTGTTTCAGGGTATGATGTTAAGTTGCTAACTAAGTTCCCCAAACTACTCGGCATTAACCGAAACGTATCCACAAATCGAACCTTAATATTTCCAATATATTTGGTGAAGGAAATGTACTCTTCTTTGGAGTTAGGGATAACGTCCATTTTCTCAGTAGTACATCCCAATTGTTTTACAATAAAATTTGCGTTGTATCCACTCATATTATGAAGAAATTCAGGAACGGGGTTACCTGTTTTACACCCCAAATTACAGTTATTATGAGCACTTCCGCGGTATTCCCCTGCAATATGGCAATGATCTCTAACTTTCCAGTCCCCTTTGGTAAATGGTTTTTGACACTAGTAACAGGTTTCAGAACATTGGAACTCTGCATATTGATTATGGGTTATGGCCTTTGGAACATTTAAGCTGTAAAGGCGATCAATTTCATTAGCAATTGAGATCGAACAGTCCATAAAATTTTCTGCAGCGTCAGGTCCACAATAAATAACAGGTTGGCTTGGAAGGTTTTTCTTTATGTTTTCAACAGATGGTGAGGGTTTAACATATATACCAAATCTCATAGGAACATGATTCTGGTATGGCACTGTATAACTCGCCTCAGGATTGGGTAGACATGTTTTATATTGTAAGAGTATACTTTCAAAATCTGCACTAATAACGTAGGGTATTCTCAAATTTGTTTCCACATTTAAGAATTTCAGAATGGGGTTTTAATAATCATTTCAACCCTAGCAATGTCATGCAGGACACACAAAGCTCTGTGTTCTTTCAATTTTTCCATTACTTATTGTCCATATCGATTATCGAAGTGAGTAAAACACCGTTTACACGTATATATCTTATGTTCATGGTGGATAATCTGATGTCTTACTAGTTTATCAAAATCTTTGATAAAGACGTAGTGGTTCTGGCCAAATGACGAGCTTAGCAGAAGGAGGTCGCGATGGTCTTGTAGCTCTAGATCCACAACCTTTAGAGGAAACAGTTTGTTGCCTTTTTCCGGTCCAAATACATTGATTGATATCCTTACACGTATCACAACGTTGGCTTTCTCAAATTTGGGAATGTCAGCTAGCAATGTAGGAAACGATATTACTGAAAAATCATACTTGCTTTCCAGATCCTTATATATACTAATGCGTTCAGCTTTTGTTTTAATCAGTTTTGCAAAAATGGCATTCATAAAAAACCTCTCGTCCTTACAGTTTTGAGGATTAATCCAGGCTTTTCTTGCTTTTATAGCTGTTGGAAATGGAATATATGTGCTACCACGCAAGGGATTGTACTTATTTATTTTCAATCGTACTCCCTCAACTGCTAAGAATGCCCAATTACAGCCCTTTACATCAGATACTTCCATTTCTGTAGTTAACTTTGTTAATTGTGTTTCCAAGAAACTACTTAAGTCTGTTTCCAAAACTAGGGCCTGATTTCGTTTTTTGAAAGCACGATCTGTAATTTCATTTGTAGACGTATGAATGAATCTTCATTCAGCCACAAGATCAACTTTTATCGACTTGTGTTTTGCTAGTTCTTTCTGCATAGCTTGTATTATTTGCTGCTTGGACTCTATAAGGTATGAATTTAAATCCTTACACCTATCACGACGTATAAAATAGGATTTAAGACGACCTTCAAAAGTCGTTTCATATTCAGTCAGTCCATTTTTGTCAGGAACCATTGACAGCAGGTAATGTTTTGTCGGCTCAGTTTTTTGTCTTTTAGTTGCTGACACAACATTACAACATTCTACTTGACGACGTACGTAGTAGGCATTGCTGAATTTGCTGCCACAGGTTTTACACTCATGGTATTCACCACAAGATACTTCATGACGCTTTCTATGATAGTCCCGTAGAAGAGTTTTTCCGCACTGTTTGTTCATATAGCTTAAAATAGTTTCTTCCATCATGGATGTTGTTTTCTGCCAACAGCTGCTTACTGCGTATCACAAGGCTACAGGTTGGTCGGTGAGACGGACTTTCACGATGTGAACACTGTAACAGGTAGTAGTCAATTGATTGTTTTCCTGCTAAGAGACCTCTTGTATACCGTAATTAAGACCAACGGCTACGTAGAACATATTAAAAGGCTGTACAATGGTCGGTGAGACTACCTTTCACGATGTGAACACTGTCAAAGGTAGTAGTCCAATGAAAATATTCTTACAACCTACTGAAGGTTATCAGGTACTTACTGCATATCAAAAGGCTGTACACCCGTGGGTTAGACACCCTTTCTTGCTAAGGACCCCTATATACCCTACACAAGGCTATAGATGTTAGTTCTAAACACTTAGTGGTTATTTGTATATTAAATTTATATACACAGCTTATGCAAGCCCTTTTTCACGTGGTTAAACTTAATGACATAGTAACATGCAACAAGCAAATTATGTTTCCGCTACCTAGCGGTCAATATCAGCACTACCAGAACGACCAGCATTATGCCTAGCGCTCCATATAAACACTAACTAAACGACCAGCTTGCTACCTAGCGGTTGATATGAACACTCACTGAACTACCAGAATGCTTCCAATAAAGTACACAATTGTTCTTTACACTCACAATACACACAGTGGGTTTGCTTTATCGTTTAATACAACTATATCTTGTTTAAATAATGTAACAAAAAGTCAAATGACGTAATTGTATGGGAATGTTGCATCACCTTAAATGTAATACTATGCAAGTGTTTAACATTCTACGTTTGCATTAGCAAACAGGTTGTAACTTGTAAAAGTGCATGGGCATTGAAAAAAACAAGGCGTAAACATTTGTTTAAGCATGCTATTTAAGCCTAGGTCATAAATACTAATGTAAATGAACAATATCTTACATTTATAACTTACCGAAGCAAACCCAACTATACCAAACCAATGCCGAACCAATACTGAACCAAAACATAGTTGCACCCATGTCAAATCGCGCCTACTATCAATCGCGCCTATTATCAATCGTGCCTACTATTAATCGCGCTTACTATAATTCACACCTACTAATTGCGCCTATTAATAATCGCGCCTACTTATCGCGCCTACTATCAATCGCGCCTACTATAAATTGCACCCACTTTTGTCTACCTGCCTTTGCACACCTCTTTTGCTCTTATACTTGCACTCTACTTTTACTCTTATATTTACACTCACTTGTTTACTTATTTGGTCTTGGAAAGTATCTCAGCCCTTTTTATGACAGCATAATGCTTACCGCCATATATGTAACAACACACTAAATTTCCAAAAATCCAAAGAAATCTAAGGTTATCATTGACTCTCAACTCTTACTCTTACCTCTATCCCACGCCTAGTCAAAACAATATAATTTGAAATTATTCCTAAAAAGTTGAATTGGGAAGTAGGCTGTATGTTTAAACTAAAAATCCTAAAAAGTCATATGTTTACTCCTACACTTACCTCTATACCACTCTCAGTCCAAAAATATTGTATTTAAAAAAATTCAAAACAAATTTGAAAAGTAGGCTTTATGTTTAAACTAAAATTCCAAAAAAGACATATGTTAACTCCTACACATACAGTACCGGTACCTCTATCCCACTCTCAGTCCAAAAATATTGTATTTTTCAAATTTTTCAAAAAAATATTTTTATAATGGGTTATATTTCCAAAATTATGAATTTTACATACATGTTTATATGACATAAATGAATGGTCTTTACGCCTTCTACCCGTATACCATGTTTTAAGTCCCTAGGACAGTTATGAAAAAGTTCAATATTGAAAGTAGTGAACTCTTTATCCTCTGTTGGATAAATGATTCCATGTTTTATTTCTTCAATTAATAAATATTTCCACCAGCATCATGAAAGTAGCTAGACGGAGATGAGGAAATTTCAAGCATTTGTGGGAGACAGCGGGGACATACCTGAAGCTGTTTGACAAAAGGCTAAATACTTTAGCTGTGAAAGGAAATAGCCTAGCGATGTGTCAGAAGGACAGGTGTTGGCCACCTCAAAATAGAAGCGACGCGCAGTGAGACATGCGGCTGGTATGTTCATTGTGATATTCGCGCCTAGAAGAAATATGATGCAGTAACGTGAGTGGCTGATGAAGAAAATAGACACTCCTACGACGCCAAGATCTGCTAAAAACCGCCAAGTGACAGAAAATGTGGGAACCAATGGGAGAAGAATGCCTATTTAGCGCGACAGGTCTAGCGTGGGCACGCTCGGCTAGCATTCACGCGGGAGATCGCCTAGACAAAATCTCTACGATCGATTCTAGGATTAATGGGCATATTCTTGACCTGCGCTATTTTACGAGTTCAGTGATATTTATTTCATTCCTGTACCACCATTATTTTGTGAAATTTTTATCTAAATTCCCCCCCCCCCAACAAGACCTAGGGCCAGTTCATTTATAAGTGGTGTGAAGAGCCAAGACATTGCTTATTATTATTCTGTGCGTCTACGGACGTAAGACTATTACTTTGTGCGTCTACGGACGTAGGCTGTTATGTTGTGTGTCAGTGGACACAGGCTTTTATACTTTGCGCGTCTAAGGACGTTGACAGTTATACTTTGCGTGTCATGAAGGACACAGAAATTATTATTAAAAGTGTTAAATTCAGTGTTAGATAGTCACAGTACTATATTTGTAGGGGCAGTATCTTCGATAATTCGCCAATAGACTGCTTTGGGGAAAGAAGTACCCGAACGGCGAATTTAGTAGTCAGACATCAAGTGTATAATAATTTAATTTTTGAATCAGCACGAGAGATGACATCATTGACCATGGAGGAAGCCTGGAAATATCAAGACTCCGTCAAGATGGTTGAGATGAAATAAGAAGAATCCAGTTGGGAAATGGCTGCAGATGTTCTTTGACGGGTGACTGGCTGAGGATGAGTACAGAATAATATTTATTATTATCTGATAAATTAAATTATGGTGTATGGGACATATTTTGTTTTGTAAATAATTTGCTTGTGTGATTAACGTAGTCTATTTAGTTTTGGTCTGACACACCTTTTGCATGGAAACAGCTCGCATGTATTATTAGTAGAAGGTTCTTTTCTTGTTTGTTGTTTTAACTAACGTAGCTATGTGAACGGCCGTGTTTGCATATGTTACGCGATGCGGTTAAAAACTTCTCTCGGAGATATGTTGTGTTTCAGAAGTAGGACTGAAGTAAAATAGTTATACAGTAGATTGGAGGGTAATTAATTTCTTTTGTTTTATTATTGATCAGATTCAATGAGATTATTGCCTTTGGAGCAATGTGATTTGTGACGAAGAGCAGTCAGCTCTATCGTAGGTTTTAATATTTTTTAATTGTCGGCGAGCATCCATTCAGCCGATCTGTGTGAAATAACGGATTGTCATTCCCAAATGTGTGTGTGTGAGTGTGTGTTTTTGTGTCATTACAAGCGGGAATTTCAGCTTAGACTGATTTCTGGCAGCTTGATGACAAATCCAGATTGTGACCTCGCGAGGGCAATTCTGGATATTTTGATTAATGTCTGACCATATTTTGAAGTGGTTGTGTTTGTTGCTGTTGATTCCTTGAGATAACGGCACAGCTGGTCAGGTATTTATACACACTGGAGTGGGACAATGGCAGGTGATTGAGGAAGAGGGGAGATGTTGCACAAGACGGACTGAGGATTGCCAGCCAGGTCATTAGTGGAGAGTGCCTGTGTGGCTCAGTAATAACTTTAAATACAGAATTAAGAACTGATCAATGATAAAAATTGTTTAAATAAATGGGAGTTGCCTACGAATCACGATAATCTCCGAAGCGTGAGCTTAACTTGCAGTTTTGTTCATATAAAGTAATGTCAGCCAGTCAGGCTTTTGTTGTTGTTGGTTTATTCCATGTTTTTATTTCATTCAGTGACCCGTGAGTCATATGCTATGCTGTATTTCCTTGTTTGTGTTGAGCAAGTTGGCCCGTGTTGGCAGCTCATAGTCAAGTGCGTCTTCGCGCTAATGAGGGTCTCAGGGAGATTCCTGTAAATAGTAGATTTGTAGTGCGTGTGTCAGCATTACTTTTTAAGGTTTTTTTAAATGTCATGTTCCATATCCATAAACGTTGATTTACGAGATGATTGTTCGTAAGCATCGTGGCTGTTAACCCGTTGTAAACGAACAGTCATCCAAAGTACTCATTCCTCGTAGTTAGTCATTACGCGCACATAAAACCCAAATTGCAAGGTAGTGGAACCAGGATCCACATTTTAAATAAAAGGGGAGATCCGTCTGACTCCTCAAATTTATAGATATTCTTATCATGGGAAATTCAGGGAGGATGTGTTTTATATTTGATTGTTGTTTATTTCTTTTTATGCACTATTAGTCATTAAATATTGTTATTATTTTACATCTTGTCACCTTTTCTTTCTATTTATAGTTTATATCCTATGACCCTTACCTCAGTAGAGCACGTTGTTTGGCGAACGTTAACATCACATAGGAACTGAGCGCGACCCCTTGATTAAGATTTCTTACATTAAACACTGCTTTTCTGAAGGGTTCAGTAGGCTATATTATTAGAACCAAAACATACTAAAAAGTGTTATATAGGCTTAAAAGAAAGGTTTTTGTGTCCTTTATTTTCATAATATAACTATTATTTTAATTTTTTCCAAAAAAGTCAAATTTTTAAATCTATATATATATAAAGCACAAAGTTTGTCTGTCTGTCTGTCTGTCTGTCTGTCTGTCTGCCTGTTATGTATACAAATCTACACCGTTTCACCGATCTGAACCAAAATTTGTATACTTACCCTTTGGAACCCTGCGGGTAACCCTGTCAACATTAAATTTCGGACAGACCACCCCATGCCCTGCATTTAGGCCCTTTTGCACAAATCTACACCGTTTCACCGATCTGAACCAAAAGTTGTATATTTAACCTTTGGAACCCTGCGAGTAACACTGTCCACTTGAAATTTCGGACAGACCACCCCATTCCCTGCATTTAGGCCCTTTAGTCCAAATCTACACCGTTTCACCGATCTCAACCAAAATTTGTATATTTACCCTTTGGAACCCTGCGAGTAACACTGACCACTTAAAATTTCGGACAGACCACCCCATTCCCTGCATTTAAGCCCTTTGGTCCAAATCTACACCGTTTCACCGATCAGAACCAAAATTCGTATTCTTACCCTTTGGTGCCCTGCGAGTAACACTGTCTGCTTGAAATTTCGGACAGACCACGCCATTCCCTGCATTTAGGCCCTTTTTGCACAAATCTACACCGTTTCACCGATCTGAACCAAAATGTGTATACTTACCCTTTGGAACCCTGCGAGTAACACTGTCTGCTTGAAATTGCGGACAGACCACTCCATTCCCTGCATTTAGGCCCTTTGGCCCAAATCTACACCATTCCACCGATCTCAACCAAAATTTGTATATTTACCCTTTGGAACACTGCGACTAACACTGTCTGCTTGAAATTGCGGAGAGGCAACTCCATCCCCTGCATTTAGGCCCTTTGGCACAAATCTACACCGTTTCACCGATCTGAACCAAACTTTGTATACTTACCCTTTGGAACCCTGCGAGTAACACTGTCCACTTAAAATTTCGGACAGACCACCCCATTCCCTGCATTTGGGCACTTTGGCACAAATCTGCACCGTTTCACCGATAAGAACCAATATTCGGAAACTTACCCTTTGATACCCAGCGAGTAACACTGTCTGCTTGAAATTGCGGACAGACCAGTCCATTCCCTGCATTTAGGCCCTTTGTCCCAAATCTACACCGTTTCACCGATCTCAACCAAAATTTGTATATTTACCCTTTGGAACACTGCGACTAACACTGTCTGCTTGAAATTGCGACGAGGCCACTCCATCCCTTGCATTTAGGCTGTTTGGCACAAATCTACACCGTTTCACCGATCTGACCCCAATTTTATATACTTACCTGTAGAACCCGACAAGTAACACTGTTCATTTTAAATTTCGGACAGACCACACTATTCCCTGCTTTTTGGCCCTTTGGCAGAAAACTACACCGTTTCACCGATCTCAACCAGATTTTACATAATTACCCATTGGAACTCGACGAGTAACACTGTCCACTCGAAATTTCGGACAGACCACTCCATTTCACGCATTTAGGCCCTTTGGCACAAATCTACATCGTTCACCGATCGAAAACAAAATGTGTATACTTACCCTTTGGAACACGATGAGTAACCCGATGTTCCAAACAGACCCAGCCTGGGGCTGGAAACTGTACAAGATGATGATGATGATGAGTAACACTGTCCACTTTAAAATTTGGACAGGCCACTCCATTCCCTGCATTTTGGCCCTTGGCACAAAACTACACAGTTTCACCGATCTCAACCAGATTTTACATAATTACCGTTTGGAACTCGACGAGTAACACTGTTCACTCGAAATTTCGGATAGACCACTCCATTTCCCGCATTAAGGCCCTTTGGTACAAATCTACATCGTTCACCGATCGAAAACAAAGTGTGTATACTTACTTACCCTTTGGAACCCGATGCGTAACACTGTCCACTTGAAATTTCTGACATAGGCCTACCACTCCATTCCCTGCATGTAGCTCAGGAATTCCTCGGGGTTGCCAGCTTCCTAACTCACCAGTCATGAGCCCTTGAGGGTGTACCAGAAGTGGTGGGTCTACACACACCCTGCCTCTTTGAGGGCCTTGAGCAGAAGACAGGAGATATTATGAAAAGGAAAAGAAGACAGACCCCTCGAAGAATGAGGGTATCAGGAAAGATGAGACAAAGCCAATTAAGGCGGGAAATTGAAAGACTCCCTAGCCCTCGGATACCCTAATACAGTCTGGGTCGGAAGAGAACAAGAGTTGACCCAGGGAGGCCGACAGGAAAGAGAACTGAAATGAGCCCGGCACCAGGAAGTAGAAGCGATGCCAGACTCAGCTGGGGTTCCGTGGTCGCCAACCCACGTCCCACAAGTTGTGAGACCCTGGGGGGGGGGGGTCAGTTGTGAGAATAGCTTGCTGATTCATCGCGAGGTGACTTGAGTGTACTTTCCAGAGCCCGCCGTGTTATCTCCTGCTGTCTATGCTGATGCCAGCACAGGGCCGTTGCGAAACAGTGAGTGATTCCCGGTCAATCTGTATAGGACGGGGAACCCCGAACGTGTGTCATCATATTTCGTCATCATCTGCGATTATCTCAGGTTGGTGCAGCTTGGACCTATATTCTTTGTCTTTGCCGAGCAGTACGCTCTTTCACTAGACGCATCCAGTACAGGCCTAAGCCAGAAAATAAGGTTGAGACTTTGGAAGACATCGAAGCTAGACACCTGAATTACCTATATCAGTTTTAAAATAACACCATGTTCGTTTAGTAGTCATTTTTTCATTACCTTATTATTATCATCATAAGTGCAAATGACCTAGATGTTACGCGTATCATACCAATAATCACCGCCGCATAAAGTCTTTCTCGACTGTGATTTTTAAAATATTTATTTTTGGTTGGTTCTTAAGTTTAGGGGCTGCGACAACGCGGTCATGTAGCCCCGTGTACTTTGGGTGTGTGTAGAATCTGTCTGATAACCGGTGTTAATTGTGATGACTGTATTAGTGTGTGTTATCTGTTTTTTAATTTAAGTACAAACTGCAACTTAGAATTCTTCAAATAGTTCGTACTTTTGCCGCCAAGCGCCACCGTCAACGACTACTAGGCCAAGTTCGGAACTTAGCTACTAGACGCCACTGCAGTCGGCTCTTGGCAACGGACGTAGACATCTATGCGCGTTGTTTACCTATCCAATTTAGCTTCACACAGGTGTAATTAGTGGAAGGTTCTTTAACATGCCATAAATCTGACATGGGACCGCCGGCTTTACTTCCCCTCCGAAGAAAGGCATACTGACGGATTTTTAACGCTCTTAAAATATCCGACGGCTTCGGCTGGGTTTGAACCCGCTATCTTGGGCATAGAAGCTCAGCATGCTACCAAATACGCCACCGAAGCCGCCATATAGTTATTTTTATTACAGTACATTGTGTACATTATACGTTGAAGTGTCAATTCAATACCGGTAGTAGTTTCCCTTATCATCCTCATCATAAGAGCAAATGACCTACAGTAGATGTTACGCCCATTACACCATTATTCACCACACACAATAAGTCTTCCTCGCCTGTGAATTTTGAAATATGTATTTCTATTACGGTAGTTTGTAAGTTTGACGTGTCAATTCAACAGTAGTTTTTATTATCATCCTTATCAAAAGGGCAAATGGCCTAGATATCACTCCCTCATTGTCTTTGGGGGCAAATGACTTAGATTTTAAGTCCATTATATTTCTAAGGAGACCTTAAAACATTATCATCATTCCACCGGGCGAAGCCGGGTACTACTGCTAGTTAGCTATATTTTGGAAACTAAGAATTTTTAAAAATGTTTATGTGACGTAATTTGATGGTCCTTACCCCCTCTACCCTCCAAATGAGTTTCTGGTCTCTAGGACAAAATCTGTACAGTAGGATAGAAGTAGGGTTTCTAACCCACCCTATTTATTTGTACCCGAGTGTACATTCTGGGCCAAGTACGATTCGAGATATCTCGCGAGCCAATAAGGCTAGAGGTTTGTACGGGATGTCATATGACTCAGAGTACCGCACCCTCGATGATGGGTTTGCGAGATATCTCGAATCGTAGTTGACTAAGTTGACAGTCGGGTACAAATAAAGTGGGTCAGACCCCTACTTCGTTACCAACTTAACATCATACCCTGAAACTGACAAGTACTTTGGAAAAGATAATGCAACGCTCATGACTCGAAAAAGGGTATATCCCTATGACTACATTGATTGATGGGGAAAGTTAAGTGAAACGTGTTGACCTGGAAAAGAGGCATTCATTAACAAATTAAGTCAAGCAAATGTTACCAAAGAAGACTATGAACATGCCAAAAATATTTAGAATCAGTTCAAAATTAAAACTCTAGGGGCATATAGTGGCCTCTACCTAACATCAGATGTACTCCTTCTTGCAGACAGCTTTGAAACTTTTTGAAAACAAAACATTAGAAACACATCGAGTGGATGCTGCACACTTTCTAACTTCGCCTGGTTTAGGTTTTGAGGCATTGCTCCTTTACACTTGAATTGAACCTGAATTGCTACAGGATTACGATCAGATTCTTTTAATATAGCCTGGAATACGTGGAGGCATATGCCAGGTGTCTCATCGGTAGGCTGAAGTTAACAATAAATACATGGAAACCTATGATTTTGAGAAACCATCGCAGTATATTACATATGATGATGCCAACAACCAATACGGGTGGGCTATGTGCCACTCCCTTCCTTACGGTGGATTTCAGTGGGTTTCTCCAGATACTGTCGATTTAGAAACGCTAAAGGAAGACGACCCTATGGGATACATTCTAGACGTTCATTTGATTTACCCATCTGACCTTCATGATCTACACAACGATTTACCTTTCCTACGAGAGTGTACACAACCTAATGATTCGCCTCTCAATAAAACTAATTCCTCATCTTGGAAATCGAAGGCGGTACATTGTTCATTGCATGGCACTTAAACAGGCTTTAGATCATGGACTAAAATTGGTAAAAATTCATAGTGTGTTAAAGTTTAAACAAAGACCTTGACTAAAGGTGTGCGTTGATTTTAATAACAACCTTCGAAAACAAGCTAAAAATTATTTTGGGAAAAATCTGTATAAATTATTCTACAATGACAATTTTGGAAAATCAGAGCAAAATATTCGTAAAAGAATAGATATACGTCTTGGGATTGACCGAAAAAACTGAAAAGCTAATAGCAAAGCCAACATTTATTGACAGAAATATTTATGGTCCTAACCTAGCTGCTTTCCACATGGCTAAACGTAGCATTGTATTCAATAAGCCTATACATATATATATATATATATATTGGAATGTGTATACTGGATATTTCAAAAACTCTAATGTATTCCCACCACTATGATGTGCTGCTACCCTATTATGGATTGAAAAATCTTAAACTCATGTATATGGATACCGACTCCTTCATTTATTTGGTTAACACCCAAGATGCTTATCAAGACAAGTTGAATTTCCTAGAACACCTGGACACATCAGAATATCCTACTAACCATGTGTGTTACTCTTCATGAAACAAGAAAACGTGGGGGAAATTTAAAGACGAGGCCTGTGGACAAATTATTAAAGCATTTGTCGGACTTAGAGCTAAAATGTATGCTTAAGACATAAATGGTAAAGAAATCAAAAAGATTAAAGATATTAGCAGAAGCGTTGTCAAAAATTTATAAGCTTTAAAGATTATAAGGATTGTGTGATGAAAAACGAGGTAAAAAGAATACCAATAACATTATCGCTTCTAAGGAACATGACATATCGTCTATAAGACTAAACAAAATTGCTTTGTGTCCTGTTGATGATAAAAGAGTAATTGATTCGAATGGTATAGCTACACATGCCTATGGTCATTACTCAATCATTGACCATGCTTAAAGATTTAAGTTATGAATACGAAAATGCCTTACTTGCATGTAGTAAATACATGAACCAATCAATTTCAAAAATAAAAACAATAGCACTACAAGAATAGAAAAAACACCAATCAAGCAACAAAAAAGAAAAAATGGTATTCACACTTAGGACTAAATAAATAGAAAACAAATAAAACCAACTGTACAATTTAAAACAAAAATATTTAAAGAAAATAAATTTATTAAGTGTAAATTAATATTGTACATGTATTTAAAATTTTAAAAAATGTGCATTTTTAATTACTACCCCCCTCTTCCCACTCCTAATGCTAATATGAACTTTGTGCATGGACTAAATGAAAAACATGTAAAATACAAATTTGGAAAATCCATGTTTCCATATTGACAAAAATTGAAAAAACGTAAAAACTGACTTTTTAAAAACTGTAAATGTGAAATTATGAAATTGAAAAATGTGTAAACAACAAATTGGAAAATCCATGTTTCCGTATTATGAAATTCAAAACCTTTAAACTAACATTTTAAAACTGTAAATTGGAAATAGAGAAATTGAAATAATGTGTACACAACAAATTGGAAAATTCATGTTTCCATATTATGAAATTAAAACTATAAACTGACATTCTAAAAACTGTTAATGGGAAATTGTGAAATTGACAAATGTGTAAACAACAAAATGCAAAATCCATGTTTCCATATTATAAAATTCAGAAACTTAAAACTGACATAAAAAAAAAATGCTAAGTGGAAATTGAGGAATTGAGAAATGTGTGAACAACAAAACTCTGTGTATGTGCAATAGCCTTTGGATTTGCTTAGATTAGGTAAAGTTAGGTGAGGACATGTTTGGTTAGGTGAACTAAGGTTATGTTAGGTTAGGTTAGGTGAGGTTTGTTAAGTTATGTAAGGACATGTTTGGTGAACTGAGGTTAGGTATGTGACCTTGTGGTTTAATGTTTTCGAAAAATCTAAAATGTAAAATGTAAAAATAGAATATCTTACATGGCATTAATTTAAATTTTTAAATGAGTTTTCTGTGGGTTAGGTTAGGTGAGGTTGGGTTAGTTTATGTAAAGTTAGGTTAGGTGAACTGAGGTTAGGTAAAGTTAGGTTAGGTTATGTTAGGTTAGGTAAAGTTCGGTTAGGATAGGTTAGGTTAGGTAAAGTTAGGTTAGGTTAGGTTACGTGAAGTTAGGTTAGGTGAATTTAGGTTAGGTTAGGTTCGGTATGTGACCTTGCAGTTTACTGTTTTTGGAAAATGTAATATGTACAAAATATTTAAAAAATGTGGCATGCAGTCATTGAAATTTTGAAATGAGGTTTTTGTGGGTTAGAGAATTGTTGGGCTAGTGACCTTGCTGTTTAGTGCTTTGACACAATAATAAATAATAAATTAAATATTAAAAAATTAAAAGGAAATTTATAATCAATCAAAAATGTATTGTATGTCTACCCCTTATTATTCCCGTTTTCCAACGGGGTCGGGGATGAGATGCGATGGAAGTCATTGTGGCGATGGTTTTTACGGTCGGATGCCCTTCCTGACGCCAACCTCATGAGAGGAGTTAATGAGAGATGAAATGAATGATGGTGAATGAAACTGGGCAAGGATGTGGAAGGAAGCGGCCGTGGCCTGTCAGAAGGTACCGTCCCAGCATTTGCCTGGTGTTGGAAATGGGAAACCACGGAAAACCATTTCAAGGACGGCCGACGGTGGGGCTCGAACCCACGCGTCTACCGAGTCAGCAGAGAGCTTGGCCCCATGACCTAATGCTGCGCTTTAGCCAGCGTAGCCACTACTGTCGGTATAATAAATCAAAAATAAAATACATAAATAGTAAATAATTTTAAGTTAATAACAAATAAAACATAATTTGAATAGTCCGCCATTTAAAAGTTTGGTTGCGTCCACAGGCCATCTTGCCCACTAGACCCTGACCCAGCTATGACTGTCCCTCTATACGACCAGCATGGGGTTGGACTTAGGTGGCCGCCATCTTGCGCATTTGCCCCTGTCCCAGGACCGCCTTAAATTACCTACTCATGTGTTACTATTTTTTGGCATGTCAATGATCTCCTTCAGAGAGAAATTCTGGCATCCCCGCATCCTTAAAGAAGTAGCAATTATATTGGACATTAAAATTTTACTCGGTTCTAATCAGGACACACGAAAGTGGCAGATATTCAAGCCTAAGCCTAAGCTCCAATACGGGAGATGACTCGGAAAAAGACGCGTAATCGTACGCGCTGCTCTTAACACCGCCTAATAGCTATATCCGAACAGGACAGAGGTATTAAATCCGTTGATTGCACCGTCGAGCTTAGTGCATTCTAATGGTGCAGGACGTATTTGATGCACTTTGGAGCCAACTATTCATACTATTTCTGAAAACATTTACCGGTACGTACTGTACCCATTGGCCTATGGTCATAGGCCATGATCACAGTATATTATTGGAAGATCTAAACCAAAGGCAATGTCGTTATAACAAAATATTGTGGCGTAGAAATACGAGCAACATTGTGCAATGATAATAATAATCTGACTAGAAACTTATGCCCTGTTGAAAACTACAAATGCTGCGAAATACTTTAGCTGTCCTCAGTGGAGGAGATTTATGGCTCCCACACAATGGACCAGGCAGGGGAATGAGGTGTTGTTTACTCGCTTCTCCCAGAGCATGAGCGCTCCTGCGAATTCTCAGAATATCGCCAAAATCCCAGAATTTTCCCCGGTTGGCACGGAGAAATCCTCAAGCCCCGCCCTCAAGACACACATTTCTATTAATTACCAGGGATCGGAAATTCACATGAATGTTTTGGAATCCCTACCATGGATTCAAATATTGGAAAGATTTTTGAAGATGAAGTGATCATTTAAATATCTCCGTATTCATAAGAGAAAGTAGTCCTATGCACAAGGAATTATGGCAACGTCGAGTTGTGTGACAGAGAGCGTATAGCGTCTTCAGATCGTAATTTAGTTCTACCGAAGCGCTGTTGATAAAAATGAAATCTATGATCGGATTCCGATTTTGACCATAGAGTTCGAAAGGCCATATTTTAACCCATAGATTAAGATGCATTGTAAATGTATTGTGATGTTATAGAAGGAGAACTAAGGTTCGGAAGTGCCAAGTGGTGAATTGAGACCCATATTGGAATATATACAAGTGAGCAAGGGGTAAGAATCAGTCGCTCTGTACTTGTCAATACGCACAGTCTCCACTTGGCTGCTGCAGGAATTGTAACATGTATACTAAAAAATCATGCAATGTAATTTAAATGTTAAGTTGCAAATATCATGAAGTACACCGTTTTATTTATTGAAAGTGGTAATGAATGAAATTTATTGCAGCCAAATAGCCATTGTTACATTCCTAAATATGCATTACATTCATAATTATGCAATAATACCAAAATAATTTTAATGTCAAGATATTGTCATTAAGTTTCTTTGCTGTATTCTGTCACTGTTTTAGTTCTCTTCTTGCACGTTTCTATGTGATAACGTTCACAGCTCTCACCACATAGTGTACACTTGCAGTCTTCTTTTACTTCATGGTAGCGTGCCGTGGCACAGAGTTTGTGATGGAACCCATGTACGGCCATTCTTGTTAGCACATGTCGTAGCTCCTGGTTTGGTTCCGTCCATTTCCTCTCCATCATGGCGTCAGTTGTGTAGAATTCCGGCCATATTTCTTCGCACTTCTTTCTTCTTTCCTTCAGAATCTCCGTGCTTTGTCGTGTGGATGGTAATAAATGCCTATGCCTTATGTCCTCGATGTGATATGTTTCCTTTGTAAGTACGTATACCAATCTTGATTGTGTGTTCATCGGGAGACATAGAGCTCTCTTCAGGTATCTTGCTTTGACTTTCTCTATGGTTCTTAAATCTGCTAGTGATAGCGCTTCCCAGACTAGTTCAATCCCATATGTTATTATCGGGCTTATGGCTGCGTGGAATATTTTCATTGCTGATTCTAGTGAGAGTTTGTGGAGATCCTTTATTCCATAGGTGGCTCTAATAGCCGCTGTCGCTTTTTCTTTGATATGGATTCTGAATGATCTACCTGTCGTTTGAAGTGTGATACCTAAGTATTTATATGCGTGTACTACTTCAAGGTGTCTGCCTTTGAATTTTATTCTTTCATTTTCTGCTACTCTTCCGCCTTTTCTGAAGGTTACTTGCATTGTCTTGCTCTCATTTATTTGCAAGGAGTTTTCTTCCGCCCATGTCTCAAGGTTGTTGACAGTCTGTTGAAGACTCGTTAGGCTGGTTGAACCTAAAACCATGTCATCTGCGTACATGTGCAGTGAAGTTTCTTTGTTGTGTTCTATTATTTGTATTATGTCAGATGTCAATATGTTGAAAAGA
The DNA here is from genome assembly GCA_946902985.2 of Meconema thalassinum. NCBI lineage: Eukaryota > Metazoa > Arthropoda > Insecta > Orthoptera > Tettigoniidae > Meconema > Meconema thalassinum. The sequence goes on from OX336389.2 coordinate 301,888,136, forward strand.
ATGGGGCTGATTGGGTCCCCTTGCATGACTCCGTTTGTCTGTACTATGTCCTTTGAGACTGATATTCCATCGCTTATGTTGACTACGTTGAAGGTCAGTATGTTCCTTAATAGAACAGTGATGCTGTGTTCGTTTCCAATCATATGTGCCAGTTTCTTTAGCAGTTTCTCTCTGCTCACGAGATCGAAAGCCTTTCTGTAGTCGATGAAAACTGTGAAGTATTTCCCCTTCGGATGTCTTAATGCCTGTTCTATCTCTTCTAGTAAATTTCTGATCGCCTGGGTGGTGTTCCGTTGTCGTCTGAAACCGTACTGCTGTTCTGGTATCAGGTGGTCTGTCTCTTTCACCAATCTGTCCGTTATGAGTTTTGAGAATATTTTGAGGTCATTATTTTCCAGGGCGATGCCTCTGTAGGAGTTGGGGTCTGCTTTGTCTCCTTTTCCTTTATATATTACTTTTATGGTAGATCTTCTCCATGCTTCTGGAATTTGTCCCCTTTCCAAGCATTTGTTGAACAATTCTGTCCAAGCCTCTGTGAGCCAATTCTCCGTGGCTTTGATTTGTTCGTTGTAGATCCCATCAGGGCCCGCTGCTTTGTTGTTTTTCGTCTTGATAATTGCGTTTTTAACTTCCTCTTTGGTTAAGATGATGTTCTCAGCTCTGGTTCCAGTGCTTGTGCTTGGGATGGTTTCTGGCGTCGTTCGCTGAACGTTGAGAATGTCAGAGAAGTGGTTTTCCCATGTGTCCATTTGAATTGTTGCGTTAAAGGTACTTCTTTTGTTGGAAAGGGCGATAAATGGATTCTTAATTGCTTCTTCTGCTATGCGCGCTGCTTCTTTTTCTGTGTGTTGGTTTTTCTTTTCTATCAGCATTTTCTTGTATATTTTCCTTTCTGTTGAGTATTCTTCGAGAGCTTCTCTTTGATTGCTGTCTCTAGCTCTATGTAGTGCTTGCAAGGTTGTTCTACGTTGTATGTAACATTCTACGTCGAACCACGGCTTAGCCTTTCTTTCCTTGTGTGGTATTGCTGCGGATTTAATGATTTCCTTGATTGCAGTGACTGCCTCGTCCAGGTTGTTTTCACTTATTATGACCCTGGTTTTGGTTATTTCAGTACTCAGATTGTGGATAGCCTCTGTGTCAATTTTCCTCGTGAGTTTTTGCATTCGGGTGCTTGTTTGAGTTTGTGCACCTGTTTGTCTTAAAGTTAGATGTGTTCTGATTGGTATGTGTTTTCTGAGCGGGGTGTCCGCTGAAGTCCATAGTGCTTCTTGTTTCCCTGGTGTTAAGTCTCTTCCTTTTGTGAAGATTAAATCTATTGCACTTTTGCCGTTGTGTGCGAAGTATGTCATGAGATCTCGTTTGTTCACCAGCTTATAACCCTCCACTTCCATCAGTTCCAGTATTGCTTTGCTCTTTCGTCCTGGTTTATCCAGTCTGCAGTTTAAGTCTCCTGCAATTATTACATTTTGCTCTTTCTCGACATATGTAATGATTTTAACTAGCATTTCCGTCGCGTCTTCCAGTGTGGCTTGAGGTTGTATGTATAAGCCTGCGATTGTGATGTGTTTTGTTGTGATGATGACAATGTTTTCTTCTTTGTAAATGTTCTTTACTTTGCCAATGTGGTTATTGTATAGGCATGTAACGCCTCCAAAGGGTCTTCCTTTTTCTTTCTGTTGTGCTAGTGCGTGTGTATTGTAATAGCCGGGTATATCCAATGGTTTTGTGAGGAATGTTTCTGTTAAAATGATTATATCTTCGTTAAATATTGCTCGTTGTGTTGAGAGCCGTGTGACGTTTGTCAGTCCTTCTACATTCCATAGCAAGGCTGTTAACTTGGTATCATTGTCTGTACTGGGTCTTTCCGTGGTGTTCGAGGAGTATACTTTCTGTTTGCCTTTGAAGTTATTGCCTTCGAAATCGAAAAGTTCTGTATATTACTCTGTCTGGCCAGAGATTCGCCTGCATAACTGACTCCCTTTCCCCTATGGGCACACCGATTTTAAAGGCCTTGTTTGTGCCGCGAGAGGGGAGTTGTTCACAGCTGATTATCGTGTTGATTCCGTTTTGGGTGAGGTGATCTTTGATATCCTCTTCGGTTGTGTCGGGGTCTAGTCTCCCTACGAAGATCCAGGCTGATTGTGGTGCTGCTCTTAGTTTGCCTACTGCAGAACCTCCCATGCCGAGTTGTGGGGGTCTTCTTGGGATGACGCCTTGTCTTCTCGTCTCTTCTTGTGTTGTGGTGTCATGATTGGTGTTTCTGTTGGGTAATCCTGGCCATTCTTTGTTTGATAATGACCTGGCTTGGTATTGGTGGTTATCCTTATTTGGTGTTTCTGGTGTGATGGTTAGTGAGTTTGATGGTTGTTCTGTTTCTGTTGTTGCGGTGTTGTCCTGGCTTCTATGGTGGTCTTGTTTCCCTTTTTTTGCTAGTATTTCTGCCTGTTGCAGCTGTGTCTCTAGGATGAGCGTCATTTTTTTCATGAGGGTTTCTGATATCTCTTCGAGTTTTTCCTTGATATCTTCACAGGATTGCTTATTTTCTATGGCTATCTCCTTTACCTCATGGTTTATTTCTTGACTGTTTGGTGTCGATGGGGGAAGACCGTGCGATTGCAGGCGTGTTCGACAGGTCTCACACATCCATAAAAGCGATCTCTTTTTTGAGTGTAGGGCGTTGAATTCTGTTGTTGTCATAGGTGGGCATTCCTTGTGGAACCAGCTGTTGCAGCCTCCATCACAGCATACTGCGGTTTCTTCTTTCGAGATTTCCGATTCGCATTTCGTGCATAGGCCAGGTTTGTTTTGCCTATGATCCATTGTGGGTTGCCGTGGGTTGCTATGGCGTTGATATGTAGGCGTTTTGTTGGCCTGTGTTCTGAGAAATGTTCTATTTTGTGCTCCTTTGCTCTATATTATATTGTAGTCGCTCTCTGGCCAACCTGCTGTATTATGTATGCAACCTCCTGTTGCCTGGGAATGACTATTTGAACTTGGGTCACGGGTTTGTACCTTATGATGTTTGTGATTTATCAGTGAATGTTTGCTTGTATTTATAACAGGGAGATGTTTGGAGTCCGTAATGAGTTACTGCAAATGTTTTCTAGCATTTGTAGCAGGAAGGCGTTTGCAGTCCGTTATGGGTTGTCGTACGCGACTCACTTTGTGTAAATGTATCGTCTGTTGTAAGGCATTTAGCGAGGGATTGTTCTTCAAATATGCGGTTTGTAAATTGTTGTGTTTTGACCCACCTAACCTCACTAATACATTCAGTATTTTTAGTGCCGGATTGCTTCTTAATTACCTTTAGTACTGTTGTTTCCTTATTGTCCTCAGCAGAAGTAGCCTCTCTTAGCTACGTAGCACCCTTTTGAATTGTGTAAAACTTCGGTTTACCTTTTAAACGTTCGAAAATCTTGGAGCCAAAGGTCGGCACGTTGTCAGATATGATATTCACTGTATACACTGTATGTAACATTCTACGTCGAACCACGGTAATTGAGGAAGGGAAATATGTTCGCCATAAACTCGAGGAAAGTGCAAGGATATAAAACTATGCTATAAGAGTGTTGTGATGCCCACTATTGTGTTTGTTAGAGAGGAGCATAATTAATCATATAAGTGATTATATACGTAAAAGGGTACTGGCGTACAGTAACCCGGTGTTAATAGGAGTTACATTGATGGTAGGAGGTGATTTTTTTTAGCCTACTTTTCACATTTTGCAAAAATGAGGAAAAAGTAGACTTATGAGATCGGGCAAATGTGTGTCTGTCTGTCTGTCTGTCCTTCTGTCTGTCTGTCTGGCTGTGTGTGTGTCCCCCCCTATCAACTCCTAAACGGCTGCAGCAATCGAAACAAAATTTGGTAGGAGTAAAGGTCTATACCTGAATATCTCACGGCCATATTTGAAAATGATGTCAGAGCTACCAACTGCTGAAAAATCGCAATTGAAATTTGAGCTCTATGTTGGATATCTCGGAAGGTATGAATGGGAGCTGTTTGAAACTTGGCACACGTATAGATAATAATATTGCAGTTTAATTTCCAGGAGGCCATACATGGCAGTGTTGCCAAAATGATTATAAGCCTGCTGATAGGTCTAATATTTAAATGCACATAACTTCTACACTATCAATTGGAATTCAACCAAATTTCGTATGTGCTATTTGTTCATAAACAGATATAACTGAGCGTATTCCTAAGATCCACCAGGGCTGCCAACTGTTAATAAATGCTCTCAATTTATTTTTTCCAAATACCAATATATCAGAAAGTATGCAAGCCGACAACTTTAAACTATGCACACGTATAGTACCTGACATTCTGTAATAATTTGGAGTAACTTATATACGTCAGTGCTACCAACATGATTCTAAGCCTGCTGAGACGTCCAACTTTAAATACATGTAGCTTCTATACTATCATTTGGATTTCAACCAAAATTTGTTTGTGATATGTGCACCATAACAGATACGACTATGCGTATTCTTAAGAGCAACCAGTGTTGCCAACTGTTAAAAAATGGTGTCTCTATTTTTGTTTCCCTAATATCAATATATCATAAAATATGCAAGCCAATAGCTCTGAAATTTGCACACGTATAGTACCTGACATTCTAGATTAATTTGGAGTAATTAATATACGTCAGTGCTGCCAACATGATTCTAAGTCTGCTGATAGGTCCAATTTTAAAATGCCTGTAACTTCTATACTAACAAATGGATTTCATTCAAAATTAACACAACAAGAGATCATATTATTGCAGATTATTTCTGACCAATACATGTATGCCATTGTTGCCAACATGATATTAAGCGCGCTGTTAGATCCAATGTTTAACTGCATGTAACGTCCATGCTATCCATTGTATTCAACCAAATTTTGTATTCTGTACCTTAAGAGATGGAAACAAGAATATATTCAGTCACCAGGGCTGCCAACTGTAGTTCTCTATTAGTCTACATTATGCCAGGTATACAGTATTTCGAACTAATTAGAAATTTCTATATTACCAATTTAATTTTGCCATTATTCTAGATAGATCCATATAGATTAATCAATGGCATGAATTTTAAATTTTAAGAAAAGTAGGATCTTTAGTTCGTCACGGAACTTCTTGTTAAATTGTGGGTTTTAATTATTGAAGCAAAAGCGATCATTGAGACTACAACGTGCTAAATCGCTAGCTCGGGGCCACATGGATCGACTCATGCACATCATGGAAGGGTGACCGATATGATAAGTACGATTTCATTTTTTAGCCATATTTTCACATTTTGCAAAAATGAGGAAAAAGTAGACTTATGAGATCGATCCGGGAAAATGTGTGTCTGTCTGGCTGTGTGTGTGTGTCCCCCTATCAACTCCTAAACGGCTGCAGCAATCAAAACCAAATTTAGTATGAGTAAAGATGTGCACCGGAATATCTCACGTCCATATTTGAAAATGATGTCAGTGCTACCAACTGCTGAAAAAACGCACTAGAAATTTGAGCTCCATGTTGGATATCTTGCAAGGTATGCATGGGAGCTATTCCAAAATTGGCACACATGTAGATAATACTATTTCAGTTTAATTTCCAGGAGGCCAACCATGACAGTGTTGCCAAAATAATTTTAAGCCTTCTGTTAGGTCCAATGTTTAAATGCATATAACTTCTACACTATCAATTGGATTTCAAGCAAATTTTGTATGTAATATCTGTACATAAACAAATATGACTGAGCGTATTCTTAAAAGCCACCAGGGCTGCCAACTGTTAATAATTTCTCTCTTTTTTTATCCAAATACCTATATATCAGAAAGTATGCAAGCCAACAGCTTTTAACTATGCACACGTATATTCTGACATTTTAGATTAATGTGGAGTAACTTATATACGTCAGTTCTACCAACATAATTATAGGCCTGCTGATAGTACCAATATTTAAATACATGTAACTTCTATACTATCAGTTGGAGTTCAACCAAATTTCGTATGTGCTATGTGTACCATAACAGATATGACTATAAGTATTGTTAAGAGCAATGAGGGCTGCCAACTCTTAATAAATGCTGTCTATATTTTTTTACCCTAATATCAATATATCAGAAAGTATGCAAGCCAAAGGCTCTATACTTTGCGCACGTATAGCACCTGACATTCTAGATTAATTTGGAGTAATTAATACAAGGCAGTGCTGCCAACATGATTCTATGCCTGCTGATATGTCCAATTTTAAAATACATGTAACTTCTATACTAACAAACGGATTTCATCCAAAATTGGCACAACAGATATCATAATATTTCGGATTATTTCTGAGCAGCACACGCATGGTATTGTTGGCAACATGCTTTTACGCGTGCTGATAGATCCAGTGTCTAACTGCATGTAACGTCCATTGGACTTCAGCCAAATTTTGTATTCTGTACCTCAAGAGATGGAACTAAGAATATATTCAGTCACCAGGGCTGCCAACTCTAGTGCTCTATTAGGCTACATTTTACCAGGTATATTTTGAACTAATTAGATATTTCGATATTGCCAACTTAATTTCGTCATTATTCTAGATAGGTTCATATACTGTAGAATAATCATTGGCATGAAAAGTAGGCTGTATAGTTCTTCACGGAACTTCTTGTTATGTTTGTGTCAATAATTCATGGATATTAGCGTTGAAAATAGCATATTCATTTTTCTATGATAATGAGTACCGGTACGACTATTGTGTCATGGAGATTTCAATTGTACATCTAACAGAGCTGGGTTCGCTCATTATGATACATAATCATAGCAATTATTTCAATGAAGTGAAAGTGTCTAATAACGTAAAATGATTTGAATAATCGTAACAGAAGCACATGGCAGGATTTGCTATGTTTGTAAGTGTGTTTATAGAATTGTTCCCTTGTATTTTTGCCCTGAATAAGGAAGAACAAAGCATGGTATTTGATAGAGGTTCATTTCGGGCATATTTTTCATTTGATTATGACCAGATGTATTTAAGCTATTTAATTGCATACCGGATGAATTAATATCCGTGGATTTAGTATGATATTGAAGGACCATGGTTCAAGTGATGGACTGAGTTATATAGTTTTACAGTGTAGTGACAACATAAATTTAGATGAGTAGCATGCAATAGTGTGAAGTACTTACGAGCGAGTGATAGCTGATTCCAGCCTCACTACTTATTATCATTATTTAGTGCGAATGATATTATGGCCACACAGGTAAGATGCTGGAAGGAATGATCTACGATGGAATACGTAAGTAACAATCTTCGATGAAATACGAGTGAATATGTATGAAATATATAAGTGAATCTACGATGATATGAAGTGAATTAAATTATAATGCCAGGTAATAAGTCCTGATGAAAGCGACGGAATACGTAAGTAGAGTGAATCTACGATAATATATAAATGAATTATGTTACGATGCCAGGTAATAAGTCCTGAGGAAAGCGCTGGTAATATATACGTCAATCTAGGAGAATAATACGCGAAATCTAGTGGCCTACAAACGCAGGTAAGAGAGTGCTATAATTAGGTGAATTAATTGGAATAATGCATTTATATTCGAATGAGATCGCATCGGACGGGGGAGGAAGATAGAAATTCACTCTGCAATAATCTCTGACAGGTAGAGGGTTAGCAACCTGCCGATGGGAGCAGTTTGCTTCAGTGTCAGGGTCGCCTAACGGGACCTCATTCATGGAGACTGCCAGTCCACGCCAGTCGATCATCGCAAGTATTTGAGTTGTTTTGCAGCGATAGTTATTTTGCTTCGGTCCAAGTCTAATATTATGTAAGGGTACATTACGTTTAAACCCTATGGTCCTTGGTTTATAAGTTTTACTTTGCCTGGTCAATTTAATATTACGGAAGGGTGTGGCAGGTTGTTACCATACAGTCCCGGGTTCGTAAGTCAGTTATTTTGCCTGGTCAAGCAGATATTTTAGAAGGGTACTGGTTAGACAGTGACCTTAGAGTCCTGTGTTCATAAATAATTATTTTCGGTCATGGAAAATAATTATTGGATTTTGTTAAATTAATGATGTTTCGAAATTATCTCGAGGGGTTTATTTCTCGATAATTGTTGAACAAACCATGCATTGTCCTGTTATAATTTGTTCTACGAGATAGTGATACCCAAGGTAAGGAACGGGTAGTTAGCGAATACCCATTATAATATATTATGACCTGATAGGAGTGTGTTATAGATACAATTTTTGTGTCATGCCCATTTATTTCAGGGGTCGCAGGTTCGAATGAAGGACATTCACCGTTGTTTAAAATGACACTGATATGATACGATTGTAAATAAGAATGTTTGGTTGGAATTATTATTCTGATAGTTTATTAATTATTCATTGTTTGTTGTTTGTTTGTTCATCCCTCACACTTTTGGTATGGGGATGGTGTCATCTTTGTTATTTTAATGATGCCATTTTTTATGTTTTACATTTTCACATAGACTTGTCCGTAGATATCCATGAAGGCATCGAGCTCCTGGTTCGAGACTTTGTTACGTCGAACCTAAGAACCGAAGCCGAACTTATCATATCGTTAAAATATTATTGCAGTATTGTTGCAATTCGTAAGTGTATTTCAAAACTGAAAACTTCCTAAGTAATTGTCTAGATTGGACATTAAATATACACAGAAAAGGCTTCCATAATTTATTTATAAGGGTGTATAATTGAGGTGTATAAAGGTGCATACATTATGTCTCAGATTATGCACAGACAAGTGACATATTCTAATGTCATGAAGGTTACCAGATTTGAAATGAGGATCAACTGGTAATTAAAGGAGGGATTAAAACAGATGTTGATTAAACACAATTAATAATTGGACGAGTCAGAGATTGTACTATACTGTTTATTTCAGGATGGTCAGGGATGTCACTGATTGTTGACCATTCCATTCAACTGAAATATAATTAATTGATATCAGTATCGATAGTCATTGTGTTACGTTTTATTAAACTAGCATTTTATTAATTTTGTTATAATTGGATCCCTTCATAGTCCATAAATGAGAAACAGCTGATCAGCTCCTAATGATCCCTCAATTCTCTATAATTTTAATTAATGGTGATTTCATTACTGTGATTAATTAATAATGATAATTAATGTTAATTGGTGTTAATTGGATACTAATTTAGTTCATTTTCTTTTCTTTGTCGCATTATTGATTTTTTTAAAATATGATCTGATGAGCATTGTGCCACGCTAAATTAGATTAGCGTTCTGTCAATATATTTTTATTGGAACTCTGATAATCCATGTTGATAACAGATGATCATATCGTCATGATTCCACGACTTTAATTAATTTAAGTTGATTATAATTTTATCACACGGATTAATTAACCATGCCAATTATTGCTTAATTGGTGTTGATTGGTGTTGATTGGACATTGATTAGTCCACTGTTTATACATTTGATTTTTGACTTAATTTTTGATTCTTAATTTGCATTTATTGATTTGTTTTGAATTCTTATTATTATTAAAAATTTTCATTTCTGGTTTTCTTTTTTGGATTTTATTCATTATTTGTTTTTGTACCGGTGTTTGGGAAATTAAATTTGTGATTATTTTATCAGAATCTGTGTATGACGTTTTTAATTCAGCCCTAGTGATCTTCCCATAATGTATCCAGGATAGTTAATAAATTCAAGCAGTGTACCGTTCATGCCCCGTTGACAGAGTGCTGTTCTGAGGGCCTTGTGCAAGGGTGCAGTATCTACCCGAGACTTACCTGCAGGCCCCGTTTTGTGATATCTTGTTTCTTACTTGATGCATTATTCGTCAGTGGATGCATTAGCTCATTAGCCTCCGTTTGAAGTTTGGATAAAATGTACTAGTCGAATGAGATCTTTACAGGCTGAGTGTATTTGTGTCCGTGCGTGTCGAGGCCCTATGTATGTTTGTGTGCCCCCTATAAATTCACAAACGACGAACCCGATTTGAATCATATTTGGTGAAGAGGAAGCACTAGTGAAGGGCACCTCAGTGTCATATTTTATATTGCCACTATCTTAACGATAACAAAGTGGCGACCACCTCCGTGTTCAAAGCTTAACTTAAATTACCACGTTTCGGAAGAAACCAAGCTTCGTGTAGGAAGCGTCCGGAGCCCAAACTACAAGGTCATCAGCCGACTAATTTCAAGATGGCCGTGCAAATCATGCTACCATTATATTAATTAACTTATAAAATAAAACAAATGCTCACAACACTTGGCGTTCAAGTGGTATTATAAAATGACCCATCGTTGCCAACGTGATAGCTGTATCTGAGTGTATATTTCACGCAGCCGCAATCTTGAAATTATAAAAATAAATTACTCTCAATAATAATTGTTAATTAATTAATTATTAAGACCTTAAATAACTTACATTAAAGTCAAGATAGGACCAGTGTGGTCTTGTATGGTTCAGGCAAATAAACTGAGACTTAATACATTCAAGGTGGTGGTTTTACGAACTATAAGAACAGTAAAATGACAACTTAGAATGTAATCGCGTAATTAAGACGACTTTTAGCAAGGGATTCGTATCATAAAAGGGTTTTTACTTCCATCAATCATAATATTATCACACTTAAAAATAAAATTAATAACTCTCAGTATCATGGAACTATAATAAGTTAACTAAATTCAGTAATAAAATAGAAGGTTATAAGTCGCTTCGTATGCCCAAAGCAAAAGAACAGCCATTCCATTCATTCAAATGATGGCTAGGCGTACTATTAAGATGCTCAAATTGGTAACTAAGGAGATAATTGTACAATTAAGAGGAAGCTCGGCAGGAGAGGAATATTACTCAATAGGCCTCAGTAGTGTTAGTGATAAATTTAATCACACTGAATATAGGGGGCAGTGGCTCTCATAAAATGTCATCATAAAAAAATAACACTATGTTTTACAGCTACATTAACGAAATTGAGTGATAAAATAAAACCCTATAAATGGCTTTGTGTACCCAAAGCAAAATAACAGCGAGCCCAAATATTCAAAATGGTGACTTGGTGTACTATTAACACGCAATAATGAATCATTCAGAATGTAATTGCGCATTTAAATTTAAACTTAGTAAAGAGATGTAGGCTATGTATGAGGAGATGTATGAGGAACCGTTATCAAATGAGCCACAATAATAATTCAGTGAATACAACCTGCAGCGGCCACCTTGAAAATATAGAATATGATACTGAATCACTCAAACAATTTTAGTAGCAAAGTAGAAACTTCCTTTGACCATGTCCATACTTCCACGACGGTGACAGGGCGTATTCTTAAAACTTAAATCTCATTTACTCAAGACATAATAGCACTATTAAAGAGAAATTTGGTGGGAAAATGGTAGCATATAAAATACTTCGATAATACAACTTGTAAGAATATTACAGTGAGTGTACCGCACAGCGGCCATCTTCAACTTACAGAAACAAATGTTTCTGAGCTACATTACCAAACATTAGAAGTAAAGTATAACCTTGTGTGTTTCTTCGTTGGTCAAGGATAAAATAAGTGACTTCTTACGTCAAGTTGCCAACTGGACATACTGATTAAAATCAGTAACGCGGGACGTAAGTGCTCAATCAACACCATATTTGGTGGGAAGAGTGTATCGAGTAAGATGCCTTGCTAGCATTTCTCATAAGAATACCACACTGAATATAGCGTGCAGCGGATATCTTAAAATCATGGAACATAAAAATAAACAATTGTATATTTTAGAGTGGCTATAACTAAAATTATTTCCTTAAGTGAAACCGTATATGTGTCTCTGTATGCTAAAGGCAAAAGAATAGCCTCACCATATATTCGAGATGGTGGCTGAGTGTACAATTTAAACAGCCAAATCACGGGACCAATTATTGGGCAACTAACTGGAAATGTTTAAAGAGAGGAGTTTCGTACAAGAGGTCGCACTAGCATTAGTCGTAAGACTATCACACTGGATGTAGCACTCAGCCGTCATCTTGAAATCACAAGACATTAATGTCGATAATCCACTAATATATTACAGTTTCAATGACTAGCCGTAATTAGTGGGCAGTTTCACATAAGGAGCATTCTTTGCAGAAGACACATGATCAACGATTCCATACACTGAAGATGGTGGATGTACGTACATTTCAAATGTGAGAATTAAATCCTCTCGATGCAATAGCTGAATTACAACAAAACTTAGTAATGGAGGATTCTTATGTAGGGTAAAACTCTATACGTTCAAAGTAAGAATATTTAATTATACTGATTGATAAGGACACAGAGTTATAACTGAGCCGTTGAGAGCCCATGTGGTTAAACTCGTCTCGGAATCACAGGAAATCCTAACCCCTATGGCAAGCCAGTGTAGATCAGGTTCAGTGTGTGTGTGTGAAGCTTTGGAAGTGACCATTGCGTCTGTCAGCCACAACGGTTAGACTTGCCTGTTATTTCGAGAGGAGTTGCATCACTTGGGCTCTCAACGGCTCAACGTTACCTATACATAAGCTATATGTTCATTACTGATCATTTGTTTTCCCATGAACTTGTTGCCGAATTTCATTGACTAAAATTCGTTTGTAAGTCGAAACATTGGTACGGCTTCCTGCGAAGTACTATCGTGGTTTTTTCTTGGTCTCAGGGAAAAACCAGCCTAAGGGTAACCGTTTAATACCACTGTGGAATGGGTTCGACAAAATTTCTTCTGATTCCCATCGCAATCCTGTACTTGACTTAAAGCATAGACTTAGTCTACATAAGGGCGATAACATACATAATTGACGTAATTATGAAGTATATGATTTCATATTGACGATCGTGTAGAATTCTTTATGCAAATAACAATATTATTAATATTAATTTTTTAGTCAATTTTACCCTGCAGGTTGGTGGTTCCCACGGACTCAGCGAGGGAACTCATCACTACCGTCTTTCCAGGCAGTGTCATAGAGCTGAGAACATTTGGTCGGAATGGATACCATTGGGAGGTGTGATCAGCACGGCGGCCTCACCTGCAAAGCGAAATGGGGCCTCATGAGGGATGGGAAAGGAAGGGAAGATTGGGATGGATAGGTAAGGAAGAGGGAAGGAGGCATCCGTGGCCTTACAGTAGGTACTGTACCCGTATCCACATGGTCATACCTGTTGATATCCGATGCCAAAACTGGATCGTAGGATCTGGAAGTACCCGGCTGAAATAACCCCCAAAAATTCTACCAACATGGATCAACCTGGGATAAGGACACCTCAATATGAAAGAATGTGATAAGAAAATGCCAGTGGTAAAAGAACAACAATGAAAACTGGCTCAAAGTTAACTCGAAAACTCTTAAAATTAATCTCGAGTATATGGCTGAACGTTGGAAAAATATGCCCACTGGTTCTCCCAGCGCATCCTGTTTCTAATATAAATCACTAAATCATTTTGAATTTAAAATTAAATAATCAGTTTATTTACTGAAGATGAATAATCGTAGATCGAAATCTACTAAGCAAAATGTAGATCTTTATCTACCGTAGCATAACACAAATAAATATGAAAATCGCCTTAATCCTGGCGAGGATATATAGCATGAAATTACATTTTCAAGCAAAGTTCAATTCTAGAAAGCTTGATGTATGATCAACTATATCATTAATTATTTAACACAATTACCCTAAAAATTGTTAGTAATAGATTATTTACAAGAATATACAGTCTAATTCGTTCGCCGAATTTCGCCATGATTTCCTATCATTTTCGATTGACATAAGTATTTTAACATTTATTATAGTCATAGTTTGTCTTATTCGACAAACATTTAAGCTTATCGAACGTCTAGTTCCTCAAATTAGTGTTTCAATTATTTCTCCAATATTTTACAAAATTATTTTATGATTTCTGATCATAGCTTCACACTAGATATCTGTTATTATTAACAATCAAATCTTAATGAATTGTTTTCTGCTCACACAACATTTAAATGGTGGGTTTTATTTAAATACTAGCATTATAGTTTCAATGTTCGTGTTCATCTCACGATTAAATATACTTCATCATAATATAATTCAGCGATAGCTCAATAGCTCGCACAATCCACAAAATTCAATACAAATACGATAATCTATCCACATTTGAGATTCCTAATATCAACATTAAATTATTTTTGACCATCCACTGATGACGAAATGTATGGTTCAAACAATAACCTAAATATATCATGTTTCATAATTAACACACGTATCAAAATGTTAATCCATTTTCAAAAAAAAACTGTCATAATAATTGCATAATTACACGATCAAATCATTACATTTGTAAATTCCCAAAATTATCATTCTATTTCATGACGGAATATATTTCACAATTTTGAACATTATATCTCACTTATACTTCATTTCATCAAAATCTTCATATTCACAAACATATCTTAAAAGATATTATAACTTACTATTGTTTGAGATTTAATTCAGATTAGCAAAAACAAATTCAAAAATGGGTCCTCCCCTTAAGAAAATCGTATGAGTCTACACCATGGAAAAATGCCTAGTAAGAGTAGAATACAAATAGACTATTAGAATCATACGGAATCAGAACAGGAGTATTCCAAAAATGAACTATAAAAGTCGAAAACTCAACAAAATATCAATACTCAAAACGTGATTGAAAAATTGGCTATAATTGCCTCATTCAGAAACTGCAATTGTTCACTTTAATTATGTTGATAGACTTCAATGTCTATATCTAGTTTGACGAAAAAGTTACAGTCATCTAATATTTAATGCTGTATAAACTCTACAAGAAATTCTGTTTCGATGCTCGGTATTGAATAGAATTTATATAGAAACATGTTCATATAATCGTGGTAGGACCTCATCTTCCTATCTCCTATACTTATATAATGATATCGTAGTCTTGTTCCTAAATTCTTCTTGATATATGCTTCTTCTCAACTAATTATAATGCTCGTAATTATTACCAAAATTGAAAAAGTAATGTTGCAAAAATAGCACTACGAAAAAGATTAATCTACTTAAAAATGACTATATAGGTGTATCCATAGCTGGATCAAAACCTAAAATAGACCGTCGAAGAGAAATGAAAGAAACGTCAATTCTAATTCTCGAGTCCATTTTCAAACAACTGAATAAAAATGATGAAAAAGGGCATTCTATAGATATGACATGATTCATACCGCCTATAGATAATAAGATTTCCAGCTACCTTTGTCGTCTTGATGTACGTAAAATGTATGTCAGGACATACATCCCTGTAGAGACCGAACCGTCATCCTTGGCGTTGAGTAGTTGAAATATCGGTCAGGACTGCAAGTACTCGAACTCATCTCCCCTCAGTTCGAAACAGCTGTCCGGAACACAATGTTCATCACTTGTTGACTGCCTGGGTTGCCTTAGTAGCGAAGAGATTAATGCCACCTCCTTTTTTCTTTGAATATCCATATCGCTGTGGTAATTATCTCAGTGTCATAGTATATACTGCCCTTAGTCTCCGTTCATATAGCCTTCTGCTTATAAATTCCATTATTCAGCATTGGTAATTTCCAGAAGTTCAACTCTGCTTGAGTGCTGCATTCCTTTTCAGTGCTTAGCAATTCATTGCTTCTCTCGTGTAATACTGGTTCATTCTTTCCTTCAATGCAGTACTATAATCCATGTTGAAATGCATAATGGTCACTGGATAAAGTTCTAAGTTCCTTCGTAATAGCAAGTGAGTTAAAGAACTGTCCATGCGAAACACGAAGTTCAATCGCGGCACTGTCATATCACACTATGTTCATACACTGGGTATATGGTCGTCCCAAGTGTCTCGCCCGTGTCTGCTTGAAAGCAGAGACGCACTTGTACCGTCCCGTACTGTCACAGATCGCACAAATATATTAATGTTACTGGAGATTATTGCTCTGACCGAACCAGCAAGCAAGTGCCTGGCTCAATCCCGTGCTGCTATCAGCTGGACTAAATCTTACCCATAATCCAACTCTGTCCGATCGATATATATCGTAGTTGGTGTACCATAATTGCGATAAACATCTGATAGCATTAAAAAAAGCATTAGTAACTTCATAAATATCTTCAAATCATTCCTTCTTATGATTCATTGTACTTCCATGTCGTCGATCGGCTCTGTAATTTCTGTAATGGTTAATAATTGTATGTATCCATGCCGTGCTTGTAAGGCAGCCATCTTATGATCTAACTGTATCTTCCAAAACATACTGTATGTTCTAAGATGCGTAGCAAGGTTGCCTATACAGTTTCCCTAACCGCGCATCTGCTTGCTGTAACTCTCCACTGCAAGTAATAATCTTCTCATAAAAATGCAAAATACGTCTCTTAAACATACCAGTGTTCTATTACTAGCCAAAATACTGGTACAGTACTGTACCTGTAAAAATCGAGAAGGTACTCGTTGGTCATCCAAAGCACAGCTGGATTATAAAAAAGTGTAAGTCCCGGCTAAGGAACTATCGCAATCACGCCAACGAGCTCTTCAGGATTATACACAGTAGGCTTGGAACATGTTATGGATAATACAAACTAGCTTTATAAGGTAGAGTGCAAAACTTACCTTCATCTCTCGGGGCTTTGTTGGAAAGAAATAGACATCTTATCTATTTTAGTCTGCTCCATAACATGTCTCCATTTATAGAATAATTAAGGTACACGAACCAAGACGTATAAAAATGTAAATTTATTAATAAAAACTAAATAACAATTTATAACAAAATAACACGTTAATATAGTTATACTGTACATTCACGCCACTGAAGCTGGCAAAACTTCTTACACACACGCTAACATAACTGGTTAAAAATGAAAAGATTTTGCCATCTAAAAAATTATTAAGGAATCAAAACATTATACTGGCATTCCATTGAGACAGGCATTCCGTTTAAAGTTATTTACTTCTTCTCAGGCGCGTGCCTACCTGCATAGCTGAACTGGTTATAAAAAACTGTGACTTGGTCGTGAATCCCTTCCACACACACACACCTCCAATATCTCTGCTCATTTATTCATCGACCTTGCTTATGACCGGACGAGCTCGCTTGCCACCTGGCATGGACTTCCCTCCTAATACACAAAATACGTAAAATGAAACGCGATGAAGTATCTCGTATTTCAAACAATTACATTTACAAAACTGTCTCCATTAAAGCCATTTCTCATTTAAACACATCCATACTTCAAAACATTCTTGCTAACATATGCTTACGGCGTTCATGACCGACGAAACCTCCATACATACTACAATCATAGCTAACATCAAACACTCACATTAAAAACATTAGCTCTTCCTATCTATTATCAATCTCAAAATATTTAGAAATATTAATTATTTTAAACAATGAAAACCCTCAATTTAAACAAATGGAAATATTTATATACACTATTTACACGTGTCTATCGTTCAAAAGAATCATTCTTGAACGATATGACTTCGTTAATATAATTATTAAGGCCTTCTTCAGTATAGTTCTCTTCTTCTATACTTTTTCATAAACAAATGCTATACCAATTAATGTCAAAATCATGTTAATAGTCATCATCGGTATAATTATGACCGATCAGCAAAGATTAGTTCATATTATTGTTACAATTCCAGGATTAATATAAATGAATAATGGTAAAGTGGACAAGGACAATATATCTTTTCACAACGAGTTTCCGCCTTCCCACGACTTTCGTGTCGCAGATCTAATCACATTTAGGCGTCTTCCATCACTCTACTAATATACAACAATGCTTTCATTACTCATAATGCAGTACTTCATTACAACTAATACGGAATCACCCTCGTATTTCACAAACAACTATATACGGCAAGAAACTCTCGTATATCTCCAATACATAACTTAAATGACATCCTCTCAATTGTTTCCAACTATTGTTCCATAGTACTTGCATAACTTCCTTCTAGCATGGATTTTATCGTTGTTACATTCCACTGCTTACAAATTAACAGCAATATCTGTCCTACTAATACAATTTATCGTTCTCAAACGATTACATTGACAGATCTTCGAGGTTTACTAAACGAGGTTACTACGATATAAAACACTAGGTCTCTATATATAAAAATAAATACACATGTTTCTTCCTACTGGTCATTTCTACAAATATACACGGCTGCAATACTACGTTGGCAAATAACGTAGTGTTACATTTGTGTATTAATAACAACTCGTGTTATTTCACCGTTCAATAAGGATCAATCACGACTGGATGAGATTTTATCTAACTTTCCTATAGTCGGATGAATTATCTTTCAAAAGATATGTCTCATATAATTTACATTTAATGAAGAGCAAAGCCTTCTTTCAACTCAAAATAGGTTTGTCATCGACTGAATGTAACTTCATTCTACCCAAAGAATGTTCATAAATGTTTGACTTCACGTCGTAATCATAACGAATATAACTTGCCAGATCGATGAAATGTTTATAGTATTTGGTGACATTTCACAGTATATCACGCGTAAATCTCGTCTCCTAACTATGAATTCTTCTTACAAAAAGAGTGCCCAATTCATTTTAATCAAAATGAATTTACTAAAAATTTCAAAGACAAAATGTCTGGGATCTTGAATTAAAAATCGAGAACCGTCGAATAATAACTTCCTTAAAGATTTTCCCATTGGAAAATAAATTTCTCAAACCGCTGATTTCAGTTCAGAAACTGAATCATTAAAACTTTCAAGTGTAGATGGCCAATAACTATCATCCTATATGATCTTGTAGAATAAAACTCAATAAACATCCAAGTGAAAATTCATGAATTAAATATGGAGAATTGTTGTTCACAAATGCCGTCATAAATATTCAAACTAATAAATAATGTAAATCATTTCTACATTAGTACTGTAGACAGCTGAAGTTCATTATCAGGTATTCGAAAATACCTAGCTGGATCTTCTCCTAGGTATGAATTGCTGAAACCAAATCCGCTCAACGCCAGTGGACAAGGACTGCGACCTCGGGAACAGAAAGATTTCCTTCCCGGCATACTCGTCTCCTCCGGCTGTCAAACCTCGTTCCTCGAACATGGATTCCATCTCGAACATTCATCGGGCCTAGTATCTTCTATCTTCTGTCTTCCCGTTGATGATTCTTCAATCGCCGACATCTCTCGAAAGCCCTCCATTATTATCGAGCAATATACTCATAATAGTTCCATCGTTACAAATAAATTTTTAAGTTGTACATCGAATCACTATCGTTGATGTTAATGTTCATTTGGTTGGTCAATGATAGATTATATTTGCTCATAGTCGAGAATTAATGTACATGAATGTACATTGAATGTACTGGATGGAAGTGTACATAATGTATCATGTTGTCTCGGCATTAGATCATTCTAGATGTTATACATATTCTCGTTGTTCATTAACGTTGTTCCATGTTGCTATTCACAACTCTGAATCGACATATCCCAATCGCGTAATAGTTTTAATCCATCATCTCACTCATAATCAAAGTGTTATAAACCAATTCCACTTTTTAAATGTTTGTAGCCATCATAGTGTTCCAAAACAACAAAGTCTCAATGTTCATACAATATCACTCTACTCACTTATTTCTGCAACGTGAACTTGACTATGCTGAAGTCTCGCTGCAATAAAATGATTCTCCCTGCGTGGAGATAAGGAACTTTCTCTGACAATACAAATTGTCCTATAATTGTCTTATTTCTCAATTAATCCACTCAAAATCTTCTTATACTGTAACCTTGTAGCTAAAAGTATATAATATATACTGTTTGTTTTCCGAAAAGTCGAACATTTGTTCGCTATTAACTTGTAATCCTTCGCTAAACTTCACCTAGTTTCAGCGAGGCTCTAACTAAATATTGGCGGCGTTCCCTCGAGTTGCGTGGGACCGCACTCGGTATAGTGTCTGCGGGAATGAACTACCCCGGGTAACACGTCTTGTGCCTTCGAAATCAGTCGAGATATCAACGCTTCTACAAGCCGTCCCCACTCTAGCTCGCCTGAAATTCGACGCCATTGTTGGTCGCGCGCAATTATTGGCGTGCACTTGTAAAAAAGATTATTACAGTGAATTTCTTCCCTTTTGCGACATTTAAAGTAGTACTAATATCTTCTCTTAATTTTCTTGATAATTTCAATGGAAAAAATTGTTACATAGGACTTAAATGGAATAGTTAATCACATTAACTAGGTAAAACTCCATATCTGCTTCCATAAACCCTCCTCTCACTGGCTGTGGGCATATATCCAATGATATATTTTATAACAATTAACTGGTTTCGCGGTAATGCCTTGTTGCTAGGCACTTTTCAATGATCGAGAATATTCTGGAGCGTCTCTGATCACGTGACTGGTTTCTCCCACTGTCTGCGTTCGCTAACAAAGCTCGCTAGAACCAATTTTCAGGATTTATATTGCCATGGCCAACAGTGTCATGGTGCTCGAAAAATATCATCATTTGCATCATGAAGCATTCAAATTTCGGGTGCAGTACCATCCCAGCATTTTCCCGAAGACGAAGTGGGAAACCACGGAAAACCACTTCGGGGATGGCTGAGGTGGGAATCGAACCATCTCTACTCATTTGTACCACCCTGTTCCAGTCCTCATACCACTTTTCAAATTTCGTGGCAGAGCCGGGAATCGAACCCAGGATCTTCGGGGTGGAAGCTAACTATGCTGACCGCTACGCTACGGAGGCGACTATTATTAATAATAACATTAATAATTATGTACCTCGAACGCATATTATTTATGTTTCCCTGGGATCCTTGAGCGTCAACGTGTCGATTTGTTGTATATGGCTGGATGTCTGACCATAACGTTTACGGAAGAGTTACAGAGGGATGAAAAGTATGATAAATGAAGTCAGGCTAAGAGCTGGAAGCAGGCAAGTTGCCTCTTAGGAAGTATAATAGGGCCTACTTTTAGTCGTTTGGAATCATAAACGTAACACCACGGAAGACAATTTGAAAAACGGCTGCCACAGAGCTCGGTACCACTCTTCTCCCAAGTCCAGATTAACCTGGCTTTATGGCTTGGACGTTAAGGTACTGTTCAAACCAGTCACTCAATTATCATGATAATAATAATATGTGTAGGGTAAGAGTTATTTGATCTACTATAGAAGTGTCCGGCTCCGTGGCTAAATGGTTAGTGCGCTAGGCTTTGGTCCAAAGTTCCCTGGGTTCGATTCCTGGCCAAGCCATCAATGATTTTAATCTCATGGGGTTAATTCCCGTGGCTCGGGGACTGGGTGTTTGTGCCGTCTTCATCATCACATCATCCTCATTACGACGCGCAGGTCGCCCACGGGCGTCAACTAGCAAGATCTGCACTCGGCCTGTCCGGAGGCCACACGATCATTATTATTACTGTAGAAGTGTAGTGGACCCACTTATTGAAAACTGATCCTGATCATACGCATCCCCACACGTCACGCTATATAGAGCACACATCTGTGGACGTCACTGTCGAACATTCTTTGTAGAGAGCTGAATATGAACTTTAGCCCCATTCTTTCGTATTCCGTGTTTCGCTACCATAATTCATTTGGATCATTTAGAGAAATAGGACGGGTCCTATATATTAGTTTAAATGGCAATCGATATCGAAGAACGTAGAGTATTGGACCGTGAATGGAACGTCGTAATGCTGAGCACAAAACTGTGAAGTCACGCATCAGAGGCAACTGAAGCCCTTTTTGCGTAGAATGTCTGAGACTGAGGAAATTAACTCTCGGAAGTGTCTTGCAGCCTGGTGTGACAGTTTAAGTTCTCACCTAATGTGACCAAGGTTGCTGGATCGAAATCGAGCGGTTCACATGCTCCAAATATACAAAGCAACTGAGATAAAATTGCCTCTCCCTTTGGATTGCAAGTGCCTGCCCGTCCCCCCTTAGAAATACATCTGGGGTACTTGCCTGTTAACCCAAAAACCCCAACGGACATCAAACTACGGAGTTTATTCTGGGTAGCTGATATGACGGCTGTGAGGTCAATATGGTTGCCACTCAACAAAAGAGACCGGGTCGATTCCTACTCAATCCATGTCAGAATTTCAATTTGAATATTCACGTCTGGTGGTTCGGATTCTACGTATAAACGAGATACCGTGTTTATGATCGTGATGCGAAGAGCCACGAAAAACGAAAATCATTTTACTCCGAAGATTATTCAATGTCACACGTTACGCAACAGAGTTTATTATTGACCTGGGCTTCATGAAGTCTAATAACAGAACGATGAGTCTGTCCCTATCATTGTGCGTTAAGTATGTATGTATGTATGCTTGACTTTCACATTAGTCGGAGATGGCGTGTACAGCCACTCCAAACACTACTCCTTGAATTGAACAATCTCGTGGGACACTCCTGAGAGGATGTGATCCAACAATATTCATCAACTTTCTCCTGTTAGCGGATCCAACATATCAAAGCACAGGCCATGCACGTTCAACCGCTCACCACGACTGCTGTGTGCTTAATATTTTTGTGAAGCATCTTTGATTATGAATATAGGTGTAATTGTAAATTTTACTTCTCCCAAAGCCTTAAGAAATTAGTCCTTAATTTACAGTTTCGTTATCAATAGCATGATGATCCTACATCAGGTGACTTATATTGTACATTGGATTTCATGAGGTTGTTGATGCTGTCTCATTTTCAGAATTGGGCATCGCGGCCATTTCAGCCCCGTTTACTTGGACGTTTTTAAATTTTGTCTCAAAATCTGTGTTAATTTGGTGGTTGTAATAGTGTGTTGATTAGTAACTGAGTTTGGCGTTATGTTAGGAACCATCCCGGCAATTGCTTGGAGTAGAAATGGGAAACCAAGAAAATCAACATTCATGATGGAAGAAATGGGAATAGTTTTTTTTCTCAATAATATCTCACGAGGCTGAGTGTATCCCGTTCCAAGTTACAGAGGAGAATTTAAATCCTTGGCATAGCCAGGAATATAACATGGACCTCAGGGATGAGAGCCTGTAATGCTAAGCCCTGCGTAAAGAGGTGGTTCAAATTCACTTACGGGTAAATGTATTATATATCGTAACCACCGCGTGGTGTAGCGGATATCATTCTAGACTTTTGCCCCGGAAATCCAGGTTTGATTCCCGGTTTGCCAAGAAATTTAACTCTAGTCTGAGGGCTGGAAGGGGTACTATCAGCCTCGTGAAGCAAAACTGAGAAAGAGATGGAAATATAACCTAACTATTGTACGAAAGCAAAATAACACCAACAAATATTTACAATTGTACAACCTGGTCAACGCTGACCTTATAATAGCCGCTTGTCCATATTGACTCATACTTCTCTCTTAAATTTCAATATCTATCCTATTCTCTAGGCTTAAGTAGTAACTTCAACTTTGCGACATTCTTTCGTACCTTCATGATGGCGTCCGAAGAGTTTGCCACCTAACCATTTGTCTAGTAGGAGGGATGGATGAAAGGAAATTCCAGAATACAATGAAACCATGATAAAATGGCCGCTGAGTTTAAGACTTCAAGCATATGCTGATCCTATGGAAGTAACGACTTTCACTACAAATTCAATTATGTGACTTCCAGAGACGCGAGGAACATAAGAATTATACTGTATTTCAAGACTGGCTTTTCTGGTGCCTAATCATCCAAACACAGTAAAACGAAGCGTATTGATTCCATATTTAGAGTTAAATTCTGTATATGTACGGAAATGTACAGTAATTAAATTATTTTCAAGAATGTAGAAGGTGGTTGTACGAAATTTCGAAAGTATAGCTAACTTTCATTTCTCGTGTCCGATTAATGTGCTCGGGGTGAAACATTGTATGATATATTTATGTATACACCAGTACTATAAGCTTCATACACTGGTACGTAATTCCCTAGTTTATTTTCAATACATTGAGAATGGAGTTCATGTATATACCCAGAAATGAATTGTTCCAATTAATCACGAAATATTCTGATCTCTTCGGAACATTATATTATAATGAGCCAATACCATAATTAAACTAATCTAGCATAACATTTTCTAGTGTTGATCTGCCATATTATTGATAGTGGTCGCATCAACTTCTAAAACTGAATGTCCATTATACTAACTATTAATCAAACCGCAGAGGAGGCTGATAAAATGAACAAATCATTCTAGCACATGATTGTTCATGAATTATAGACGTCAAACGTGCCAATTTTTTAAATATTTTAATAGGCCTACTGCGCGTATAATAAATCTGATCACTGCAAAACTTACAATACTAAACCACTACTTATGTTACTCTTGCATAAACAAGCAGCTTAGTTTTTCTAATTATAGATGGCTTGCTTTTCAATTCCCAAAAACAAAATTCATCAAATTCGTCACGGAAAAGTGCTATTTCTCCACAATCTTGGGCAATGGATCAATCCTATGTGTGAAATATTTCTAATGAAATTCTCTTTAATTATACGAGAGAATTTCCAAATTTAATTATCGTAATTGTTTTCCCCAGGGACCCTTTATTGCCAAACTGACATACACTATGGACTATGGGCTTTGCACTATTTTCCGACATAGTCGCCACCGACATTGAGACACTTGTCGTAGCGTGCAATTAGATTGAAGAAACCACTCAGGCAAAACTCGGTGCCCTGCGATGCAAGGAATTGTCTCACAGCCTACTCCACCTCAACGTTGGTGTGAATGTGACGTCCCGTGAGTGCGGCTATTAATGCCTCCATCGTCCGTGATGATTCTGAACAGGAACTCGTTTCCCTCTCGAGGGTGATGCTCATTTTTTTTCACTCTTGTGTTACGTAGTCAAGTTTTTCGGTACCCATCTTTCAGACACATTTCGGTAACCCAACATATCATGGAGTATGTGATGTGCCTGAGCACGACCATTACGTCTGCCACCGTTAATGGCCTTTCCGTTAACACTATGTTCTTCTCGAACAATAATGCTTTCATTCGTGGATATGGAGGGGCGCCTACTTCGATCTTCATCTTCCATACTCTGCCGTCCTTCACTGAACATGCAACACCAGTGACCTACCATTTTACAAGATATAACTGCTTCACCATACACGGTCTGTAGGCGTTAATGGATGACTGACACACTAGTTCCAAGTGTCCATTCATACCAGATAATAGCACTTACTTCCATTGTTGACCGTGTTGTTATAACATGTCTGTCTGCCACGGTGACTTGTACTCGAATGATATAAGGCTCGCTGGTCTGGTGTTCCTCCCTCATCGTCGGTGCTCTGCGCCTGCGCCATTCCCCCTCCACTCACGCTCCTTCCGTCGTTGAACCAGCCACAGGTGTGGATTCTCATGACGATTGTTTGTGTCACCTGGTGTACAATCTGCTCGTCCAATTCAATGTCGAAACTTACTTACAGAACTTCCCTCGTACATGACACTTGTATGAAAACTTGAAGACCTGTTTCTCGGTGTTCTGGTCCGATCGCAGCGAAAGTTGAGAAATTGAAGCACTACGATGAACCAATACCCTCTTTGATGATTCCTTAATGTAACGATCTTGCAAACATCTGGAAGGTGGTGGTGTGAAATCCAAAAATGTACTTTTATCTCTCGCGTCCGATTAAGAAACATAGCACGAAATAGTATAAACCATAGAGGTTTCTAATATTGTCATATAGACTTTCACGGCCCGTGTTATTATTCATAATGTTGAATTTTGGGCTTATGCCGTGTTTTATTATATTGCAATTCGACGCGTTTCGAAAGAAACCATGTCTTTCATCGTCAGGAATAATCTGGAATACGACAATGTTGCTAAGAGAAAGCAACGAAGAACATATAGAAGGTGTCCAAAGATGGACGCCATTATAGCCCCATGTTAGGGACAACGGAAAGCAGCAGTGAATTACTTTCTCAGGGTTCTGATAATAGGTAGCCAGGATTCACTGAGATTGTAGCCGGTGTCGCGGTTGAAATTATCTGGGTGTTTACGTATTTCAACCGCCTCCCTGATGATTCTGGGACGATATTGCTTTATACGGGCAAGAACATCCACCCCTTGGAACATGACATCATGGCCAGGTGTTAAAGCATGATCGGCAACAGCTGATTTATCAGGTTGAATGAGCCTGATACATCTATTATGTTCCTTAATGCGAGTGCATATTGTTCTCGAAGTCTGCCCGATGTAAACCTTGCCACAAGTACAGGGAACTCTGTAGATACCCGGTTGTTGCAATTTAGGCAAACTGTCCTTAGTTGGTCGCAGGAGTTGCCTAATCTTAACAGAAGTTCCAAATACAGTCCGTACGTTGTATCGACGTAGGATTTTAGCAATACGATCCGTTGTGTTATGTATGTACGGAAGGTAAGCAGTTCCTCTTACATCTCTTTTCTCAACTGACGTCCTATTATTATTTGTTGGTTTCAGAACCGTAGAAATCAAAGCCTTGCTATAACCGTTGCTCTCAAAGGTGGTTCGCAGGGTATTAATTTCTTCTTGTAAAGAAGACACTTCACAAATCCTCCTAGCCCTGGTAGTTAGAGTTGTAAGGATACCATGTTTCTGGGCAGGGTGATGGTGAGAACTTGCGTGGAGATATCTATTGGTGTGTGTTGGCTTACGAAAAACGCTGTGTCCTAAAGATCCATCCTCTTTCTTGGTGACGAGAACATCTAAAAAAGGTATTTTGCCGTCAGATTCCTTTTCCATGGTGAAACAAATAGAAGGGTGCTGGAGATTAAGGTGATCCAGGAAATGGCTAAGATTTTCCTCACCTTCCGTCCAAACAACGAACGTGTCATCCACATAACGCCACCAGATCTTCGGTTTGAAAGGAGCCGACGACAAAGCTTTCTCTTCAAAGTTCTCCATGAAGAAATTAGCCACAACAGGAGAGAGAGGACTACCCATGGCCACACCATCAGTCTGCTCATAAAAATTCCCATTCCATAGAAAGTAGGAGGAGGTCATGCAGTGATAAAAAAGTCTTGTGATGTCTTCAGGAAAAAGGCCATTAATGAGAGACATAACACCATCAATAGGTACTCTCGTAAACAGAGACACCACGTCGAGACTCACTAGAATATCACCCGGCTGAAGTGTTATAGCTTTTAACTTTTCCACGAAGTGTGTGGAATCCTTAATGTACGAAGGCGTGTTACCCAGAAGCGGCTGAAGTAGTCTACCTAAGTATTTGGAAAGGGCATATGTAGGAGAACCAATCGTACTAACAATGGGTCTAAGAGGAACATCGTCCTTATGTATTTTAGGAAGACCATAGAGTCTCGGAGGAATAGCATCCCCTGGAAGGAGAGTCTTCGCTGCATCCGCTGGAATAGATGATTGCTTGATCAATTTGACGGTGACATTTGAGTAGCGAGTAGTAGGATCACGACTATTAATCCTATATACAGGATCTGATAACAAAGACGAGATCTTGGAATCATAATCAACCTTATCCAATACCACTGTCGCATTACCCTTGTCAGCGGGGAGAACGATAATATCAGAATTGTCCCTTAGATCTTTAAGTGCCCGGCTTTCGCCTTGTTTTAAGTTGGTGTTAGGTGGCTTAGCTGTCTTGAGAACTCGGGAACATTCTTGCCTGGCTTCCTCGGCCTCTTCAGGTGTGAGGTGATGTACTGAGGATTCTACGGATGTAATAAGTTCTTCAATAGGAATTCTTCTAGGCGCTACAGCAAAATTGAGACCTTTAGCGAGAACTGCCTGTTGGGTATCACTTAGGGGGTTGCTGGACAAATTTACGACAACCTTGTTAGCATCAAGTCTAATGGCTTGAGATTTCTGCAACTGACATAACCTATCATATTTGGAAATATGTCTGTCCCTCACCTGATCTAGAACGCTGTTAGCTTGCACTGAAGAAATACGATCGAAGATTTTCCATAATTCCTCACTTACGAAGTTTGAGAGGCGTAGATGTAGCTGTAGTAACTCCCTCGAAATAAAATCCAACTGCTTACGAGTATGCTGTAACCTCTCTATCAATAACGCCTTGCTTGCACGACGATAGATTCTCGTTGCCTTAGGTGTTCTGAAGGAATGCTTCAACATAACAAAATTCGGTAGAATATCATGATCCCGGCATCTTAAGAGAAAAGCGAGTGAAGAGATTAGACACACCTTCTTGCGTCGTAACCTACTGAATCTAGATATCAGTCGGAAAATATCCTCCCCATAGAGGTTTCTAATATTGTCATTTAGACTTTCACGGCCCATGTTATTATTCATAATGTTGAATTTTGGGCTTATGCCGTGTTTTATTATATTGCAATTCGACGCGTTTCGAAAGAAACCATGTCTTTCATCGTCAGGAATAATCTGGAATACGACAATGTTGCTAAGAGATAGCAACGAAGAACATATAGAAGGTGCCCAAAGATGGACGCCATTATAGCCCCATGTTAGGGACAACGGAAAGCAGCAGTGAATTACTTTCTCAGGGTTCTGATAATAGGTAGCCAGGATTCACTGAGATTGTAGCCGGTGTCGCGGTTGAAATTATCTGGGTGTTTACGTATTTCAACCGCCTCCCTGATGATTCTGGGACGATATTGCTTTATACGGGCAAGAACATCCACCCCTTGGAACATGACATCATGGCCAGGTGTTAAAGCATGATCGGCAACAGCTGATTTATCAGGTTGAATGAGCCTGATACATCTATTATGTTCCTTAATGCGAGTGCATATTGTTCTCGAAGTCTGCCCGATGTAAACCTTGCCACAAGTACAGGGAACTCTGTAGATACCCGGTTGTTGCAATTTAGGCAAACTGTCCTTAGTTGGTCGCAGGAGTTGCCTAATCTTAACAGAAGTTCCAAATACAGTCCGTACGTTGTATCGACGTAGGATTTTAGCAATACGATCCGTTGTGTTATGTATGTACGGAAGGTAAGCAGTTCCTCTTACATCTCTTTTCTCAACTGACGTCCTATTATTATTTGTTGGTTTCAGAACCGTAGAAATCAAAGCCTTGCTATAACCGTTGCTCTCAAAGGTGGTTCGCAGGGTATTAATTTCTTCTTGTAAAGAAGACACTTCACAAATCCTCCTAGCCCTGGTAGTTAGAGTTGTAAGGATACCATGTTTCTGGGCAGGGTGATGGTGAGAACTTGCGTGGAGATATCTATTGGTGTGTGTTGGCTTACGAAAAACGCTGTGTCCTAAAGATCCATCCTCTTTCTTGGTGACGAGAACATCTAAAAAAGGTATTTTGCCGTCAGATTCCTTTTCCATGGTGAAACAAATAGAAGGGTGCTGGAGATTAAGGTGATCCAGGAAATGGCTAAGATTTTCCTCACCTTCCGTCCAAACAACGAACGTGTCATCCACATAACGCCACCAGATCTTCGGTTTGAAAGGAGCCGACGACAAAGCTTTCTCTTCAAAGTTCTCCATGAAGAAATTAGCCACAACAGGAGAGAGAGGACTACCCATGGCCACACCATCAGTCTGCTCATAAAAATTCCCATTCCATAGAAAGTAGGAGGAGGTCATGCAGTGATAAAAAAGTCTTGTGATGTCTTCAGGAAAAAGGCCATTAATGAGAGACATAACACCATCAATAGGTACTCTCGTAAACAGAGACACCACGTCGAGACTCACTAGAATATCACCCGGCTGAAGTGTTATAGCTTTTAACTTTTCCACGAAGTGTGTGGAATCCTTAATGTACGAAGGCGTGTTACCCAGAAGCGGCTGAAGTAGTCTACCTAAGTATTTGGAAAGGGCATATGTAGGAGAACCAATCGTACTAACAATGGGTCTAAGAGGAACATCGTCCTTATGTATTTTAGGAAGACCATAGAGTCTCGGAGGAATAGCATCCCCTGGAAGGAGAGTCTTCGCTGCATCCGCTGGAATAGATGATTGCTTGATCAATTTGACGGTGACATTTGAGTAGCGAGTAGTAGGATCACGACTATTAATCCTATATACAGGATCTGATAACAAAGACGAGATCTTGGAATCATAATCAACCTTATCCAATACCACTGTCGCATTACCCTTGTCAGCGGGGAGAACGATAATATCAGAATTGTCCCTTAGATCTTTAAGTGCCCGGCTTTCGCCTTGTTTTAAGTTGGTGTTAGGTGGCTTAGCTGTCTTGAGAACTCGGGAACATTCTTGCCTGGCTTCCTCGGCCTCTTCAGGTGTGAGGTGATGTACTGAGGATTCTACGGATGTAATAAGTTCTTCAATAGGAATTCTTCTAGGCGCTACAGCAAAATTGAGACCTTTAGCGAGAACTGCCTGTTGGGTATCACTTAGGGGGTTGCTGGACAAATTTACGACAACCTTGTTAGCATCAAGTCTAATGGCTTGAGATTTCTGCAACTGACATAACCTATCATATTTGGAAATATGTCTGTCCCTCACCTGATCTAGAACGCTGTTAGCTTGCACTGAAGAAATACGATCGAAGATTTTCCATAATTCCTCACTTACGAAGTTTGAGAGGCGTAGATGTAGCTGTAGTAACTCCCTCGAAATAAAATCCAACTGCTTACGAGTATGCTGTAACCTCTCTATCAATAACGCCTTGCTTGCACGACGATAGATTCTCGTTGCCTTAGGTGTTCTGAAGGAATGCTTCAACATAACAAAATTCGGTAGAATATCATGATCCCGGCATCTTAAGAGAAAAGCGAGTGAAGAGATTAGACACACCTTCTTGCGTCGTAACCTACTGAATCTAGATATCAGTCGGAAAATATCCTCCCCATAGAGGTTTCTAATATTGTCATTTAGACTTTCACGGCCCGTGTTATTATTCATAATGTTGAATTTTGGGCTTATGCCGTGTTTTATTATATTGCAATTCGACGCGTTTCGAAAGAAACCATGTCTTTCATCGTCAGGAATAATCTGGAATACGACAATGTTGCTAAGAGATAGCAACGAAGAACATATAGAAGGTGCCCAAAGATGGACGCCATTATAGCCCCATGTTAGGGACAACGGAAAGCAGCAGTGAATTACTTTCTCAGGGTTCTGATAATAGGTAGCCAGGATTCACTGAGATTGTAGCCGGTGTCGCGGTTGAAATTATCTGGGTGTTTACGTATTTCAACCGCCTCCCTGATGATTCTGGGACGATATTGCTTTATACGGGCAAGAACATCCACCCCTTGGAACATGACATCATGGCCAGGTGTTAAAGCATGATCGGCAACAGCTGATTTATCAGGTTGAATGAGCCTGATACATCTATTATGTTCCTTAATGCGAGTGCATATTGTTCTCGAAGTCTGCCCGATGTAAACCTTGCCACAAGTACAGGGAACTCTGTAGATACCCGGTTGTTGCAATTTAGGCAAACTGTCCTTAGTTGGTCGCAGGAGTTGCCTAATCTTAACAGAAGTTCCAAATACAGTCCGTACGTTGTATCGACGTAGGATTTTAGCAATACGATCCGTTGTGTTATGTATGTACGGAAGGTAAGCAGTTCCTCTTACATCTCTTTTCTCAACTGACGTCCTATTATTATTTGTTGGTTTCAGAACCGTAGAAATCAAAGCCTTGCTATAACCGTTGCTCTCAAAGGTGGTTCGCAGGGTATTAATTTCACCTTGTAAAGAAGACACTTCACAAATCCTCCTAGCCCTGGTAGTTAGAGTTGTAAGGATACCATGTTTCTGGGCAGGGTGATGGTGAGAACTTGCGTGGAGATATCTATTGGTGTGTGTTGGCTTACGAAAAACGCTGTGTCCTAAAGATCCATCCTCTTTCTTGGTGACGAGAACATCTAAAAAAGGTATTTTGCCGTCAGATTCCTTTTCCATGGTGAAACAAATAGAAGGGTGCTGGAGATTAAGGTGATCCAGGAAATGGCTAAGATTTTCCTCACCTTCCGTCCAAACAACGAACGTGTCATCCACATAACGCCACCAGATCTTCGGTTTGAAAGGAGCCGACGACAAAGCTTTCTCTTCAAAGTTCTCCATGAAGAAATTAGCCACAACAGGAGAGAGAGGACTACCCATGGCCACACCATCAGTCTGCTCATAAAAATTCCCATTCCATAGAAAGTAGGAGGAGGTCATGCAGTGATAAAAAAGTCTTGTGATGTCTTCAGGAAAAAGGCCATTAATGAGAGACATAACACCATCAATAGGTACTCTCGTAAACAGAGACACCACGTCGAGACTCACTAGAATATCACCCGGCTGAAGTGTTATAGCTTTTAACTTTTCCACGAAGTGTGTGGAATCCTTAATGTACGAAGGCGTGTTACCCAGAAGCGGCTGAAGTAGTCTACCTAAGTATTTGGAAAGGGCATATGTAGGAGAACCAATCGTACTAACAATGGGTCTAAGAGGAACATCGTCCTTATGTATTTTAGGAAGACCATAGAGTCTCGGAGGAATAGCATCCCCTGGAAGGAGAGTCTTCGCTGCATCCGCTGGAATAGATGATTGCTTGATCAATTTGACGGTGACATTTGAGTAGCGAGTAGTAGGATCACGACTATTAATCCTATATACAGGATCTGATAACAAAGACGAGATCTTGGAATCATAATCAACCTTATCCAATACCACTGTCGCATTACCCTTGTCAGCGGGGAGAACGATAATATCAGAATTGTCCCTTAGATCTTTAAGTGCCCGGCTTTCGCCTTGTTTTAAGTTGGTGTTAGGTGGCTTAGCTGTCTTGAGAACTCGGGAACATTCTTGCCTGGCTTCCTCGGCCTCTTCAGGTGTGAGGTGATGTACTGAGGATTCTA
The DNA here is from genome assembly GCA_946902985.2 of Meconema thalassinum. NCBI lineage: Eukaryota > Metazoa > Arthropoda > Insecta > Orthoptera > Tettigoniidae > Meconema > Meconema thalassinum. The sequence goes on from OX336389.2 coordinate 301,920,828, forward strand.
CGGATGTAATAAGTTCTTCAATAGGAATTCTTCTAGGCGCTACAGCAAAATTGAGACCTTTAGCGAGAACTGCCTGTTGGGTATCACTTAGGGGGTTGCTGGACAAATTTACGACAACCTTGTTAGCATCAAGTCTAATGGCTTGAGATTTCTGCAACTGACATAACCTATCATATTTGGAAATATGTCTGTCCCTCACCTGATCTAGAACGCTGTTAGCTTGCACTGAAGAAATACGATCGAAGATATTCCATAATTCCTCACTTACGAAGTTTGAGAGGCGTAGATGTAGCTGTAGTAACTCCCTCGAAATAAAATCCAACTGCTTACGAGTATGCTGTAACCTCTCTATCAATAACGCCTTGCTTGCACGACGATAGATTCTCGTTGCCTTAGGTGTTCTGAAGGAATGCTTCAACATAACAAAATTCGGTAGAATATCATGATCCCGGCATCTTAAGAGAAAAGCGAGTGAAGAGATTAGACACACCTTCTTGCGTCGTAACCTACTGAATCTAGATATCAGTCGGAAAATATCCTCCCCATAGAGGTTTCTAATATTGTCATTTAGACTTTCACGGCCCGTGTTATTATTCATAATGTTGAATTTTGGGCTTATGCCGTGTTTTATTATATTGCAATTCGACGCGTTTCGAAAGAAACCATGTCTTTCATCGTCAGGAATAATCTGGAATACGACAATGTTGCTAAGAGAAAGCAACGAAGAACATATAGAAGGTGCCCAAAGATGGACGCCATTATAGCCCCATGTTAGGGACAACGGAAAGCAGCAGTGAATTACTTTCTCAGGGTTCTGATAATAGGTAGCCAGGATTCACTGAGATTGTAGCCGGTGTCGCGGTTGAAATTATCTGGGTGTTTACGTATTTCAACCGCCTCCCTGATGATTCTGGGACGATATTGCTTTATACGGGCAAGAACATCCACCCCTTGGAACATGACATCATGGCCAGGTGTTAAAGCATGATCGGCAACAGCTGATTTATCAGGTTGAATGAGCCTGATACATCTATTATGTTCCTTAATGCGAGTGCATATTGTTCTCGAAGTCTGCCCGATGTAAACCTTGCCACAAGTACAGGGAACTCTGTAGATACCCGGTTGTTGCAATTTAGGCAAACTGTCCTTAGTTGGTCGCAGGAGTTGCCTAATCTTAACAGAAGTTCCAAATACAGTCCGTACGTTGTATCGACGTAGGATTTTAGCAATACGATCCGTTGTGTTATGTATGTACGGAAGGTAAGCAGTTCCTCTTACATCTCTTTTCTCAACTGACGTCCTATTATTATTTGTTGGTTTCAGAACCGTAGAAATCAAAGCCTTGCTATAACCGTTGCTCTCAAAGGTGGTTCGCAGGGTATTAATTTCTTCTTGTAAAGAAGACACTTCACAAATCCTCCTAGCCCTGGTAGTTAGAGTTGTAAGGATACCATGTTTCTGGGCAGGGTGATGGTGAGAACTTGCGTGGAGATATCTATTGGTGTGTGTTGGCTTACGAAAAACGCTGTGTCCTAAAGATCCATCCTCTTTCTTGGTGACGAGAACATCTAAAAAAGGTATTTTGCCGTCAGATTCCTTTTCCATGGTGAAACAAATAGAAGGGTGCTGGAGATTAAGGTGATCCAGGAAATGGCTAAGATTTTCCTCACCTTCCGTCCAAACAACGAACGTGTCATCCACATAACGCCACCAGATCTTCGGTTTGAAAGGAGCCGACGACAAAGCTTTCTCTTCAAAGTTCTCCATGAAGAAATTAGCCACAACAGGAGAGAGAGGACTACCCATGGCCACACCATCAGTCTGCTCATAAAAATTCCCATTCCATAGAAAGTAGGAGGAGGTCATGCAGTGATAAAAAAGTCTTGTGATGTCTTCAGGAAAAAGGCCATTAATGAGAGACATAACACCATCAATAGGTACTCTCGTAAACAGAGACACCACGTCGAGACTCACTAGAATATCACCCGGCTGAAGTGTTATAGCTTTTAACTTTTCCACGAAGTGTGTGGAATCCTTAATGTACGAAGGCGTGTTACCCAGAAGCGGCTGAAGTAGTCTACCTAAGTATTTGGAAAGGGCATATGTAGGAGAACCAATCGTACTAACAATGGGTCTAAGAGGAACATCGTCCTTATGTATTTTAGGAAGACCATAGAGTCTCGGAGGAATAGCATCCCCTGGAAGGAGAGTCTTCGCTGCATCCGCTGGAATAGATGATTGCTTGATCAATTTGACGGTGACATTTGAGTAGCGAGTAGTAGGATCACGACTATTAATCCTATATACAGGATCTGATAACAAAGACGAGATCTTGGAATCATAATCAACCTTATCCAATACCACTGTCGCATTACCCTTGTCAGCGGGGAGAACGATAATATCAGAATTGTCCCTTAGATCTTTAAGTGCCCGGCTTTCGCCTTGTTTTAAGTTGGTGTTAGGTGGCTTAGCTGTCTTGAGAACTCGGGAACATTCTTGCCTGGCTTCCTCGGCCTCTTCAGGTGTGAGGTGATGTACTGAGGATTCTACGGATGTAATAAGTTCTTCAATAGGAATTCTTCTAGGCGCTACAGCAAAATTGAGACCTTTAGCGAGAACTGCCTGTTGGGTATCACTTAGGGGGTTGCTGGACAAATTTACGACAACCTTGTTAGCATCAAGTCTAATGGCTTGAGATTTCTGCAACTGACATAACCTATCATATTTGGAAATATGTCTGTCCCTCACCTGATCTAGAACGCTGTTAGCTTGCACTGAAGAAATACGATCGAAGATATTCCATAATTCCTCACTTACGAAGTTTGAGAGGCGTAGATGTAGCTGTAGTAACTCCCTCGAAATAAAATCCAACTGCTTACGAGTATGCTGTAACCTCTCTATCAATAACGCCTTGCTTGCACGACGATAGATTCTCGTTGCCTTAGGTGTTCTGAAGGAATGCTTCAACATAACAAAATTCGGTAGAATATCATGATCCCGGCATCTTAAGAGAAAAGCGAGTGAAGAGATTAGACACACCTTCTTGCGTCGTAACCTACTGAATCTAGATATCAGTCGGAAAATATCCTCCCCATAGAGGTTTCTAATATTGTCATTTAGACTTTCACGGCCCGTGTTATTATTCATAATGTTGAATTTTGGGCTTATGCCGTGTTTTATTATATTGCAATTCGACGCGTTTCGAAAGAAACCATGTCTTTCATCGTCAGGAATAATCTGGAATACGACAATGTTGCTAAGAGAAAGCAACGAAGAACATATAGAAGGTGCCCAAAGATGGACGCCATTATAGCCCCATGTTAGGGACAACGGAAAGCAGCAGTGAATTACTTTCTCAGGGTTCTGATAATAGGTTGCCAGGATTCACTGAGATTGTAGCCGGTGTCGCGGTTGAAATTATCTGGGTGTTTACGTATTTCAACCGCCTCCCTGATGATTCTGGGACGATATTGCTTTATACGGGCAAGAACATCCACCCCTTGGAACATGACATCATGGCCAGGTGTTAAAGCATGATCGGCAACAGCTGATTTATCAGGTTGAATGAGCCTGATACATCTATTATGTTCCTTAATGCGAGTGCATATTGTTCTCGAAGTCTGCCCGATGTAAACCTTGCCACAAGTACAGGGAACTCTGTAGATACCCGGTTGTTGCAATTTAGGAAAACTGTCCTTAGTTGGTCGCAGGAGTTGCCTAATCTTAACAGAAGTTCCAAATACAGTCCGTACGTTGTATCGACGTAGGATTTTAGCAATACGATCCGTTGTGTTATGTATGTACGGAAGGTAAGCAGTTCCTCTTACATCTCTTTTCTCAACTGACGTCCTATTATTATTTGTTGGTTTCAGAACCGTAGAAATCAAAGCCTTGCTATAACCGTTGCTCTCAAAGGTGGTTCGCAGGGTATTAATTTCACCTTGTAAAGAAGACACTTCACAAATCCTCCTAGCCCTGGTAGTTAGAGTTGTAAGGATACCATGTTTCTGGGCAGGGTGATGGTGAGAACTTGCGTGGAGATATCTATTGGTGTGTGTTGGCTTACGAAAAACGCTGTGTCCTAAAGATCCATCCTCTTTCTTGGTGACGAGAACATCTAAAAAAGGTATTTTGCCGTCAGATTCCTTTTCCATGGTGAAACAAATAGAAGGGTGCTGGAGATTAAGGTGATCCAGGAAATGGCTAAGATTTTCCTCACCTTCCGTCCAAACAACGAACGTGTCATCCACATAACGCCACCAGATCTTCGGTTTGAAAGGAGCCGACGACAAAGCTTTCTCTTCAAAGTTCTCCATGAAGAAATTAGCCACAACAGGAGAGAGAGGACTACCCATGGCCACACCATCAGTCTGCTCATAAAAATTCCCATTCCATAGAAAGTAGGAGGAGGTCATGCAGTGATAAAAAAGTCTTGTGATGTCTTCAGGAAAAAGGCCATTAATGAGAGACATAACACCATCAATAGGTACTCTCGTAAACAGAGACACCACGTCGAGACTCACTAGAATATCACCCGGCTGAAGTGTTATAGCTTTTAACTTTTCCACGAAGTGTGTGGAATCCTTAATGTACGAAGGCGTGTTACCCAGAAGCGGCTGAAGTAGTCTACCTAAGTATTTGGAAAGGGCATATGTAGGAGAACCAATCGTACTAACAATGGGTCTAAGAGGAACATCGTCCTTATGTATTTTAGGAAGACCATAGAGTCTCGGAGGAATAGCATCCCCTGGAAGGAGAGTCTTCGCTGCATCCGCTGGAATAGATGATTGCTTGATCAATTTGACGGTGACATTTGAGTAGCGAGTAGTAGGATCACGACTATTAATCCTATATACAGGATCTGATAACAAAGACGAGATCTTGGAATCATAATCAACCTTATCCAATACCACTGTCGCATTACCCTTGTCAGCGGGGAGAACGATAATATCAGAATTGTCCCTTAGATCTTTAAGTGCCCGGCTTTCGCCTTGTTTTAAGTTGGTGTTAGGTGGCTTAGCTGTCTTGAGAACTCGGGAACATTCTTGCCTGGCTTCCTCGGCCTCTTCAGGTGTGAGGTGATGTACTGAGGATTCTACGGATGTAATAAGTTCTTCAATAGGAATTCTTCTAGGCGCTACAGCAAAATTGAGACCTTTAGCGAGAACTGCCTGTTGGGTATCACTTAGGGGGTTGCTGGACAAATTTACGACAACCTTGTTAGCATCAAGTCTAATGGCTTGAGATTTCTGCAACTGACATAACCTATCATATTTGGAAATATGTCTGTCCCTCACCTGATCTAGAACGCTGTTAGCTTGCACTGAAGAAATACGATCGAAGATTTTCCATAATTCCTCACTTACGAAGTTTGAGAGGCGTAGATGTAGCTGTAGTAACTCCCTCGAAATAAAATCCAACTGCTTACGAGTATGCTGTAACCTCTCTATCAATAACGCCTTGCTTGCACGACGATAGATTCTCGTTGCCTTAGGTGTTCTGAAGGAATGCTTCAACATAACAAAATTCGGTAGAATATCATGATCCCGGCATCTTAAGAGAAAAGCGAGTGAAGAGATTAGACACACCTTCTTGCGTCGTAACCTACTGAATCTAGATATCAGTCGGAAAATATCCTCCCCATAGAGGTTTCTAATATTGTCATTTAGACTTTCACGGCCCGTGTTATTATTCATAATGTTGAATTTTGGGCTTATGCCGTGTTTTATTATATTGCAATTCGACGCGTTTCGAAAGAAACCATGTCTTTCATCGTCAGGAATAATCTGGAATACGACAATGTTGCTAAGAGAAAGCAACGAAGAACATATAGAAGGTGCCCAAAGATGGACGCCATTATAGCCCCATGTTAGGGACAACGGAAAGCAGCAGTGAATTACTTTCTCAGGGTTCTGATAATAGGTAGCCAGGATTCACTGAGATTGTAGCCGGTGTCGCGGTTGAAATTATCTGGGTGTTTACGTATTTCAACCGCCTCCCTGATGATTCTGGGACGATATTGCTTTATACGGGCAAGAACATCCACCCCTTGGAACATGACATCATGGCCAGGTGTTAAAGCATGATCGGCAACAGCTGATTTATCAGGTTGAATGAGCCTGATACATCTATTATGTTCCTTAATGCGAGTGCATATTGTTCTCGAAGTCTGCCCGATGTAAACCTTGCCACAAGTACAGGGAACTCTGTAGATACCCGGTTGTTGCAATTTAGGCAAACTGTCCTTAGTTGGTCGCAGGAGTTGCCTAATCTTAACAGAAGTTCCAAATACAGTCCGTACGTTGTATCGACGTAGGATTTTAGCAATACGATCCGTTGTGTTATGTATGTACGGAAGGTAAGCAGTTCCTCTTACATCTCTTTTCTCAACTGACGTCCTATTATTATTTGTTGGTTTCAGAACCGTAGAAATCAAAGCCTTGCTATAACCGTTGCTCTCAAAGGTGGTTCGCAGGGTATTAATTTCTTCTTGTAAAGAAGACACTTCACAAATCCTCCTAGCCCTGGTAGTTAGAGTTGTAAGGATACCATGTTTCTGGGCAGGGTGATGGTGAGAACTTGCGTGGAGATATCTATTGGTGTGTGTTGGCTTACGAAAAACGCTGTGTCCTAAAGATCCATCCTCTTTCTTGGTGACGAGAACATCTAAAAAAGGTATTTTGCCGTCAGATTCCTTTTCCATGGTGAAACAAATAGAAGGGTGCTGGAGATTAAGGTGATCCAGGAAATGGCTAAGATTTTCCTCACCTTCCGTCCAAACAACGAACGTGTCATCCACATAACGCCACCAGATCTTCGGTTTGAAAGGAGCCGACGACAAAGCTTTCTCTTCAAAGTTCTCCATGAAGAAATTAGCCACAACAGGAGAGAGAGGACTACCCATGGCCACACCATCAGTCTGCTCATAAAAATTCCCATTCCATAGAAAGTAGGAGGAGGTCATGCAGTGATAAAAAAGTCTTGTGATGTCTTCAGGAAAAAGGCCATTAATGAGAGACATAACACCATCAATAGGTACTCTCGTAAACAGAGACACCACGTCGAGACTCACTAGAATATCACCCGGCTGAAGTGTTATAGCTTTTAACTTTTCCACGAAGTGTGTGGAATCCTTAATGTACGAAGGCGTGTTACCCAGAAGCGGCTGAAGTAGTCTACCTAAGTATTTGGAAAGGGCATATGTAGGAGAACCAATCGTACTAACAATGGGTCTAAGAGGAACATCGTCCTTATGTATTTTAGGAAGACCATAGAGTCTCGGAGGAATAGCATCCCCTGGAAGGAGAGTCTTCGCTGCATCCGCTGGAATAGATGATTGCTTGATCAATTTGACGGTGACATTTGAGTAGCGAGTAGTAGGATCACGACTATTAATCCTGTATACAGGATCTGATAACAAAGACGAGATCTTGGAATCATAATCAACCTTATCCAATACCACTGTCGCATTACCCTTGTCAGCGGGGAGAACGATAATATCAGAATTGTCCCTTAGATCTTTAAGTGCCCGGCTTTCGCCTTGTTTTAAGTTGGTGTTAGGTGGCTTAGCTGTCTTGAGAACTCGGGAACATTCTTGCCTGGCTTCCTCGGCCTCTTCAGGTGTGAGGTGATGTACTGAGGATTCTACGGATGTAATAAGTTCTTCAATAGGAATTCTTCTAGGCGCTACAGCAAAATTGAGACCTTTAGCGAGAACTGCCTGTTGGGTATCACTTAGGGGGTTGCTGGACAAATTTACGACAACCTTGTTAGCATCAAGTCTAATGGCTTGAGATTTCTGCAACTGACATAACCTATCATATTTGGAAATATGTCTGTCCCTCACCTGATCTAGAACGCTGTTAGCTTGCACTGAAGAAATACGATCGAAGATATTCCATAATTCCTCACTTACGAAGTTTGAGAGGCGTAGATGTAGCTGTAGTAACTCCCTCGAAATAAAATCCAACTGCTTACGAGTATGCTGTAACCTCTCTATCAATAACGCCTTGCTTGCACGACGATAGATTCTCGTTGCCTTAGGTGTTCTGAAGGAATGCTTCAACATAACAAAATTCGGTAGAATATCATGATCCCGGCATCTTAAGAGAAAAGCGAGTGAAGAGATTAGACACACCTTCTTGCGTCGTAACCTACTGAATCTAGATATCAGTCGGAAAATATCCTCCCCATAGAGGTTTCTAATATTGTCATTTAGACTTTCACGGCCCGTGTTATTATTCATAATGTTGAATTTTGGGCTTATGCCGTGTTTTATTATATTGCAATTCGACGCGTTTCGAAAGAAACCATGTCTTTCATCGTCAGGAATAATCTGGAATACGACAATGTTGCTAAGAGAAAGCAACGAAGAACATATAGAAGGTGCCCAAAGATGGACGCCATTATAGCCCCATGTTAGGGACAACGGAAAGCAGCAGTGAATTACTTTCTCAGGGTTCTGATAATAGGTAGCCAGGATTCACTGAGATTGTAGCCGGTGTCGCGGTTGAAATTATCTGGGTGTTTACGTATTTCAACCGCCTCCCTGATGATTCGGGGACGATATTGCTTTATACGGGCAAGAACATCCACCCCTTGGAACATGACATCATGGCCAGGTGTTAAAGCATGATCGGCAACAGCTGATTTATCAGGTTGAATGAGCCTGATACATCTATTATGTTCCTTAATGCGAGTGCATATTGTTCTCGAAGTCTGCCCGATGTAAACCTTGCCACAAGTACAGGGAACTCTGTAGATACCCGGTTGTTGCAATTTGAAGAGAAAGCTTTGTCGTCGGCTCCTTTCAAACCGAAGATCT